>JARHVA010002181.1:40000-297500 GCA_037957365.1 Torreya grandis | reverse complement strand
ATATGCCTAGCAATGGAGTATGAACCCAACACTAATACCATATCATCTATGAGCTCTAAATACATATAGCTCCCTATAAATCTAAACCAACAAAATGGGGCCCCACCCAAACATGGTCTTGCCTAACAACATCTCTACTAATACTCCCAATAATATATATGGAAAGCGATCATTACTCAAATATAACAATACAAAATAAGAAATTATTATCATCATCATCAGGCATCAATTTTTTAGAACCCTCTAGTATAAGGACCTATAAATAAAGCTATTAGAATGAAACCTAGCATGTACCTAATCCTCTCCATTTAATATTTCCATATGATAATCCTTCTCCCCACTCTCAATGTGGTAAATCAGCTCCTCCCAAATGGGTAGTCATGTAAACCTAATCACATCCTCTATTAGGATAATGATCTCCCCTATTGGAAACAAAAATGTGTTTATGGTTAGGTCCCATATCTCGATGAGAGCCACAATCATAGCCACATCCCATGGTAGATGTTGATAATGTACCATGGCCCCAAGGCTAACCTCCTTCATGTGTGTCTACTCAAATGTAGTCATCCCATCTCAAAACTTAGCAAAAATCCTCAAGACTCAATCCCTCATCTAGATCTGGTCATGTGCCTACAAACCAACAACATTAGCATACACAATTAATTTTAAAAATAGATCTTAGTACCAAATTACACCCACCTTCTTCAACTTATTCTAAACTAATAGAATAAACACGTCTATGACATTACCTAACATTTAACCAAGCATTTACCCTTACCTACAAAATTGTCAACCTAACCAACTATTTCACAACATCAAACTTACTTAAACCTATAAAATAACACCTAGGATTATCCAACAAATAATTCCTACTTGACACTTTTTTACCAAGACTACCAACCTATCACTTGACATACCACCTACCTTAAACCTACACTTGACATTTAAATTTACAAACATAATTTTTTAATAACATTTTAAATCAACCTTCCCTAAAACACTTGAATACCAATGGTTCATCTAACCATTGATGGCCCAGTGAATCCTTTTCCCTCGAGGTTTGATCACTGATGATCAAGATGACCATCTATGATCAGGTTGAACTACTGATGGTCACTATGTGTGACCATCAATGGTGAAACCCTAATCCTTCCCCACCTATAAACAATACAATAAACAACAAAAGTAAGAATCTAAACTACTAAAACCTATCCTAAAACCTATCCTAACCCAAATACTCCCATAAATTCAAATTTTATTAGTTAGATTTCCCTAATTTACCAAAACAAAAACTAGGTCAAAACCCTCAAAAAACCTATCACACCTAATTTCTAAAATAGCCAAATTTAACTTCACAAAATCATAAAATCAACTAATATACAATCTTAATACACCCCATACCTCATTATTCAAATCATTATCAAGGTTGAAGCCTATGTCCTACTACTCGGCCATATCCTCATCTACCCTGCATGACTAATCCCAACTGAATCACACTCAACTAATCCACAACCAACACCTCAACCACACACCCAGTTAAATAATCTCCCAACTAAATTCTGAAGTAAAAAATATATAGTAAATATAAAAGCTTAAAGTCAAATTATCAAAAGTGAAAATGAAATAACATTTTTGCTTTTTTATATTCTATTTTTTTAGGGTTTCCCTTGATCATCGATGGTTAGGGCAACCATCAATGGTTGACCCTGGGACCCTTAACCATCGATGATCAGGGTCCCACACTTTTTTATTTTAATAAATTCTACATAAATTCCAAATTTGGAGATCACTTAATCTCCCCTAAACCAAAAGGGAGCCATTTTTATAGATTACCCTTGTCTAACCACCCATTAGACCATGTCCACCTCAATATTGGCCATTTTTAACCTAAACTATCAATTTTTTTTTTATGATGACCTCACTTAGTCTTTTTGAGCACACTAACCATTTTTGACATGTTGACCATTTGAATTTACACCACCTAGTGCACAAATAGACCATTTGTGTTTTTTAAGGGAGCACTTCCTACCTCATATACCTACAAGAACATGGATCCTATCTAGAAGACTTGATAGATTAACCCAATAAACTATTACCAACATTGTGGGCTGATTACCCCATCACCAGTCCTTATAAAACCATCCTTATTTTTATTAATATTAGTAACCTTAGTCTATGTGTGATCTTGGATATTACACTTAGTCACATTTTATGTGCACATTTATATCTCAAATGCCCAACCACCTTTTGTCACCACATAGTGCCTTACTATGAACCACTTATCAAAACTCAACTCAATTTTAGTTTTACCTCATCAAATATTAGTTTGAAGGGGAATGCCTCCCATACTCAAGATAATTAGACCTTTGACTAGCACTCCATTTTTTCTTTTTAGCTTGTTAATTCAAAGCTGCATAATAAAAAAGGGCAAAATGAAGACACCAAAAATTTGCACACCATGATTTCAAATGATGAAATACCCCTTAGACTACCCTAGGCCCCCTTCAAGACCAATATTACCTTCTAACCCATAATCAATTAAAATTGTAGTTAGTTTAACTTAATTAGCTTAACCTTTCCTTCTATACCTTCTTACCCTTCACACTCGATTGTTGACGATCAGGATAACTATCGATGGTTAGGTTACACTACCCCAAACAAAAGTGTTTCATGTAAATTTTCACTTTAAGTTCGAAGAAAGAGATAAAATAAACTTGATATAGGTATGGTTGAAAAAACTATTTATTTGTGCACACATTGAATCAAAAGATTGTGAAGAACTCCTCTTTGGCTTGGAAGGAAGACCTAAAGATAAGAAAGCACTAAAGGAAAAAATTTTGTTAGACAAATAGTTGGGTAGATTACCTAGTGATAGCTAGATCTTGGAAGCAAGATATTTATTAGGGGTTATAAATTTTCATGTTTTACATAATTAAGTTTATAAAACTAGAAAGAAGGTACTTACATCAATAATCAAAGGGTACTAAAATTGAACACAAGAATGCTTGCTTATAAATAGACTATAAATGATCAAATTAGTGATAAAATAATTAATACTAGTGATAGGGGGTTAGGATATGACTCAAAAAATCTAAAGGAGGTCTGGACAAATAGGAACATAGAAAACTAGGTTTGGTTGAGGGTAGATGGGTGAAAATAGCTTGCTAGTTTTCACTACCATAGTGATTGTCTATAGTTAGGGTAACCATTGATAGTTAAGGTGACTGTCAGTAGTTAAGATGACCATTGGTGGTTAGGTCAACCATTAATGGTTATTATGTGAGTTTTATGTTGTTAAATTACTAAATAATAGGATATGAAATATGGATTCTTAGAGATAGGCAAGGGTTGGGCTGATTGCAAAATGGGAATAAAGTATATGAATATTAAAAAACAAATACTTATCTTACCAAAAGTTGATTGGGTGAGAGGTTGAATCAATTATCCTATTGGTAGAATCTAGCTTGAATCTAGTAGAGTAATAGTACTTGAGAACTTAATTGAGAGGTGACGGTGAGTCTTTTCTCAATAGGATTGCTAAATTGAACATGTTGACGATGTTGATTGACCTACAAAAGGAACTCTTGAATACTTGAGTTCTTGATAGTTATTGTAAATCATTTTAACTCCCTTGATCCTCTTTTTATGGGCATAAGTAAGAGGTGAAATCAAGGTGAAATTAGGCCATATAAATATAATTTATCCATGCAAAGTCTTACACCAAGATTTAGATGAGTTATATTTAGAAAAGTTTAGTGAATGATTACATGCTTTTGATTAAGGAGGTACACCCTAACCATTGATGGTTATGGTTTCCCAAGGGTGATTGTCGATGATTACCCTAACTATCAATGGTTAGTTCCCAAAGGAAAAAGGGACTGAAGGCTAGGTTGAGCCAGTTTGTGAAACCAACTACAAATGAGATTATTAAGTCAGATTGGTGTAGATTGGTACCAAGAGGGACCTAGGTATTCCAAGAAGTTTTTCAACATTCAGAATCATAGTGTGCATATTTTTGATGTCTACCTATAAATGATGTTTATAGGGGGTTTTTGATTATGTGTCTTGTGTGAATGAGCTAAAAAATAAAAAGGAAGTATGGGTCAAAGGTTTAGTTTCCCTAAGAGTAGGAGGAGGTGTTCCACCTCAAAATGGGAGTTGATGAGGTGAAACCAAAATCAAGTTAGGGTTTTATAAATGGTATATGGTGAGTCATGAGGTGGTGACATGACGTTGGGTATTTGAAACACAAACATGTGCAAAAAATGTGACTAAGTGTGATTAAGAAAGATCATGTAGAGACTAAAGTTGCCAATGTTGGTAAAAATAAGGGTCAGTGCTAAGAAGGACAAGTGATAAGTGAACTGCATGACCACTTGTAGGTGTGGTGGTTGGGAACACTCATAAATGTAAGTCTCTTAAGCATTTTTTATATCTTTAGTAGGTATCCAAGGTAGGAAGTTCTCTTAAGGAAAACATAAATGAGTCAAGTGTCATAGGTATTTGAGGTAGGAAGTGTTCCTAAAAAGACACAAGCGGGTCTAATATGCATGAGGTGGTATAAAATTCAAAAGGGTCAACATGGCAATGTTGTCACTATGGTCAAAGGACTAGGCAAAAATTGTCACAAATAGCACACTAGATGGGCTAAAATAGACCAATAATGAGGTGACCAGGTGGTTGGGTTAAAATGGGTTGATAAAAGTTAGTTGGAAATGGTCAAGCTGACTCTAGATGCATTAGGCAAGTGGATGATGCATACATAGTTCCATGGATGAAATATCCATAAAGAAGCTTTAGGCTAAATGTAGTTCTTCAAATAGGTCAAGGTTAAAATAGGGTGCTTAGTAAAAGGGTTGAAAATTAATAAGACCCTAAACATCAAGGTTAGGAGTGGTCCCAGGGTCGACCATCAGTGATCACCCTAACCATTAATGATCAGGAAATCCCTAAAAAAGTCGAGAGGAGAAAAGTGAAATTATTTTTACCATATTGCATTGGCATTTTGCTCTCTAGGTAATTTTTACATTGAAAATCTTGTGTTTAACTAAGGAGAGGATTAGAATTGCTAGAGAAATTGATTGCTAAGGTGGATTATTTGATTGAGGAGATTGATCAAGAGTGTAGTAAATAGAGGGTGTATGAGGATGTGGTCGAGTGAGAAGGTAAGGGCATTAGCCATCGTAACTCTCACATAATTAGGTAAGAGGTGTTGTAAATTTAATAGTTTAGTTGAATTTATTAGTTTTAAACTTATATGTTTGATAGAGTATAATAGCTGGATAGGGGTTTGGGAAATTATTCTAGGCCATGATGCCTTAATGTTTAATTTGGTGAAATTGGTTAAGGCAAAGGGTGAAAGTGAAAGTGGAACAGTAGTTTAGGTTGGTAAGAGGTTATAGGTGAGGTTTAGAGAGTTTATTTATTATAATTAGGTGGTTTGTAGCTTGTGTTGAGGTCTAAGGTTCAAGAGTTTTGTTGTTGCTGGTCACGTATAATGACCATCAGTAGTTGAACCTGACCATTGATGATTGAGGATAAGGAATAGGCAAGATTTCATGCAAGTGGCATGTGCTACAATATATTATACCATAGTACATTAGGGGATAGGTGCCTATTGATGATGATAATGAGGATATCCTACTTTAGCCTTCCTAATTTGAGTATCAACCACTTCCTATATATGATGCTAGGGATGTTAGGAGATGATATTGGGAGGGACTATATTTGGAAATTTTATAAGTGTAGATCTATAAAGAGATCTAAGCTTTTTGTGCACATAGTCAATATGGGATCAGTGTCAAATTCATACTTTACTACTAGGCATACGAGCATATTAGATTGATCAGACCACTGGGACTATCATGGGATGGTTTTGTGCCCATAGCCTATAGAGTAGGATATATGTGATGGAGAGGGAATTATGAAATAACATGGGCTAGTGTAGGTGCTCAAGATATAGACTAGTTTAGAGATGCCCTAGAGGGATTGGTGGTTAGTGATGTGGTGTGGAGACCTTACTTGAGCTGGGTGAGTTGGGTAGGATAGAGGTATCACACTTTATCACTTTAAGACTAGTAATGGATATATGGGAGATGAGAGGGTGAGATTGAACTCATCCTAATTAATAGAGTCTGAAGGAAGTTTAGATTGATATAGGGGGTCCCACCTAATTTACCTTGATACAAGAGGGAGGATAATGAGTTCTTAATCCCAAAACCATAGCTAAAGGATGTTATCTTGGACAGTGAAGAGTTACTAGTGAGAGCTCTCATTGATGATGCTAGTGTGGTAGATGGATATGCGGCTTGCTACCAGGATAGATATGTAGATGTTGACTTTAGATGGGGGATGGGGGGTAACAACCTATGGATGTGGACCCAATATAGGCATAGGATGCATAGGTGGTAATGGCACTAACATTAGTAAAGGCCCAAATTATAGTGTTATAGGGACAAGTGGCCGATCTATAGGCATAAGTGGTGAATCTGACTAGTGAGTGAGATTAGTTGAGGGTCACTCTTAGGTTAGTGATGTAGGAGAGAGATTCATTAAGATAGAGGGTAGGAATAGTTGTAATAGTAGTAAGAGGGCCTCTAGACATAGTTTCAAGGTCATGATACTTAGTGACTATGGAGGATATTAGGTATTATGAGGTGATAGTGTTATCGCAATTGACTCTAGAGATGAGACATGGTGAGGACCAGGCCAACTTAGGAGGGGGTCCCTCTATAACTATTCCAAGATAGTAGGATTCCATAGTGAGCTAGAAAGGGATACCAGGGGGGCCATTAATAGATGGAAGTGTAGGTGTAGGTGGAACTAGTAGCAGTGGTGCAGGTGATAATGGTGTAGGTGCCCCAAGGGCATGTTTTGATATGTTGGTAGACATAGGTGTACATTATTTTGATACCAACCTACATGCTAATGCAACAAGATGTACATGTTTAGAGAGAGGGTGACATTATGACATGTAATTTTTTATGTATATGATGATCATGCTATTGTCATTTGATGATATATATGATTTATGTTTTTGGTTCATGGTTTATATGCTAATGTGGATATTTATGTTTAGGTTTATGGTTGATGGTCTATGGTTTCATGCATATGCTTTATGAGATGTTGACTTAGTAGATTAGACATGTGATGTTTAAAGGATGGCTATGATGCCTTGATGTTGTTCATGGATATGAGAGGATGTGTTATAGATTTATATATGTCATGGGATAATGCTATCATGGTGACTTTGTCTATGGTTGTGTTGATGTGGTTTGCATGAGTTGATGTTATAAGATGTATTCTTGTGATGTTATGGTAAATGGATAGATAGATAGAGGATATATGATATGGTTCATGATGTTTTGATCATTGACTTTGTTTATTCTCATGATGATGAATGGTGTAATTAGGGTTATTTATGATATGATATTGCATATAATGTTTTGATGGTAAATGGATAGGATGATGTTTATGATATGATGTGATATGATGCAATTGTATGGTGTTTTGATCATAGATAGATATGTGATGTGGTTCATGGATATATCTCACAATATTGCATTTGTTATTTAATATTTATTTTTTATGATCATGGAGATAAAATGTGAACATGGTTAAGGATGTAATGAGAATACATAAAGTAAGTAGATAACAAACTAAATGTAAAGAAAGTGATAAGAATCATGAGACACACGTCTACATGAACCAATTAAAGATAAGAAAATAAACATGATGCCTTTTCATTGGTAAGGACAAAAAATAAAACCCAAAGTTAGATTGGCTTAATGAAAATAAGCCTTTCAAATGCTTCACATTAGCATGCTTAGGTTGATAAATAGGTATCTTGATCATATTATTTCAAGTAAGCTCATAGTCCCATGCATATGATATATGGAGGGAGGATGGGTGAAACTAGAACCTTTTTGTGAGACTAGTATGCCTCTTCCGTAGGCTTCCAAGAAGATAGTATAAGAAAGTCTATGCTCATATATAGTGTAAACTGATCGATGTGGGAAGTCTATCTAGGAGAGCCAATTGTGGTTGTCCAAGATTATTGATTTTATGAGGGAAGATTAAAAAATTTCTCATTGTTTTTACTTTTGTTTATGGGTCTTTCACTACTTTTGATTTTGTTTTAGGGTTGGGGAAGCTGATCGATATGAGAAGCTTCCAAGAAATTGCTAGCTTTGATAAATGTTTTACTCAACCATCCTGTAAGGGAGTGTCTAAGTTTATATGCTTAGTTCAAATTATTTTGATAGATATCCTTCAAGGGATTAGTCCACCTTAAGTTTCACAATTTTAGATGAGTTTTCAACAACTACCCTTCAAAAGAATAGTCTATGAATGCTAAGAATGACCCATGATTTATTTTT
The DNA here is from genome assembly GCA_037957365.1 of Torreya grandis. Taxonomy (NCBI): domain Eukaryota; kingdom Viridiplantae; phylum Streptophyta; class Pinopsida; order Cupressales; family Taxaceae; genus Torreya; species Torreya grandis. The sequence goes on along the minus strand of JARHVA010002181.1, from coordinate 289,122 downwards.
GACTTTTGATATTTATTTTTGATTTTGTTTGATTTAGCTTGACATAGACTTTTTTATTCATGATCAAGGGGTTACCTTTATTAAGGCAAGACTAAGATCACAATAAGCTTACATAGGTGAAAAGAATATTAGGTGATAATGGCCATGGGAACCAGTCCTAAAGAGAGATGGGAAGAACCATGAGAATCATGCCATAGGTAGAGCTATGGTACCCAAATTTCAAGATTAGGCTATGATCATGATGAATAATCACATGATTTAGTTGTAATTAGTTTCCCCTAAGAAGAAGGAAATGAATGTGGTTATAGGGGATGAGATTAAGTTAGACAAATGGTGATTGTGACCCCTCTTTAATAATATAAAAGACATAAATATGAAGCGTTAAAAGGCTCAATTTTTGGTTTTCCTTCGAGAGAGGATAAATGATAAGCTCTTGATCTATACTTATAGGTTATGATGTAGGGTACAAGATGATTGAAGGAAAAATTTCCCCTTTTGATTTTCTTCATATTAGTTACATGTTGATTTTCCTTGAGAATGAGATCTCCAATATTAAATTCTTGCACTTTTAGGTGTTTATTATAAACACAATTGATTCATTATTGATAGACATGAAGATGAGAAAGAGTGGCCAAATGATTCTCATCAATTAGCTCAAGTTGAGCTAAATGTTCTTAACCATAATCATCTTCCAAAATAAGGTCGCATAAAGATATGCAAAGAGAAGGTATTTGGACTTCAAGGGGCAATATAGCCTTGGCTCCAAACACTAGATAAAAAGGTATATCACTTTTAGGGGTTTAGATGCTAGTATGATATGCCCATAAGGAGAAATGGATGTACAAGTGTTAATCTTGACCTGAGGTACTAACTATTTTGGTAAGCATGTTGTTAAGGGTTTTTTTAGAGGCCTCTACTTGTCCATTTACTTGTGGGTGATAAGGTGATGAGAAGCTTAGTTTAATTCCAAATTCATCACAAAGACCTGTTGACCCAATTTTGCCCCTCAGGCAAAATTCTGATCACCTCCTACACCTGCTTCGCATGGCCAGTCATTTCATGTTGCAAGGTCCACCTTTAGGCTTTGACAGCGCCGTTGCAGAGCATTGTTCGCGAAAGGCAGTCTTCAAACATCCAGGAGAGAAAGAGGGAAAAAGTTGGAATGTTCGACACTTAGGCAAAAGGAGGGCAGGAAAAAATGTAGAGGGCGGCAAAATCGCCACCCACTACAAGGGCGGGTAAAATGAGCCCACCTAAAAAAAATATGTAGAGGGCGGCAAATTCGCCACCCACAACACAAGAGGCCGTGGACATCGGCCGATGTAGGCAATATTGCCATCGTCGGCACCCTACATGAGCCAACATCGATAGAACTGCCGACGTCGGTAGAACAACGGTAGGTGCAAAAGTCAGAAAACCCTGCCTTATGGCGGCAAATTTGAAACCCCCGCCCTAAGGCGGTGAAATGGAAAACCCTGCCCCATGGCGGGGAAGGAGAAATTGCCGCCCAGAGTATAATACTACCGACGTCGACAGCTTTCACGAACCGACGTGGGCAATACGGCCACCGTCGGCAGCTTATCGGCCAACGTCGGTAAGAGTTCTATATAAAGTCCATGCAAAGGGCGGTAAAATCGCCGCCCACTACAAGGGTGGCAAAATTCACTTGCAGTGCACAAGAAAAAGCCCGCCCAGCCACCGAAAAAGACCAACACATAAAATGAGGCAATAAGCATGGCCTTGGCAGACTTGTGATGTCATCAATAGTGTTTTTCACGCTTTTCAATGAAACTTATCTTGGCTCTTCTGCTATAAATACTCAGACTTAGCCATTTCTCAGGATCTTCCTGACTTTTGTAAAGAGCATTGCTCTCCAAATTTTCCACCTGAATCAATAAAAGATAGTTTTTACCTCTATTTTGGATGGATCTTTTAGTATATGCATTGAATGTTAATCTGTGTCCAGTCATTATCTCTTGATGCTCTCACAAGTTCAACACCAGTAAACCTGTGATCTACAAAGTGCCACTGTCTGCTGCTGCCAGGAGTAGAGTTATGTTCTGGAGGTATGGAACAGGTGAGGTCACTTACAGTGCATATTTTTCAGCACCTTGGTGAGTCCTTTTTCTTGTGCTTTCCATAAGAACCTCCCTGTCATCCCAAAGACCTGGTCTTTTCTGCCAGATCTGAGTGTATGTATGTTTTTCCCTGATTCTGAGAGTGGATGTGGAAGGTCAACTTGTTTTTGGTGTATCACCTCTTTTAGAGTAGGTCATTTGATTTCTTGCACTCCTTTCCCTTTTCATCCCCCCCAGTATACCTATATACCTATATTTTGTATTACCTGAAACAAACAAGATACATCAGAGGGAACTAGCACATATCTAGAGACTCCCCTCTCCTGCTTCGCCATCCCACAGGTGAGAGAGGGGTTTCCATGTTGTGGGGAGAGGGCAAGAATCTGCTTTCCTGCCGCTGGGTGCACTTTCCAGCGTCAATAATTTTGGCACGCCCGATGAGACCCCAAGTTTTCTAAATGCAGTAAGGTTTTAGGACTGATGCTGGTCTTGTTACAACAAATCAAGTTTCTTTAGCATCTGGCGACTCCAAGTTAAATCTGCTGGTTAAGCAGCCTGGTGCCATCAAAAATCATCCACTTCTTGTATGTATACTTCTTTTGCACAAAATAATGGATTTTGTTCTCCTTCATATAATATCGATCAGACTCAAAATATTTATGGAATCCCCTCAAGTAGCTCTCCTAATTGCCCTGCAACTATAAGGGAGATGGCGTTGGATTTTGAGAGGCAGACAAAGGAAATCGATAAGCTAGAAGAGCAGTGCAAGTATCAATAAGAGCTGGTGTATAAAGAGGAGTGCTTGTTTAGACAAGCACAGGCCTTGCAGTCCATGAAGGAGGAGGTAAGAAAATGGAGAAATCCATCTATTCAAGGCAACCAGCCTTGCGTACCCCCTCTTACCCTGAAGAAAACTCCCTCTTTTGCACCAAATCCATTTTACCAAATTGCACTTGCTCACTCCAGTTCATCAAATACTACTCCTCTCAAACCTGTGTGCCTGGCTTTCCAACACCAGAGGATATCAAAAAAACTTCCTTTGGAGATCAATCTTTTCAACTCCTTAGATCAGGAATCTTCCATTGAGAAAAATACTGCCAACCAGCATGTCCCTCTTCTAGAGGCTCCTCTAACGCACCAGCAGTGTTTTCCTTGCATTCCTCAGCCTCCCCAAGTTTTTTAGCATGATGTGCAAATTCCAAGTTGGAGGAAGGAATGGCAAGGACCAGCTCAGAGCTTTGAAGAGGATCATGCTAGTGACCTCCAAGAAAGACTCTTCCAGAAAAACCTAGCCAGACAAATTGAAGACTTAGAGGCTAGGATGAAGCTACTCCTTGAAAGGGGGTTAATTTTTTCAGACCTTGCAGAAGAGCCTCAGGTCCTTGTGGAAAACAAAGTTGCTCCCTGTTCACAGGAGCAAAATCCAAATTTAGAGATCCTAAATTAGGGGAAGACAGTGGAATCATGGGGCAGTAAAGAGGAGGATGAAAAGCAAGATTTTTCTCAAAACCTTGAGGAAGCTGAAGCTGTGCCTGCCTATGATGATGCTGGCAGCCTCCAGGAAAATATTTTTCAAGAAAATCTGAGTAGGAGAATTGCAGAGTTGGAGTCTAAAGAGAATTTCCTCAGCCAATGTGTGGTGGACGGTTCGGACCAAACAACACATTCCATGCCTGAACACACCCCACTCACACATTTCCAAGAGAGTTATCAGGGCACCCCTGATATTGATAAAGTGTTGACCAAGTGGAAGGAGGAGAATCATTTGATTCTAGCTCAAGGGCTGCCCCCTCTCCCACACGTTTTCTCCACTTCCTCCCTTCTTGAGGAAGACCCTATTTTGCAAGAGGCAGGAGAGGAACAAAAGATCCAATTCGCAGTCCCTCAGGAGGTTGTCATGAGTGACAATGAAGAAGAAATCATCATTGATGCTCCTTGTGAAGACCTTGTCAGCAATAGAGAAGATACAGGGCTTGCGTATATGCAGATGTTTCAGCAATCTAAAAAAGAACAAATGCATGGTAAGCTCTCTTCTCTTTTGTTTGATGAACTTCCTTGCTGTATTGACGAGGATGACTACATTGAAGAGCCTGAGTTAGAGGAAGATCAGGGGAATGTTTTTGAAAATCTAGAGAACCTGATCAACAAAGAGGAAAAAGAGAAGTCTGTCTTTTTTGAGGGATGCCTTGAAGAAATAAGCTTTAAACAAGAAAGTGAAGTCTTGTGGGATGAGCAATCATTTTGTGAGCCCTTTTTAGACATCACTACAGTCAACTTTCTTCAAAAAGGCCAAGAGGAAACAAAGGATGAGTCTGACAGAGTTTTCAGCGAAGCAGAAGGAGACAAATCAGACCATGATACATTGTAAAAGAATTGTGCAGATCAGAAGGCTTACGGTGATAAATCGACAGCCATTGATTTCTTGGTGGAGAGCACCGATTTGAAGGACCAGCATCCAACAGGCCTCCCAGAACAATCAAAGTACATATATATTAGAGGCATGTTCGATTTTGATCCCCTCGGTTTCCAGCCAACTCAGGTGACAGGGAAGAAGAGCAAGTCACCAAATCTCATTTTTTTAGCTACTTGCCTGTCACGATAAGTCTCTTCACCAGGAAGGGGAATTAAGAAATTTTCCTTTCGATCCAAGAGGGATGTGAACATTCTTGGTTAGCTGTACATAATAGTTTGCTTTTAGTTGTTTTCCTATTTTCCCTAAGTGCAGTTTGCATAGTTAGTTGTTTTTAGCTTTGTGTGTTTCCCTTTGTGTGGGGGTAAATTCTGTATATTTTGATTTTAGAGTATTTTGAGCTGTTGTAAACCATCTTCAAAGTGACCATCCGACTCCGCACCCAATAGATATGCAAGGCAACTAGGTTCTAAGCATAGCAGGCACGCTTCCCCCATGAGTCACCAATTTGTTGACCCAATTTTACCCCTCAGGCAAAATTCCGGTCACCTCCTACACCTACTTCGCATGGCCAGTCATTTCGTGTTGCAAGGTCCACCTTTAGGCTTTGACAGCGCCGTTGCAGAGCATTGTTCACGAAAGGTAGTCTTCAAATGTCCAGGAGAGAAAGAGGGAAAAAGCTGGAATGTTCGACACTTAGGCAAAAGGAGGGAAGGAAAAAATGTAGAGGGCGGAAAAATCGCCGCCCACTACAAGGGTAGGCAAAATGAGCCCACCTACAAAAAATATGTAGAGGGTGGCAAATTCGCCGCCCACAACACAAGAGGCCGTGGACATCGGCTGACGTCGGCAATATTGCCATCGTCGGCACCCTACATGAGCCGACGTCGACAGAACTGCTGACGTTGGCAGAACAATGGCAGGCACAAAAGTCAGAAAACCCCACCTTATGGTGGCGAATTTGAAACCCCCACCCTAAGGCAGTGAAATGGAAAACCCCGCCCCATGGCAGGGAAGGATAAATTGTTGCCCAGAGTATAATACTGCTGATGTCGGCAGCTTTCACGAATCGACGTCGGCAATACGGCCACCGTCGGCAGCTTATCAGGCGACGTCGGCAAGAGTTCTATATAAAGTCCATGCAAAGGGTGGTAAAATCACCGCCCACTACAAGGGCGGAAAAATTCACTTGCAGTGCACAAGAAAAAGCCCACCCAGTTGTCAGAGAAGACCAACATGCAAAACGAGGCAATAAGCATGGCCTTGGCAGACTTGTGATGTCATCAATAGTGTTTTTCACGCTTTTTAATGAAACTTCTCTTGGCTCTTCTGCTATAAATACTCAGACTTAGCCATTTCTCAGGATCTTCCTTACTTTTGTAAAGAGCATTGCTCTCCAAATTTTCCACCTGAATCAATAAAAGACAGTTTTTACCTCTATTTTGGATGGATCTTTCAGTGTATGCATTGAATGTTAATCTGTGTCCAGTCATTGTCTCTTGATGCTCTCACAGGTTCAACACCAGCAATCCTGTGATCTACAAAGTGCCACGGTCTGCTGCTGCCAGGAGTAGAGTTCTGTTCTGGAGGTATGGAACAGGTGAGGTCACTTACAGTGTGTATTTTTCAGCACCTTGGTGAGTCCCTTTTCTTATGCTTTCCATAAGAACCTCCCTGTCATCCCAGAGACCTGGTCTTTTCTGCTAGATCTAAGTGTATGTATGTTTTTCCCTGATTCTGAGAGTGGATGTGGAAGGTTAACTTGTTTTTGGTGTATCACCTCTTTTAGAGTAGGCCATTTTCTTTCTTACACTCCTTTCCCTTTTCATCCCCCTCAGTATACCTATATACCTATATTTTGCATTACCTAAAACAAACAAGATACATCAGAGGGAACTAGCCCATATCTAGAGACTCCCCTCTCCTGCTTCGCCGTCCCACAGGTGAGAGAGGGGTTTCCATGTTGCGGGGAGAGGGCAGGAATCTGCTTTCCTGCCACTGGGTGCACTTTCCAGCGTCAACAAGACCTTGGACTTATTTATTTTTAAAGGATTTACTATTATCAGTGATGATCTTATGGGGAATACCAAAGCAATAGATGATGTGATGGGTGATAAATTTGATAATATATTTATCTTTTGTCAAGATAAGAGGAATAACCTACACCCATTTGGTGAAATATTTGATCACAATTATTATAGATTGATGCCACTATGAAGAGTGGGGGTTAATTTCACCAATAACGTCTAGACCCCATTATGAAAAGGGCTAAAAATTAGTGGAGAAATGAAGACTATGGCTAGGTGTGTGATGTAAATTAGAATATTATTGAAACTTGACACACTTTTCCACATAATCACAATGATATTGGTTAAGGGTAGGCCAATAATTCCCAAATGGAGGATGCACTTAGCCATAACAAGTCCACTAAAGTGACCCCCACAAATACCACCATGCATCTCCTTGATAGCATGGAAGGCTTCTAGACCATGGAGGTAATAGAATAAGAGACCATCAAAGACATACTTGTAAATAATTCCTCCCATAATGGTATAATGGAATGTGCTCTAAATAAATGCTCAATAGGTATTCCCAGAGAGGATAAAGGGAACTATGCCAAGGTTAAAGTAGTTGCAGGTTTGTTGATACCAAAAGTCAAGATAGATCTCCTCCACATTGAAGATGGTTGGAGTGTTTGACTTGATGTAGGAAGGTTTTAGTGAGGTGATGGATAATGTCTAATAGATTGGAGTCTAAGGGTGCTAACAAGATCTAAGAGGTAATAAAATCCATGGTGTCAACAAACTTGTTGGTAGATCATGGGGTGGTTTAAATATGGTAGTATTCCAATGATGTCAAGAATTCCATGACTAATTGTTCATATAGTTTCAAAATCTCATTCTTATATTGATAAATGTTGTTGACTTGATTGACCACAAGTTGGGAGTCACCAAAAATATTGATTGTTTTAACTCTGAAGGCTAACACGGTTTGGAGACCTATTATTAGGGCTTCATATTCAACCATATTATTAGTACATTCAAAGTTGAGTATAAAATATAAAGGAAGTGGTTCATTGATAAGGGGGTTAAGGATGGTACCAGATCCCCTACCACATTGACATTTGGAACCATTAAAGAACATGGTTATGTGGTTGGTAAAATCTACTTGGGATAGGTTTGTGATAGACTCATCTGGAAATTCAAGAGGAGGAGGTTGGTTGTCTATTAGGGGTGCATGACCAATAGGTCAATAATGATTTCCCCTTAATTGAATTCTATTGGAGGAACTCAAGGTTAAAATTAACTAAAACCATGATCCATTTTTCCATACAATGGTTTTGGTATGGCTTGGAGTGCATGTACTTGAGTGGGTTGGTATTAGTTAAGACAAAAGTTTTATGGTTAAGAAGGTAGTGGTGAAGTTTGGTGGCCACAAAGACCAAATCCAAGTAAAGTTTCTCGGTGTGTGTGTACTAAGTTTGGATTTCTCTTTATGTTATTCATCTTGATAGGCAAGCATTTCCCCTAGGGAATGGTTAGTGGTAGAGATATAAAGGTAGAAAGGTTGGTCATCTTTAGGGGGTGTGAGGATAGGTGAAGATAGAAGGTAATCTTTGAGTGTATCAAAGGCCTTTTGAAAATCAATATTTAACTTGAAAGAGATATCCTTTTTCAAGAGGTGATGGAAGGGTTAACACTAGTCAGAGAGATGAGAGATGAAGCGATGAATGGATTGGAGCTTCCCTTACAGACTGTGGAGTTGCTTAAGATTAGTTGGAGGTAGCATCTTGAGGATGGATTTAATTTTAGCTAGGTCCACTTTGACTATTCAAAGCAAAGTGATGAAGAAAAGGATTTTTCTTGATAATACACCAAAAATACATTTATTGGGATTGAGGTAGACATGATAATGTATAAGTCTCTAAAAGATAATTTTGAGAATGACTTAAGTGGTCCTTGTGATATTTAGACTTCCCAAAGAGGTCATCCATGTAGTCCTAAATGATTATATAGATAAGGTCATAGAGGATGTAGGTCATATCATGTTGGTAGGTTTCACCAATATTCTTAAGACTAAAGGGCATGACTCTATAATAGAAAGTCCCCCATAGGGTGATAAAGGTTATTTTGTGCTAATATTCAAGGGCAATCAAAATTTAATTACAGCCTAAGAATCCATCCATGAGAGACAAATTCTTGTGTCCTACTATAATATCAAAAAGTTGGTCAATGATAGGTAGAGGAAAGTCATAGTTTGGGTAGGCAAGGTTAAGGTCACAAAATTCCACATATGTATTTAGTCCCTTGTGGCTTTAGTGACAAGCATGATGTTCAAAACCCATTGGGGATAATCAATGGGTTGAATGAATTTGATAGAGAGGAGGCATTAAAGCTCTTATTTGTCAAGAAGGGATATGCAAGGATGCATTTATTGAAGTTTATGTCTAATAAGATTGGCTTCATGATTGTTTATGATGTTTTGGGTGGAAATTGTTGGGTTAATACCAAGCATGTCAGCATATGACTAGGTGAATACAATGCTATGATCCTAAAGGAAGGTAGAGAAGTCTTAAAGTTCCTTAGTGGTGAGAGATTGGCCAAGTTTTACAACATGAAGGTTTCCTAAAGCACCTATGCCGATATCTATAGTGTATTCATTCAACATGGTTGTAGTTTCTAGAGGTAAGGATTTATGGATGGAGGAGTCAAGTACACTAAGGTAGGTGAAAATAGAATCATCATCTTGGTACCAAATAGTTTTAATGGTAGGAGAGTCTTCTCCCATAAGTTCAAGATGGGTCAAAGGGATAGATAAGGTTACCCCTTCCTTTTGATAAGTTAGGGGGGTGTGGTTGATTACATTCACAAAAAAAAATTAGGTGGGATGATGTCCTCATCCTCATATTCAAGTGAAGGGGACATTGGTAAAGAAGGGGTCTCTTTTATAACAATGGTAGAAATAAGATGTGTGGATTTATTATTATTGGGTAGAATGAATCCAAGGCCATATTTCTTATGAGGCTTTTAGGTCTCAATCAAGATCAACATGTGTGGGCCATGCTCATATTGTCCTAAACCAGCCCTTTCTAGGCACACCTATGGAGGTATGTTTTAGAAAAGTTTGGGTTGTCCAAGTAAGATAAGGTGGAGGTGAGTGGTTGAGGTGAAGAGGGTGTGGTGGTAGCATTAAGTGGCTTGTAAATTCCCCCATGAATAAAGTTGGTGTGATGGCTAGGAGGTGCCAAAAGAATAATGAATCTAATGTTGGGATCATAACCTAGTTGATAGTTGAGTTTTCTATATTCTTGGGGAGTTTAAAAGGCATCAAGGGTGAGGAGATGGTATTGTCCAAGGGTAAGGAATTGGAAGGTAGGTTTCAAGGGATTAGAGGTGGGTATCTGGTCTACAAGAATAGATGAACTGGTAGATGCCTCTATGGAAGGGGAAGTAATGGCATCATTTTTTATGGTTGAGGACTTGGTGGTGGATATTTGGGGTGATTTTATTGGGGGTAAGAGGACATCATTAGGTCGATTGGTCATGTTGCATGCTATAAAAGGGCTTGGGTAAGCTTATATGGTGATAAATTGACCTTCATGTTTAAACTTGACATAATGATGGAAGGTAGAAGGTACATAACCCATAGAGCATATCCAAGGTCTTCTTAGCAAAATGTTATACTAAAATTCACCTTTGACCACATAAAAAAGTTTAGGGAACATGTGAAGTCCTAGATGAATGTGAAGAATAACAGTTCCTAAGGTAGTGGTCATGATTTCATTAAACGATCTAAAGATGGCTAAAGTTTAGGATAATAGTCTAGTAATTTGAGTTGGTCATAGGAATGGGAAGAGATGATGTTGATGCTAGCTCCCCCATCAATCATAACCCATTTGATGTAGGTTTGGTTGATATGGACAATAATAAAGAGAGAAGGTTCTAGGTCCTCAGGGTGGATATAAAGTAGCTTTGAGTCCTTGAAGGTAACTGTTGGCCAATTTCCATCCCCAAGTTTTCACCTTTCAAATTTGGCCAAGTCCAATACTTAGGTTTTCTTTAGAAAAAATGTTATTTGGAAAATCCTAAAAAAATACTAAGTGTTATTTCTTTAAGAAAGTCCATTTTGGCCTTTTTTCTAAGCCTTTGCCTATTTCTTTCAGGTTTTTTGTCTGAAAAATTTTGCTTAATTATTTTGGACTTTTTGTCTGAGGTTTTCCCTGAAGAGTGTTTCTTTAGGTTTTTTCTAGCCAAGTGATGAATTCTTTTGGACAATTTATCCACACAATTTTTATAAAGGACCATTTCAACTTCTCTAAAGAAATCTTTCAAGCCAAAAGGGGCCCTTGTAATTTTTTCAAAGGGCACTTTCAATTTTTTGAAGGGTAATTTCACTTTTTTGTAGGGTATCTTTTGTAAAAAAAAGTCCACTTTAAATTTTCTGAAAGGATCATTTCAACTCCTCTAAAGGGAACTTTTCAATCAAAATGGACACTTTCAAATCTTTTGAAGGGTACTTTTCAAAAATATCGAAGGACCATTTCCAAAAGCTAAAGGATCATTTCCAAAAAGTCATAGGAAGAGACAAGGAGAAGTGACTAAAGAAGAATTCATTCAGACTTTTTATCCAAAGGAAATAACTCTAAAAGAATTCCTTTAGACTTTTTGTCTAAAGGAAATAAATAGGAAAAAATCCTTTGAACTTTCTATCCAAAGTAAATGAACAAGCAAGAAGATCGAAGGCACGAATTCTTTCAAAAAAATTATCCAATGAATTCTTATGGGAAAATTGTCCACAAAAAAGGACCATTTCCAAAAGTTTGAAGGAAATAACCAAAAGTTGATGGCCCATAGAATGTCAATTTCAAACTATAAGAAATATCCATTGTTATTCAAAAGACTTGGAGAGAACATGAGAGAAAATAAATCAAACAAAAATGACAAGTTGATGGATCAAGTCATTGCTAGACGCTGACCAAATCAAAGAGCTTTTAGTAGATCAAAAAATACAGGTGTCTAGAGGATAACGAATAGTTATAAAGATCATTTTATAACTACTATCATGATTTCTAGTAGTGTAATGTGTCAACTTCCCTGATTTAGTTTTAAACTCTCATGGATGATATTTGATAGAAATAGTTTCCTGTGCCACTCTTGAAGGTTTGATGCCACTTGTCACCATTCTCATAACTATATTTGGACAAGTAAAACTCTTTACATGGTATGGTTCACCCCATCTATCCATTTTTAATTAATTCTTAGATATGGACACATGTGCTTGTGCCTTTTCAACTTCTCCTTTCTTGCTCTTCCTCAAAGTTCTATAAAATGAGCCATATTGATCATTGTAGATAACCACATTTTGGTATGGAAAAGCCCTACTAAAATGACATTGCACTTAGCTTTTAACATTGAATACAAGACCAATTTTGAGTTGTGAATTTCTGTCTAAGTATGTGAGTGATGTATACCAAAGTTGAGTGATAACATTATCCTTACTCCCTTTATCATTTATGTTTGAATAAATATTTTGATGCTAACATGTCATGTGGAGTGGGTTAAATGTGTTAAACTTTCTATCAAGTATGAAATTGTGTTTATGGTGTGTAATCTACCCCTTAGGTTGAGTATCTTGATGATGGTTTGAAACATGTTACTTTCACATTGAAACACTATGTTAGTATTTTTCAATGCATGGAATTAGTCTTAGAAAACATTATTACTCAGTAAAAGTGTGATAGTCAGTGGATAAAGTCTTGGTGAATCACCTCTTTATCATAGTTTTCTATTTTATGCAACATATTGACTCTTTTCATGAATAAACATTAGATTAAGTGATAGACACTCAAATAAAAATTTAGGAAGTTAGCCCTTTTCAATCCTAGAGACTCATCTCTATTATGAGCTCACACAAACTTGAGAGATGATTCAATGTTGCATCAAATTGAAGGAATTTCATATAATGTCCTAGGATGCACAATTTGATGACAATAGTAACAAGGGTGGAGAGTTAGAGAGCACCTACAAAGGCTTTTATAGGTTAGGAGTCTCTTGGTTTGACCTCAATGGCCTATATAGCCTCTATCATGGCTTGACAATGGTGAAGTGAGGTAGAAATAAGATCATAGAGGCTCATCTTAGCTAGATTCTAATGGATTTTCTTAAGAATGACCCTCTTGATGGATTCAGAGGGGTTATCCTCAGAGGTGCCTAAGATGGTCACTTTGGGCTTAGCTAAAGATACAGAGATTAGGATTTGGTTTGGTTTAGGGTGAAAATGTGGGTATGTCAATGGAATGGATGCCTTGACATTCCCTTTATCTTTTTATTGTGATTTTGTGGCCATATTAATGGTGTGGATAAAAGGGAAAGATGTGATAGGAGGCTGGGTAGGTTCCCCATCACTCTGAGGTGAGAGTGGGGGATTAGGCATGCTTTGGAAAACAACTATTGGGTGTGTTGGTAGAGGGGTCAAGGGGAGTTAATAGAATAAGAGGTCATATTTTTTTTAGAGTTGATAGATAATATCTTAGTGAAATTTTCGATTCTTCATGTCATACTTAGGTGTCTTATGATAGGAATAGATTTAATAGTCATTATACCAAGCTAGTTTTGAAATAAGAGGATCGAAAGGTCTGATAGGAGGTAAGGTAAGAAAAGGGGCTTGAAATAACCTTTGAAAAATGGTTTTATAAGATTTATATATAAGTGGGAAAGGTTTATAGGTTGTGTTTTTGGTTTTGGTTGGTAAGATGGGTGTTTTGGTGATAATGGGTTTGGTGAGAGGGGTTTTAGGCAAGGTAGTATTTTTAGTTAATGGTTTTGGTTTGGGTTGCTGGTGGTTAGAGTGTTCAAATTTGATAGTCTAGCCATTGGTAATTTGGGAAAAATTAGCCTATTAGATGGTAAGTGGGCTGGTGTAACCAATAATGGTGGGTGATATATATTAAAAGAAGCTTGTTTCTCAAGCAAAGTTGAGGGATGAGGTCCCAAGATGGAAAGTAAGGTGGAGGGAGGTAGAGTCCTAGCCATATGGATTTTCAATGGTTTCACCTCTTTGGTTGGTTTGGGATGAGGCCTAGGTATAGGTTCAGATGTGGTTAATTCCACTTTTAGATATGGGAAAACCAAACTCCATGTAGGGAAGGCACTAAAATTTGTGAACGGTTTGGGTGGCTATTTGATTGCTTGAGATATGATTTCCTTAGTTGATTGAAAGGGTGAGGGGTTGGCAAAATTTCTAATTGGTTTAAGAGGTGTAAAAATGATAGATTTGTTGGTTAAAGGTATATGAGAAGGTTGGGGTTTATTAATGTAAGGGAGACCTAACTATTGCTAGAAAGTGGTTTTTCCACATCTAATTTTAAGGTAAATTCTAATTTATAAACTAATATAGAAAAAGGTTTATGTACCAATCTTGATCCCTAGGTAGTGGATGAAAATTATAAACTTATAGGATGGGGAGGTTGGGTGGTAGTTTGGTTAGTTTTATCGAGTGAGGGATGTAAGGTTGAAATAGGCAGTTTCTCCATGATAGGTAAAGTTTCTCCTCTAGGGATAATATCCATATGAGTAGTGGTTTATTTGATAGTTAGGGGAAATGGTGAATTATTAATATTTGTTTGCTTAGATATGCTAGTTAAGGTCATATTTGATGATCCCAAAACCTCTATGAGTGAAGCTAGGGAAAAGGGAACCTCCTCAGTTTGGGTCTCTAAAGGAGGGGAAGGTGACTCACCACCTCGATAGATGAGATGGGGGAAGAGTAGGTAGATTGGATGCTTTATTTTTCATGGGTAAGTGTATTAATAACCATATTGATCATGTGGGCATCATGAGAGCATTTGGCTTGTATGTCCTCACTTTTGATAGGGCATGGTTAGGAAAAGTCTTCTTAAATATGTTAAGAGCTTGATTTTGAGGGCAATTAGGGTTATTTAACATGAGTTCACCCTTGTAAATAAGGCTTTGGAAAACATTATTAAAGGTATTACATTGGATAATGTTATTTCCAATTACCTGATGAAAATCATAAAGGTCATTCTCATTGTACCAAATAGGTGTAGGATGAGAAGAATAAAACTGCTGAGGAGATTTGATGGGGGGAAGCTGTATGAGGTTAGCTTTTATTAGTTTCTCTAGAACTGAGGCATAATATTCTCCAAGTGGAGTGAACTATTTCTATTTGCTTTGGTTTATGTTATGGGAATTTTGGTTAGAGGCATTAGGAGGATTTTTCTGATTGATAATAGGTGGTGGGGTGGTTTTAAGGACACCTACATTTGAAGTTCCCTTGCTTTTGGTTTTGGTGTTAATTTGATTAACTAATTTGGAGGTGGAGTTTTCATTGGTCTTGAAGGTAAAATTATTTTTTTAACTTCAATTTACCCTCATATATGGCTTAATTTTCTAGCTTACATGCCATGGTGAAAGATTCATCAAAAGTTTTGAAGCTTTGGACATGCAATGTAGAAGAAATATGTTTGGTGTAGGCTCAAGAAAAAATGTCTATAAGTTCAAGTTAAGGCAAAGAAAATGAAATCTAATTAATCAATATTCTCTAATGGGTGATGAAATTGGCAATGGACTTATCATTAAATTGCATGATATAATAGAGGTCAGTGATAGAGGCCTTTTTGGAAATGTTAATTGAAAGTGATCTAAGAAGACTTGATCTAGTTGGGTGAAAGAAAATATTGAATGCTTGGTGATGGAACTATACCAGTCAAGTGTAGGGCCAGATAAAGACATGGGGAAGGTATGAAGGAGAAGGGCATCATCATAATAAATCATATAGCAAACATGTCTAAAATCCCTAAGGTATTGTTGGGGGTCTTCTTTTCTCTAAAATTTGGTAAATTTTAAAGCTCCCATTAAGGAGGGTAAGGTTTGATAGAATTTGAGGGATGAATAGGTTCATTACAAATCTAATCATAGGATAGGATATTGTGAGCCTGAAATGGATAACTCAAGGTTTATCATCTTGTCCCTGAGCATCTTCATTAGGTTAGTTTGAGGTGATGCACTAAAAGGGTTTTAAGGTGGATATTGTGGTTGAGGTTGGGTAACATATTGGTAATTGTTTGGTGGTTGAGGGGTTGTCACTTTTTATAATGTGGATGTTAAAGGTTGGGTAGATGAGATGTAAGGGTAAGTGGATGCTACTAGTTGAGTAATGGGTACATACCCTTGTGGGTTAGGGATGTATCCTAGGTTGGGTACAATAGGTACCTATTGAGGTATTCTTATGGGTTGGGCATGAATGGTAGTTGGGTTGGTGAAAAGAGGAGAAGTGGTGACCTTCATGTTAATAGGTGGTGAAGTCTAAGGGATGGACACTACTAAGTTTGATAAAGGGGTATTGACTAATAGGTTAGGTTTGATAGAGGGAAGGTTGGTAGAATTGGTGGTAGGTGCTCTAACAATGAGTGGAGTGTGATTGGTTAATGGTTGGGTTATTCATAAGGTGGATGAATCAATAGTAGTGGAGGATGGTGTAAGGGTAGTGGTTAGTTAGAGATGTTGGTTTTTAGTTATGGCATGAAAGGGGTTAATTGATGAATATGTTTGAGTAGCCAAAGGTTCGGTAGTGACCATGGAAATAGAAACATCCTTGGTAAGGTGATATCGCATATCATAAGGAGGATGTAAGGATGAACTCAAAATTGGGGCATGGTGAAGGGAGGCATTGAGATAATGCTAAAGGGAAACTAGGTTATTATCCAAAAAAGTGGTAAAGTCTATGTATCCTTGGGGAAATACCCAAGGAAATGTGGGGCTTTCTAAAGGATAGGGTGATTTTTCTACTTCGAAGACATACTCCATAGGTGAGGAAGTGGAAGAGGGTGGTTAGTCTAGTGATGGGTCCTACTCTACTATGTCTCTATACTGTTGACATGTGAGAACCATGAAAAAATGGGGGAGAGAATATAACAAAATGAACTTAGCACTCAAACAAGAATAAGATAAGAAAAAAATGATCAAGACAATCAAGACACACACTAGAAAGTATGTTAAGCCTAAAATTTAGTTATAATCTTGCTTTTGGCTTATGCCTTAGTTTATGAGAATGTGTGATAGAAGTTGGCTTGTAGATCAAGTACTATATAAGTAGTCTATGGTTGGTTTCAAGTTATTTAGGTGCTCAATAGAGTTTGTATTGGAATTTGATATGTGGCTTGGTATTGGGTCTGACCCCCTCACTTCACACACTATAGTGATGAAGATGTTAGGTGATTTGCCAATATATACCAAATTCTAGAGTTTATACTCAACTAGAGAGCTAAGTGGGATTTACCCTTAGTAATGACCTCCAAGTAGGATTGTTGGAAAAGGGTAAAGTGACTGCTAGGTGATGAAATCCTAGTTGGGCCTTATCTCAAATTATTTTGATGTTTGATTGATGAAAGTGATTTGGCTAGTGTGTGTAATAAAAGTGGTGCTACGATAAGAATAATGTGTTTTAAATCAAAGTGAACTAATATTAAAAAAAAGTAATGGATTTAGTTGATTTTAAGCCTAAAAGAAATTTTAGTTTTAATTATGAGCATAGATAAATATAAGAGCATACAAATGCAAAGAAAAATGTGAGGAGAGACTCTATGGCCCCATCAAACATGCCAAAATGTTTCATGTAAATTTTCACTTTAAGTTGTAAGAAAAAGAGAAAATAAACTTGATATAGGTATGGTTAAAAAACTATTTGTTTATGTGCACATTAAATCAAAATATTATGAAGAACTCCTTTTGGCTTGGGAAGAAGACCTACAGATAAGAAAGCACTAAAGCAAACTTATTTATTAGATAGTTAGTTGGGTGGATTTCCTAGCGATAGCTAGATCATAAAAGTGAAAGCTTCCTTAGGGGATGTCAATCCACATGTATTACATAATTAGGTTCATAGAACTAGAAAGAAAGTACTTGTATCAATAATCAAAAGTTACTAAAATTGAATATAATAATGTTTGCTTAGAAAATAGACTAGAAATGATCAAATTAGTGATAAACTAATTAATAATAGTGCTAAGGGGTTGGGATATGCTTCAAAAATTTGAAGGAGGTCTATGGAAAAACAAGAACATAGAAAAATGGGTTTGGTTGAGGGTAGATGGGTGAAAATAACTTGCTAGTTTTCACTACCACAGTGATCATCAATGGTTAGGGTAACCATCGACAGTTAAGGTGACCGTCGGTGGTTAAGATGACCATCGATGGTTGGGCAGACCATTAGTGGTTGGGTCAATTATTGATGGTTATTATGTGAGTTTTGGGTTGTTGAATTGCTAAATAATAGGATCTAAAATATGGATTTTGGGAGATGGGCAAGGGTTAGGCTAGTTTTGAAATGGGAATAATTTATATGAATATTAACAAATAAGTACTTATCTTACCAAAAGTTGATTGGGTGAGTGATTGAAGTAGTTATCCTATTGGTAGAATTTAGATTGAATCCAATAGAGTAATGGTACTTGAGAACTTAATTTAGAAGTGATGATGAGTTAGCTCTCAATAGGATTATTGAATTAATCACACTGATGATGTTGATTGACCTACAAAAGGAGCTCCTAAATAACTAAGAACTTGATAATTATTTATGATTATTTCACCTCCTTAGATCTTCTCTTTTTATAGGCACAAGCAAGAGGTGGAAGTCAAGGTGCAATTAGGCCATCTAAATATAATTTGTCCATGCAAAGGCTCACAATAAGCTCTAGATGAGTTATATTTAGAAAAGGTCGGTGGATTATTGCATGCTTTTGATTAAAGAGGTAAACCCTGATCATTGATGGTCAAGTCCCAAAGGAAAAAAGGGCTAAAGGCTAGGTTGAGCTAGTTTGTGAAATTGATTATAGATGAGTTTGGTTAGGCTAGATTGGTGTAGATTGGTCCTAAGAGGGTCCTAAGAAGTCTAGGGTTTTTTTAAACATTTTAAATAATAGTGTGCATATTTATAGTGTCTACAAAAATCATGTAAACTACCCACCTTGATTTTTTAAAAATAGCCCATCTAATTCTAGTTGTGAGCCATTACATGGATGAGTTAATTTTATAAGGCCCAATTCACATGCTTTTGTAACTCTCTCACCTTGACTATAAGAGAGATGATCAGAAAGGTGAAAATCCATTTACAAACATCTAAAAACATCTACAAATCTATAATTTTTATCAAGAGCTTATGCATCTAAGAGTTTATTGATTGCAAGTCAATCACCATCAGCAATCTAGTAATATAACAATCATATTAGAGAGTTAATTTCCCATTTCCTCTCCATCAAGCCTCCAGGTATCATTATTCTATCAAAATTATGCTAGATTTCACTAATAGACCTATTGCCTCAATCATTCACTCAATCAACTTATGGTAAGATAAGTACTTGATTCTTAATATTAATTTACTTTATTTCCATTTTGTAATCAATCTAGGTCCTACCCATCTCTTAAAAATCCATCTTTTAGATCTCATCAGTTAGTAAAATTATCAACCTAGATCCTCACATAGTAACCATTGATGATTGACTCAATTGTTGATGGTCTACCCAACCACCAATGATTTGCCCAACCATCAATGGCCAACTTGACCACTGATGGTCATCCCAACTACTGATGGTCACTATGGAACCAAAAACCAACAAACTAATTTCACCTACCTACATCCAATCAAACCTAATTTTTGTGTTCCTTCTTGTTCACAAAACCCTTTCTAATTTTATGAAGCATACCCCAACCCTCTATCACTAATATTGGTTAGTTTATTACCAATTTAATCATTTCTAGCATATTTCTTAGGAAACACTCTCATATTCAATTTTAATACTTTTTATTTATTGATGTAAGTACCTTTATTTTCTATTTATAAACTTAATTATTTAAAACACATGGATTGACATCCCCTCGAGAAGCTCTTACTTCTAAGATCTAGTTATTGCTAGGTAATCCACTTAGTTATTTTTCTAATGAAAAAGTTTTCTTTAGTTCTTTCTTATTTTTAGGTTATACTTCTAAGCCAAAGAGGAACTCTTCACAATATTTTGATCTCAATGCATGTACTATCAATCAAGTTTTTCAGCCATACCCATACTTAATTTCTCATTCCAATAAAAAAAAAATTCATTAAAACATTAATATATGGAACACTCTCATATTACCCTTAACCACATCAAATTTCATCACTTAGCTCATTCTCTACAACATACTTCCTTTACAAACCTACTAGCCAATTAGGCCTCCATCTTTCCAAATACATGAATAATTTGAAAACAAAAAACCTTCAAATCTTTGTGAAGCTTGATTTGATAACCCATTTAGCCCATTAAATATATTAAGAAGCCTCAGACCTCAACTCATAATGCAAACCAATTTTTTATCATAGTTTAAAACCCTAGAATCTCAAAATAAATAGAGTCAACAAACCTCCTTCTAGTCAACATCCACCTATGAAACTTCTTGCACACCTAGAGACAACCATCACACATTTTTGGACCAATATTTGAGCCAACATACCTTTGGGATCCTTGACTTCCTATATGATGGATTTTAACCTACAATAAGATAGATAAACCTGAAAGCACATAAAACCTCTAAACCTTCTTTCTTGGATTCAACTACTCAGTCCTTTGATCCTAACACTAGACCAATTATAAAGCTCCCCCTAACTCTATACTTTACCTAGATCATGACATCTTCAAAAATTATTCAAATACTATCTAATCATAGTTAATACTTATATAGAGATATCTCATCTTCAAAACTTCCATGGCATACATAACTATTTAACAAGCCTTTAACAATCCTAGCAAGATCTAGGACATAAGCCTAGAAGGGAGGCCTTCAACTTATAGGCTCACCTGACATCTACCACAAAATGCTATGCAAATAGATATTTAAAACTCACCTTTATAACAGATCATCCAAACCATAAACAAAAAGTTAACTCCTTCTCAAGATAGGAACACTAAAATTCTTCATAAGTTTCTTTTCTCCAATAAATAAATATATAAAAACAATGCACAAACATACCTTGTTTTCATACCTTCTCATCAAATAATATTTAACAACCACCAAGCTTCCTCTGACTAACAAGTGTCTCCTCGAATCCTAGATAAAGACACCCCTTTGACATAGAGAGACTAAAAGTCCCAAAACTTAGGAGACTACCTTATCTCCATATCTTTATCTAACTTTTAGTCCTACGTCATCATCTAATTGATTTTGAATGGATGCTTGACTTCATTATTTGATTTAGACTTATCAATAAATGTAGTTAATAAAAACTTTGGTCTTTTATTCATGTCTATCATAGCAAACAAACCACCTTGAGATTTACATGAATCACTCCTAAGAGATTTATCATCCATTTGATTATCATCCTTCTTCTCAATAGTCATTTTATTTTCTTAACTTTTGAGCTTAGACTGATTTGTAACATATCCTTCTAGAAAAACATTCTTATCATCCTTATGACTAGAAGAATTGGCAATGATTAACTTTGGTTTCCATACCTAAGTTTATCCTTTCTCAGACCTTTTAAGAGATTTATATCCTTTGACATACCTTGAATATCTCTTAACACCATTTAGACATAATGTAGAAATATGTCCACTCTTATGACAACTAAAACAAATAACATCATTTGTACCTTTTGATAGATTTAAACTATGATCAATCTTTGGCCAAAAACTCCTATCATAGCTCCATGAATGTTCATACTTGACTGACTTCGTTCTATTTTTTTTAGGCTTGCCTATCTTGATTTTGAATTTTTCATACTCATCTTTTAGGGAAACTAGATTAGTCTTCATTTGAACATATTCATCTCCTTTAGCTCTCATTCTTGAACATGAAACCTCTAACTAAATTTTAAGAACTAGGATAATTTCCATATCCCTCTTAACTTGTTTAACGAAGTCATCATTCATTCTACATGCTTTCTCTTTAATATGATTAATCTATTCTTTAAGACTTTTGACCATTGATCTCAATCAAATATTTTATTTCTTCAAATGCTTATCCATCTTGTGTTGCTTAATATCTCCTTAAATATTCCTCCAAAGGGCCTAATTTGATATCAATTATCAAAAGTATCTACTGAGGAGGGGGGGTGAATTAGTATACAACAATACACATTCAATTCCAAAACCATTCCATCATTCATCAACTTGATCTAGTAACATAAAAATGGAATCACATACATCCAAATCATGAAAAATAAAATACATCAAATCAACACAACATCTACATGGGAAGCCCTCTTGGGGTATAAAACCCATTGAACCCTACAAGATGGACTACAATCCTATAATGATAATATCTAATTTAGACCAGCTGTAACTGATCAAGGAACTACCATCCCTTATTTTAGTGAGACTTAAATCCCACAAGGAGCTACTACACTTGTCTAGCTAAGCAGCCACAACAAATATAAATTTAGTAAGCTCTACCTTACAAGGAGGATGCAACCCCCTATATTTTGAGTAGCCACAACAACACCTAAAAAAACTCCACCTTTTAACTAATGTCTTTAACAACTAATGATGGACCTCTAGTTATCACTCTTTACCTTCACTCTTTCACCCAAATCTCCATATTATCCAAATCACATTTCATACTTGAATTAACACATAAATATCAATTAGGACACATTACATATCCCAACTAACCCCACTCTTCAACCCTTCACTCATAGTCACTTCAACATACCTAAAACCTATAATAACCTCTATCATAACACCAATAACATGAAAAAATGGTCATATGCATATTCCTTTCTCTGATCCTCAATCCATACACAAATATCACATAGTCTTCACCTTACCTTTGCTCACAATACACACTCTTTTAAATATCCTCTAGGGCTTACTTGCTCATTCTACCTATTATAGGATCATTAGGTCCAATGACCTATATATCCACCTAAAAAAACTTGATCCAAAAAAATAAAATGAATGATCTTCTTCAATCTCTAATGGTCCTTAATGACCTTTAACCTCTTTCAAAATTTCTCTCCTTCTCTTGACACCACGTGCTGCACTTCATACAAAAATCTAGAAACCATCATATAGAGCCTTCATGATTAACAACACCTAGGTCAGCCATTAGGAATGAATTAACACTTATTTCATCTATCACATTAACACAAATCTCAAAATTATTGACAAATATTGGCCATAACATTCATGGGTCACCCTTAAGAAACAACCCCTTTCAATTAGGCTAGACTAGCCCTTATAGGTCTCATGGAGACTTATTCACTACATTAGCACAATAAAGAGTAGAGACATAAGATCACTTAAAAATTCATAGGTCCACTCCACATTCCCCTTTAAACTTCTTAAAATTATCATATTCAACTTTTCTCACCTCTGCATATGCTCAATCAACTCAAACAATGACCTTGTATATAGGAACAGTATGAATGAACACACAGTCAACTTATTAAGCATTGTTCATACTAAAGATAGATTTATAAAACCTGAAAATACCACATAGATAATACTATTGTAGTATACAACACTCTAAAATATCTAAGTCATCATGAGACATCAAAATACCATCAAAACGAGCTCAAATATCCTTCTCGGGTTCTTTGCAAAGCATGCACAAACACATAATCAAATTTTTAATAATTTTTCATACTCAATATATATTTATCACACCTATAAAATCCATAAAAAATCATCCTTGTATAGTATAAAACACTCTCCAATATCTAATTCATCATGAAACATTTAAATAACATTAATACAAGCTCAATTATCCTTCTTGGGTTACTTGCAGAGCATAAATGAAAACATAGTAAACTTCAAACCTTCATTAATTTAATTATACACACTTTCAAATCTTAAAATTTATATTTATATATGTAACTTAGAGTCATAAATAAATTTTATTTTTACACCATGAGCAAATTATACATAGATCAAAAGATATGACCCAAAACCCAGACACTGCTCTTTCCATTGTTAAATTCAAATATTTGAATTCAAATGGTTACAGTTAAACATCAACCATTTTTCTCACATTTCATGTCCTTGTGTCTTTATATTAAATATGAACCATCAATTTTATTCAAACTTTAATTCATATTTCATCACTTCCTAAATGTTAAACTTTGAATAATTGACCTCATCTTGTGCAATCTTGTAATATTGACTCAATGTGCATCATCAATCTCTATGGATCAGTGAAGTCTTTATAATGTAGTGCACATCATTAAATAAATATGTATGAATAAATTCTCACTTTTATATCCTTATAATTTACCTTTTCTTAGTTTTAAACCTTGAACACTTGTCCTTGTGACCTAGGAATTTGACTCAAGAGAGGATGGTTAGTATGGTGTTAGTTCCAAAATGAAAACAAAATGAAATAAACACACTAATAACACAACATCTATAGGTCTAGACACTAAGGGGAGATTAGTTAACAAAATCAAATGATAAACACAACTAAAAATTAAAGAATGAAAACACAATATTTCCTTCACCTTCCTTGGATGCTCCAAATGCCTTTGTAGTGGTGGTTTGCTCAGCTTGTGCTTCAAGAGGTCTTCTTCAATGGAGTGTGGCTACCTTCATATTCTCTTGGAACCTTGTGTATTTGGCTTGGATTGGCTTGGAATAAATTTGGAATTATAAAACTAGTTGCTTGAAGCTTTTTAGAACCAATCCTACATTATAACTTTGCACTAATTAAGCTTAGAAATGATGTTGTGAGGCCTCTTATTTATAGATTTTTAGATTTGATCATTATTAACCTCAACCACCCATCTCAATAGTGATATGTGTGGTTGAGGATTAATTCAATTTTATAATTAATTTTTTAATTATCCTCATCATGGTATTAGAATAAGGGGCAATTAAGAGGCATGGAGGGAATCATGGAAGGCATTGATGAGGCATGGAGGGCATGAATTATGATATTTGTGGTATTTATGGCCTAGGGATGTCTTCTCAATAAATGAGGTCACCTGTTGATTCAGATATTCAACATTTATTTCTAAAACAAATTATTCAACAAGTCTCTAAGGAGTTATTAATTAGGCTTTGATTTGAGTTAATTGGCTCTTAGACATGATTAAACACATTATGCACAAATTACCCAAATTGAATAGAATGCCTTGTTATTGGTCCTAAATTTGATTGGATTAGAATTGGAAGGCATTGGTAGATGCATTTGAATTTTATTCCCATTTAGGATGTTTCCAACAACAAATAACAAAGGCACAAGTGTTGTGAAAAATATTTGATAGGAAAGAGCAATCCAGAGCATGTGGGTGCAAAATTGGCATTTTGACTCAAAATAGATTGATCAAAGTTAGCTGGCCCATAAGTTACATTACCCCATTTAGGGATACTCTGGCCAAAATCAACACTTGAATATGTCAATTTCACATCATTTAGTGTGCTTTAGTATTTTTAGGCCAAATTGTGCATTTTGGGTAAAAATCAGCCAAAAGCCTAGTTGGAGGTTATTGACGGGTAGTTTTAGGTGTCTATACTTTGCCCCTATTTGGGAAGGCATTACAAGCTATAATCACAAAAATTTATTCTCAAATAATGAGAAATTTCCTATATGCCAATAAGAAGATGATGATTAAAGAATAAAGCTCTAAATGATTTTAGGAAGCCTATGATGATGCTCCCTCAAGGGAGTGGTTGTCACATTTGTTGATGGATGGTACCTCAAAAAGAAATAAGAAGAAATGTGGAATTAATCCATGGCTAAGATTAATCCAAATGAGAAAATTCTTGCATGCATTGATGTAAAAAGGATGTTGATTTGCCCAAAGGTGGTTATAATCAAGAATAAGAGTCAAAATAATGATTTTCTCATAGGCAGTTATAATCATTAAGAGGACTTAGATTGGCTAAAGATGGTTGTACCCCAGTTAGGGATGATTATAAATCATAACTTAAGGATATAACCTATGATATATATTAAAGATGAGTGGGTGTAAAGTGATGAAATAGATGAATAGAAGAATAGGATTGATTAGTGTGAATAATTTAGTTGTACCTACCAATGAGGAGATGCATGTCTTGACTAGAAATGATACAACTAGAATGGTCATTGGGTTAATTTGACCAAGGGTGGGATGGAAGGATGTACCAAGGTGCCAAGGAGAAACTTCTATGGTTCCATTTATTTTAGACCTTCTTGGAGCTAATTTTTGTTGTAGCATGTGATGGTAGGCTTCATGATAGAACACCATGAAGACTTGGCCAAAATATGCATAAGTATTGACTCCTGATATCCAATAAAAACTCAAAAATAATAAACCAATGATAAAAACCATGATTATAATATTGATGTATATAGATGGATAGACTCAAGAATAATGTGTGCTAGGAATCACCCAATGTCTACATATAGATTAAGTCAAGGCAATAATGCTAAAAGCAAACAAATAGACAAGTGAAAAAACAAAAAAACAAACAAATAACTTTAAATAAACAAAAAAATAGAAAGCTTGAAAATAAAAGTAAAAGAAAACATCCTAACAATGACAATGCCCTAGTAAGGTGAATCGAGGATAACTAACTAAGCTTAGATAGGACAAATATTTTTGGATTTTTTGAAATATTATGATTTTTTTAAGAATTTTGAGGTATCTAAACTTGATTAAGAATGAAAATATACCTACTCAAAAAGTGGTGAGAGAATTTGGCTTAGGTTGCTCACAAAATATTGAGCATGTGGCTTAGGGTGCTCGCAAAATAGTGAGAGCATGGCTTCGATTACTCACAAAACGGTGAGAGCATGGATTAGGAGTGGCTAAGATGACCTCAATAAGTATTGATAACTACCTAAATAGTCCTAAAATATGACCTCAAGTCACTATATTTCTACCCTTCCAATGGAGGAATTTGACTAGTGCAACAACTAATTCAAACAAAACAGGCATAGTTGGTAAAAAGACACAATATGGCATAGGAAGTGGCAAGTTGGTACATCAAGGATTAGTATTTCCCCTAGTTTTCTCATAGGTAGTTATAACTAGGACACAATGGAATATATTAATGGTACTAATTTTCCCAAAGGTGGTTATAATTAGTAACAAGACCAATGGTAAGAAAGAATAACAAATGAAGGATGTAACTACCAAAACTTTTATCACATTGTCTGAAGTTGTTGATGCTAATACCTTGATATTGAAACTACATAATGAATGAAAAAAACCAAATTCAAATGGGCTACATTTCAGAACACATTGGGTTGATAGGGTAGAAATGGAAAGTGGATATGACAAATAGGATGGATAAGAATGGTATGTGTATAAAGAGGAATAGTGAGAAAAAGGCATAACTAAAATGGTCCTTATAGACAACATTCAAGCATAGTACTACTTGAGATGAATAATATTCATTGGATCTATAATTTCATCATCATCTGGTGTGGTAAGCTTGTATTCTCTTGATCCATAATCTATAGTGATGATGAAAGGCCCTATCTAGTTGGGTTTGAATTTACCTTTATGCTTCTTCTCGATCATGGTATTCTTTTAGTTTTATTTGAGAACAAGATAACCAAGTTAAAATTTTCAATACTTCACACATTTATTGTAGTGGTCTTTGAGTTGATTTTTATATGCTTGAATATTATTGAGGGTGGCTGTGCATTTCTCATCTAGTAGGTACAGCTCTTACAGGTGAGCTATTCGATAGTCATGATCATCCAGGACATGCTTGAAAGAGATGCATCATGAAGGAAATTGAAACTCAATGGTAAGGATGGATTTAATACCATAAACAAGTAATTATGGGGTGGCTCCTATGGGGGTATGATTATTGGTATGTTATGCCCAAAGGGTAGGGAATATCTAGAGGTGCCAATCATGACCGACAATAATTAACAATCTTTTTGATAATGTTGACAATGGTTTTGTTGGATGCTTTAGCCTAGCCATTACCTTGAGGGTAATATACTATAGAAAAGTGTTGTGTGATGTTGTATTAAATACATAACTAGTCTACATATTTGTTTTTGAATGATCCTCCATTATCAAATATAATGTTAGAGGGAATACCATATGTCAGGAACCTAGAACAAATAAACATGCTCTGATACCACTTGTCAAAATCTTGCTCCACCAATAGAGCACATATGATTACTTCTTGTATTAGCAACTAAACATGGAATTTAACCAGAATCAATAAGTAACTAGAAATATGAAACAACACAAGAATATGAGAGACAATACACAATTGTGTTAATAATCACTCAGAAGAATATACAATAAAGAAGATGCCACTTCTTCTTCAAACTCAAAGGCTCACCACACCTCAAGACCTTCTTCCCTCTCTCTCTCAGTCCCAACAATCAACTCCAATATAGAATTGATGTTCACCTCTCCAACCAGTCAGTAACACGCTGCCAGTACACCAAGTACACAACCATACTCCAAGTAAATCCCCTGCTCTCTGCTGCTACCTACAAATCACTAGACCTTACTCACCATTGTAGATCTCTAAAAGAATCCATGCTACCCTGCTGACTAAGATCATACAAATATGAAGAACCCTACTGATTATCCAATCCAGTACCCACCTTGGTACTACGGCACTAGGAGGAACACACCATTTCTCTCCTCTCTCAGAAGGAGCTTATTGCTCTCTTACTCTCTAGCTACAAGTTTATAATACATCCCATGAGTCCATATATAGATCTCATGCTTACAATAATTAGACTATCTTAATTACAATAATTAGATGCACAACTCAAGACTACGACTAGCCTTTAACATGCAAACTAACAGTCCAAAAATAGACTCTCCGAAATCAACATGCAAACTGCATGTTCACATACAGGCTGCCGACGCTGGCTCCTCCATGACCGATGTCAGCCGATTGGTAACCGATGCCAGTTGGTTCTTCACTGCTATCAGACTGACGTCAGTTGATCAGACCAATGTCGGTTGCCCTGCAACTGGTTCTACAACTCTCTGCAACCTCTGTGACCTCCATAACTTCTCCTATTTGCATCTTGGTGAAGCTTTTAGCTCCACAACCTAACACCATAGTGGTAGATGAGGTGGTTGAAGAAGAATTAGGAAATTTGCTTTCCAATCATGTAAGTGAGGGGTATAGCTTCAACCCACTTAGTGAAATATTTAGTGGTAGTAAGGATATGTTTATGGCCATTAGATGAAGTGGGGTTAATCTTCCCAATGAGGTCAAGTATCTATGTAAAAAATGGCCATGGTGTCAACATCGCTTTTAGATTTTTTGTTGGGGTATGAATCAAATTAGCATGCCATTGACATTTATCACATTTTTTTACATATGCAGTGGCATCTATGTCCATTGTGGGCCAATAATATCCATTATGAAAGAGATTTTTGGATATGAATGCCATGATAGAATGGGCTCCACATACTCCATCATAAACTTATCTTAATGCTAATGTAGAGTCTGCTGAAGTTAAATAATGAAGCAGAGTTCCATTAAAACTATGGATGTAAAGGGTGGATCCAAGAAAAGTATAATGAGTGGAATGATGAATGAAGGCTTTGGTTTGTTTTTGAGATAGCTCAGGTGGCAAAACTTGGTCATGAAGTTAGCTATAAAGGTTTGAGTACAAGATAGAATTAAGACCAACAATGTCACAAATCATGGCAATGGTTAAAGGTTCATGAGTTACTACTGAATAATTCTTGACAAGGAAATGATACTCTCTATCTTTATCTATATGTTGAATTAGATAACCAATAGTATCCATAGAATTTATAGTCCTGTTACTAGCCCTTGGTATATGCTCAAATTGAATGTTGGTAATTTGTTTTTTAAGAGTATCAATCATGGATTTATATGGAACCAACTTGTCATCTTTGGTTTGAAAATAATCTGTGACCTAATTGATGATTAACTGAGAATCACCATAAAATTGAAGATGAGATATATTCCAATGCACTACTTGTCAAAGTCCTGTAATAAGTGCTTCATACTCGGCCATGTTGTTTATACAAGGAAAGTTGATTCTGAATGATTTAGGAATTAGATCCCCCTATGGTGTAATAAACAATAAGCTTGCCCTCAATATATGTATAGTGAATGATCCATCAAAATATAGCTTCTAGGGATACTCCTCAAGGGGTGTATCAATAATGGTTATGATGGATTCATTAGGAAATGAAAACTTGAGTGGTTGTGTGCCCATGAGAGGTGCTTCAACAAGTTGATCTATAAAAACTTATCCTTTGATTGTTTTTTGATTGGCATACTCTATGTCAAACTCACTAAGAAGCGTGATACATTTAGCCATTTTACCTTGAAAATATATTTTAGATAGTAAATAATTGAGTGGATCTAATTTTGAAATGACCATGGTTTTATTATTCAACATGTAATGACATAGTTTTTGAGCTGTAAAAACCATGGCTAGACAAGCTTTTTAATAGGTGCATAGTTAGGTTCATATGTAACCAAGGTACGAATTAGATAGTAAACAACATCATCCTTTCCATTATCATCATGTTGATCTAAGAGTGCCCCCAGATCTTAATTTGTAGCCAATAGGTATAACAAGAATGGCTTTCTTAGCATAAGAGGTAATAAAATAGGTAAATTAACAAGATAGTCCTTGAGTTGTTGAAACGTTGTTTGGTAGTGATCATCCCTATGAAATGAAACTCCTTTATTAAAAATATGTGTAAATGGATGACAGTTTCTACTAACTAAGAGATGAAGCATCAAATGGACTATATTTTACCCTACAAACTATGAAGTTTCTTTAAATTGATTGGTGGTGGCATCTCGATTATAGCATGAACTTTAGCTAGATTAACTTCAATACTTCTACAAGACATGATGAATCCAAATAATTTGCATAAAGTTACACCAAACACACATTTATTTGGATTCATTCTAACTTTTTACTCTTATAGTCTTTCAAATATCTTACACAGCATTGTTGGATGGTCAGCTCTGGTCTTAAATTTTCCTAATATGTCATCGACATAGTCTTCAACAATATTGTGCATCATATCATGGATCTTTGATATGTAGCTCCCACATTCTTAAGGCCAAATGGCATCACCTGATAAAAAAAAATTCCCCATAGAGTGGTGAATGTTATTTTATGCTAATAAAATAATGCTATTTTTTTATGATTGTATCCTGAAAAGCCATCCATGATTGAAAGCATTTCATAACCTGTCATGGAGTCAATAATCATGTCAATATTAGGAAATGTAAAATCATCTTTAGGATAAGATTTTTTGATATCCCAAAAATTAGTAAAAATTTTGATTCCTTTAAGATTTTTGCTAATAGGTATAATACTAGAGATCCATTCAGAGTAGTCAATGGATCAGATACATCCTGCTTATAAGATTTTTTCCAACTCTTTCTTGACTAATATAGTAATACAAGGATGCATCTTATGGAGATTTTATTTTACCAATTTGGAATTAGGATTAACCATGAGGTGGTGTAAAATTAAGGTGGGCTCTAATCCTAGCACGTTAGAATAGGCCCATGTAAATATATCTACAAACTCTCTCAATAGAGCTTTAAAGATGTCATGTTCCTCTTCAGTGAGAGATGATCCTAATTTTATCCATTTTAGGTCTGATAGAGTCTTGATGTTTACCTTGATTATATCTTTGATTAGGAGGGTTAAACCATCTTCTAGGATAGTGGGCAGTGACTTGAATTATTGGACTATGTCAAGGTTCTCTATTAGGACTTGTTCTTCAACTTATCATAGGCATGATGAATTTGAGTCTCCTAATGGGAGATTTGGCCATGTAACAAAAATTGTCAAAAATTCTTGGATAATTTGATCAAATACTTGTTGTTGGTCAAAATTGAACTCAGATCCACAAGGAAGTTAATCATTAGTGGTCTCTTGGTCTAAAATCAAAGAAGAATGAACACCCCAATCTAATGGTGCCTATAATAGGTTTTCACTGCTAGACTGGCCTTTTACTTTAATTTTGCCTTGGTCAAAAAGTGTCTTAAAGAGTTTTTCACTTTGGGACCTCAATGTTTTACTTATTTTTTTTGGCTAATGGTGTTCAATCGCTCTCCAAAATAGGTTGCAAGATCTAATGTGATTAAGAATCCTAATTTGTGATCTCCCAATAGAACATTGTCTCTAAGGCCTAAGAAATAATAGAATGCCTCATCATTCTAGAATTCATGAATCGATAGACTAGATTATTTTTGGTCCCAATCTATCAGTTGGGGATAATATAATGGTAATGGATTGTTATGAATGGCTTGGGTAAGGGTACAATTGGCATTGTTATCAAATAGATTGGTTTTATCTAGGTTATTAAAAGTAAGGCTATGATAAAACTCTACTTTGTTGTCAACATCATCATCACTAGTCACTGGTGATGGAGTTTGAGTAAAATGTGTGGGGTCACCCCCAGGCAGTTTAAATCCAAGTCCATAAGGTCTTTCAACTTAGTCATGGAAATTGGCTCCATGGTTCCTTTCTAATTTAGTTTGAGGCCTCTTCCTTCATAATTGTGATGCTCCATGATCCTATTGGGAATAAGATACTTTGAATTTTTATAACAACTAGCTTGGTCATCATTATATAACCATGATTTGATCCTTTCAAAAGGGTCAGGTCCTAGGCCAGATGCTAATATAAAGGTGATAGGTCCCTTATCTTTATTCTTTTATTGCCAATGCATATTTGGAATGACTTTAGTTCACCCAAAGGTTTTTATATTTTGAGAAAGATTAGTGATATGAAATGTGTCACGGGTCACGTATTCTCTCAGTCCATTATCTAAAATGGTGATATGATTATAAGCTTTAGGAGGTGGTATGTGGGAAAGGGAATCTAATGTATTAAGATCTATGTAATTATCCAATGAAGGATCAATAAGTATAGCTTTCCTTTTATCTTACTTGGAACTAGGATTCATACCATACTGATAATTCTAGCTTTGAAATTTGGCCTCAAGATGCTTATAGTGTTCATATGGGTGTAAATTTCCTAGAATATTCACTTCCATCCTTAAGTGGGAAAACTTGATACATTGGTGTAGTGTTGATGGGATTACATGAATCTCATGTAACCAAGGCCTACCTAGAAGCATGTTATATGATAATTCAAGGTCCAACATATGGCAAAGTGTATCATGGGTCAAAGGCTCAATGATAAATGGTAAACTAATGGTGCCCTATGATTCTCTTTCCTAATTATCATAAGCTTTGATAGTTATTATTTTTGGATAGAGATCTATCATCATGTACCAAAGAAGCTTGATGAGCTTGAGGGATACTATGTTAAGGCTAGATCCATTGTTGATAAGGAAACATTTCACTTTATGCCATCTGATACAAACTTCTATGTACAATGGGTTATTATGGAATGGGCCAAGGGAAGACATATCACTTTAGTTGAATGTGACTTGTTGGGTTGGAGCTAGGTGTCCAGCCAAAGATTGAATTTTATCAAGGGATATGTCACTAGCAATAGTAGATTGGGTTAAAATTTCATTTAATATGTTCTTGTGGATTATTGACATATATAGCAAATCTCAAATATAAATTTGCACTAGTGTCTTCTGAAATTGTTTCACAATATCAGACTTCTTATCTTGGTCAGGAGTGAATGGTTTATTCCAAGGCTAAATGGTTGGTTGGATGATAAGAAAAGTGGTAGATGGTTGTGGGCCTGGGATAGTAATCTTCAAACTCTGAGTTGTGATTTCAAAATTGGGATTAAATACTAGACCATTATTGCTAATCGATGTTGGAAATGGTGTGGGACTAGACAAGATAAGTCTCAGTTTCTGATGTACTTTCATGTGGTCACGTGGAAAGAATGAGTTGTCACTATAATATATAAAAGTGGAAGTCCTAGTTTTCTAGTTTGCCTATATGCATTCTCAGGTCAAAGAAGGAATATCCATGTGATTTGGCTGAATATTATTATTTAACAATGGTCTAAGCTGATTAGTGCTTGGTCTAGGATTAATGGAGATGGTAGTAAAGATACCACCTACAATATGACCTACAAACCTATTGTAATCATGTGTAATTGCATGGTAGGTTTGTTGGTTATTACCATTCTAACCTTGGTTTTGTCTATTATTTTATCGTTATGGATTTTTTTACTGATTTTGTTGGTTCTACTAGTTTAACCTTTGATTTTGATACTATTGATTTTGCTATTGTACTGGCCATTGTTGTTGTTGTTGATTGTTTTACTAATATTAATTGTTATGTTGAGGAAAGGGGTTTTGATAGATCCCAAGAGTTTGATTAGAAGTGGAAGTACCATTATCTAGTTTTATCTCTCCATTATCCAACATAGTTTTAATTAAATGCTTGATTTGAACACATCTTCATAGAATATGCCCATTGGCCCGATGATAGTCATAAAATTCATTTTCATGATACCAATCAGGGTAAGAAATGACTTGTAGATAATGCTTTGGTATAGACCAACTAATCATATTAGTGGTGGAAAGCTTACAAAATATAGATTCAATAGGTTCTCGTAGGTCACTAAAGGTATGATGTGCATGCACAGTTCTCCTAGGAGGAGGGGTTTGTAATGGTAAAGACTGTTGTATGTGTTGTGTAGGTCTTGGTTATTGTACTTGTGGCATTGGTTGAAGAGGTTACTAGGTAGGAGTAAGTTGAAAAGGTGGTACAAATGGTGTATACATAGTTTGGACATGATGATATTCAGTTACTCTATTTCTCATAACATTCTTATTTTGATTGAATTGCTTCAGTATTTCATGATTATTGGCCTGTGCTGGTTGTGATGCTTATAATTGGATGGGATGTTGGTCATTTTCATGAGTGATACCTTGATTTTGATTAGTTAAATTAAGCTTGATGACCCCTTTATTGATGAGCACTTGCTCGATCAAAAAACCTTTATCAACGATCTCTTTAAACGTATGTGCACACTGTAGTTCTAGATGATAGGCTATCTCACTATGCAAATTTTTAGTAAACAAAATATCTAATTTTTTATCTAGTAACCCATGAGTGAAATGACTTGTAATGTCTCTCCATCACAATAAATAACTTGCAAACTCTCCCCAAATTTTTTATTTGCTTGTGTCAGGTCTACTAATGAAATCTCATGCGTGAGATTATAAGAAAAGTGTTACACAAATTTATCAAAAATATCATCAAAGTTTGTTACTAAATTCTTGGGTAACTTTAAAAACCACTTTAAGGATTGTCCATCCAAGCTCCTTGGAAACAACAGTAAAAGGCATATGTCACTATATGCCATTGGTTGACATATGACAAATAATTTAGTCAAATGGGCCTTAGGGTCACCTTTCCCTTTATACTTATCAAATTTGGGTGGTTTTTATCCGGGAGGAAATGGTATCTAAAAATACTCCATGTTGAATGGATAGGAACACACATCATCTAATTTGAAATTTTTAGTCTACTTCCTCACCTGAATGGTAGCAATTTACATCCTTCATCTATTGCAATTCTTGGGATAAGAAACTAGAAGGGATATTGGTTTAAGGGAGAATATTAGTTTGGATAGATGGTTGGGAGGTCACTAGTGGGACACTTTGACTAGGGTATGATGGAGACACCTATTGGGGTACATTGGATTGGTTGGGGAATGGACTAGGAATATGCATACATGGATTGGGATGTACTTGAAATTGCACATTTAGCTACATGATATTCTAGTTTGGGTTGATGATAAAGGTTTGACTTGGAGGATTTTATGGATTGGATGAAATGATATAACTATAATATGCCTATTGTGGTTAAAAAGGGATATGCTACCGACTAATCAAACCTTGCTATTGAGTGGGAACTTGTGAACTAAGACCCTATCTCTAGATTTGTGGCACATTTTAAACCAACAGTTGTTTATTAGGTACTTGAGAAACATGGGGACCTCCTTATTTCATGAATCCTTATGAAGAAGTGAAAGCATGTTATAGATTCAACATCATTTATTGACCAATATTTGCATTTTATTGGCTAGTCATTACTTGGTTTTAGACTGGCATATTATTCTACAGGAGAAGAGGTATGTTTGTCATTACTTGGCAAGGTGGAATATTAGTTCCCCTAGTTGAGGTGGCAATGTACTCATCCTATATTACATGGATACACTAGATTGTGTCTACTATTTTGGAATACCACTCGCTACTTGTTGAGGAGGAGTAGGATTCATCACATTCTATCATTAAGGTGTAACATTAGTCATTGTTGGATTATCTAATCCTATAGGTTATAAACTTTAGAAAGGAGCTAGTTGAGGCTAGGGTATAGAACCTCCTATTCCTTGGTATGATGATCTGCTCATGGGATTAACTATAGGCACACAACTATAGTTGATTATAAGAGGGATAAGAATCTATCTCATAAGCAATGCTATCTACATAGGGGTCTTACACCATTTCTTCCTACACAACTATATTACTAATCTCTAGATTGTACATGAGTCCACTATGAGTATAGGAATACATGTTGAGATCAATAGTCAATGCTTTATGATAAAAGTTCAAAGAGTTCTACAAACTCTGAGAAAGATAGAATCTAAAACAAATGATGCCTTCAACTTGGTCTAGATTTGTCAAAAGGATCAAAAGGTTTATCCAAATATTTGTGAGGAAAAAAACTAGAGTGAAGTATCTAACATTTCATTATTTACACAAAGGTAAGTAAGTAAATGGACTAAAAAATTGAAATGCCAAACTCTAAGGTTGACTTGTTTCAAATCAGTCTAATCTAGGAAATTAAAAGTTTCTAGGTCTTTTGGCCAAATGTGGCATCAAAAGATAGGATCAAACAAGGCATGTGCTTGGAATCTTGGCCAAATGTCATCAAAAGATAGACTTTGAAAATAGATGAAAGTTTTAATCTAATAGATTTGAAACACTTATAACAAACACCAAGCATTCGATTCTTGGACATGAACTTGATCAACTAGGTATAAGGTATGAAACAAAAGGTACTTTATCAATAGCTTATTTTCTCATAAATGATGGTATAAAACTTGGTTAATTTTGACAAACAAGCTAGACAAAGATGAATATTATAATTGTACTTTAGATAAAAAGTCAAAAGTACACTTGGATTGGTCTAAATATGTAAGAACAAATTTGGAATTCTATGTAATAAGGTCCATGAAACAACATTTGAAATGATTTGGGTAGCATAATGATGCTATACTACCCAAAAAATGTGATAAAAATGTTTTTTTCAAAAACTCTCTAAGGCAAAGACATTTTTCCACAATTTTGACAACATAACACTACTTTTCTTGACTCAAAATGTTGTGGTACATAGACTTAAAGTGCAATTATTTATCAAAAAATGGCTTAAGTCTATCAAGTGATGATAATGATTATGAGTCTAAAATGGCCTTCAACCTAAACTGGAAATTAAACCTAGGTTCCCTCAAGTCTAGTGCAAATGTCAAACCCACTTAACACATCAACCCTAAAAACTTGTAAAGGTGTAATTTTGAATTTAAATTATAAGTGAAGGACTTAAACAACTTTGGTAAAAGTCTAGACTCAATTGGGCAGCATAACTGTGCCAAAGTGGATGATATGAATCTCAAGCTTTTGTTGAAATTTTAACAAGGCAAATGGATGGTCTCACACAGGCAACATAATTCCTCTTTGTTCAAAGGAAAATTTGGACTATGTGTTGGGTTTGGATTATTTGTTTACACCAAGTTTTGACTCTAAACAAGACTTTAAATTAGGAAAAGATCAATTAATTAATCACCCTTAGATCCTAACTGACAAGGTTTATTGGTACTACTAGAATCTGTCAATATATGTCATTTGAGAGGATTTTAAGTGTTCATCCAAAAGTAAATGTGTATTATATAGTAGGGTTTTTACACCCCCCTTCTCTCAAATGATAGTACTGTGACATGGACCACCTTGCACCAATAATACTTTTGTGGCAAGTGGGGATTTGTCTAAATTCTAATAAGTTTCTAAATGATCTAGGGGAATCAATTACATAATGACTTTCATGCCAAATAATGCAAAATAAAATCATAGATTTTGGGTCTGTATCACTCATCTTATTGCAAAAATGTCTAGTCCTTTTTACAACCACTACATCCTACTGTTCACTTAGTGTAGTGCGATATCTAAGTGCCACTACATCCTGTGTACAACTCTAAAAGAGTCAAGTGAATTCAATGCTGAGAGATGAAACCCTAGGTTAAAACTTCCATAAAGAGCTTATGGGAGGTGATGAAAACCCCCTCATAAGCCAAGATGCATAAATAAATAAAAGCATGAAAATAGAAAGAATTTAGGGTCATTTTCAAGATCACCCAAACTTTGATGAGTTTTTGGGGAGTGCTTTAGATGACTTTATTTCTAAGCCTTAGACTAGGCTACTTGCAATAGGAATGGTGCTTTTGATTCCAAGGGTCTCTTGTAGGGGAAAAATGGAAGATCATAAATGCAACATACCTATTTTTTTTAGACAAGATTAATCTAAACAACTATTGTAAGCAAAAATTGATAAGTGTGTTCAATTTTAAACCAAAATGAAATGTTTGGTGGTGTTCATTTGACCCCTTGGTCTTAGTTGTAAACTTTGAAAACATTCACCAAAAACACTTAAATCCTTTGTTAATCAACAAAACAAGGTTCCTAATCCATTTTTAAGCATGCAAAGGTGATTTAAACATGTATTAAGTGAATTTTGAACTTGATCCTATAGTAAAATTATTAGCATGTCCTTTAGCTTTGAATCCCTTTTGAATTTGAAACAAGCAACTTTGGAAATGTAAGTCTCAAGTCCATGTTTTTTTAAAAACATAGTGACTGACATCGGTCAATACTACCAACATCAGTTGTAGCCAACTAAGATCTGACTGATGTTAGTTTTATTAATTGACATCAGTTAAGCTAAGTAACTAATGTCAATATTTTCTATCGACATCGATTATTGTTTAAAAATTGTGACAACCAAAAATGATAAAAAAAAGTTAGAAAACTAATTTACAAGAGTTTTAAAATCTCAAATAAGTTTTTAAGGTTTCAAAAGGATCTCCTTTAGGTGTAGGATGCATCTAGTCCCACTAGGTATGCCATAATGTGACCTAGGAATTTAACTCAAGAGAGGATGGTTAGTATGGTGCTAGTTTCAAAATGAAAACAAGATGAAATAAACACACTAATAACATAACATCTCTAGGTCTAGACACTAGGGAGAGCTTAGTTAACAAAATTAAATGACAAAACATAACTAAAAATTAAGGAATGAAAACACAAAAATTCCTTCACCTCCCTTGGATGCTTTAAATGCCTTTGTAGTGGTGGCTTACTCGGCTTGTGCTTCAAGAGGTCTTCTTCAATGGAATTTGGCTACCTTCATCTCCTCTTTGTACCTTGTGGGTTTGGCTTGGCTTGAAATAAATTTGGCATTATAACACTAGTTTCTTGAATCTTTTTGGAACCAATCTTGCATTATAACTTTGCACTAAATAAGCTTAGAAATGACGTTGTGAGGCCTCCTATTTATTGATTTTTGGATTTGATCAGAATCAACCTCAACCATCCATCTCAAGATTGAGATGATTGGTTGAGGATTAATTTAATTTTGCAATTAAGTTTGTAATTATCCTAATAATGGATGATCCGAGCAATATTTTAGGTGACAATTCGGGCAATAGTTCTACCCCAATTGGTGGTAAAACTTCTAAGAGCCATAAATTTTGCACCATAGCTTTGTTTGACTCCCTATTTGAACCATTGGAAATATAAGAATCAGGGGAACATCATGAGATGGCATTAGATCTACTTGATGGGTTTTGACCATCAAAAACCAAATGGAAGTGTCCTAAATTTAAATTTTAGTAGTGGAGTCTAAAAATAGTAATTCCTCAAATTTTTTATTGTTGTAAATCATGGAAGTCAAACCACTTAATCTCCCTTGATATTGGTGACCTTTCACTTCTTCCTCTTACCTTAAAAAGGTGTATAAATAAAGATGTAACCCAAAATGAAAATCAAACATCTCTTCCTAGAGATAAGCATATGTTGTATCTACAAATTTGAGTAATAAAAACATCTCTTCTCAAAGATAACATCATTACAATTGTGTTGTTCTTATTTCTTGAATTATATTTCAACCAAAGATTCTAAGATTTGGATTAGTGGTATAAAAGTGGTTTGTTTTGAGAGTGTATGATCCCGAGGATGAGTTTAGGCTTAAAGAAGCTTGGATGGAAAATAATAAAGCTTCTAAACTATCTACCTATTCACTCTAAATGACCTCAAATGATGGACAACAATAAGAAATCTGATCCTTTCAAGGAAATGGTGAATAAATCCCTCCAATATTAGCAAGCATAGATGCTACAACAATTCACCCATATCCTCCGAAAAATCTCAATGAGAAATTCTAGCACCTCATTTGCACCACCCCATCATTTCAATGCCCCAACACCCTTTAAGGTTTAGGTGAATTTTGATATCCCTACATTTGAAGGCAAAATCAATGTTGATGTATTAGAATATTGGTTGGATCAATTGTCTTCATATTTTTTGGTAAATAAATTCATTGATAAAGAGAAGATCACTTTTGCTCTTTTGAAAGCATCATTGCATGTCAAAAATTGGTGGGAAGTGTACAAGAAGAGATTTAGTATGGAGGATATTGACCTTGAGGTTGAACCTACCTAGGATGATTTCATAGAAGTAGTAAAGGAAGAATACTACCCCATTAGTGCATATAATGATCTATATACAGAGTGGTAATAACTTCACCAAGGTAAGGAATAGTCTATTCAAGATTAGACTGATATTTTTCATTCTCTATTTATGAGATTGGGCATCTAGTAAAGTAAGAAACACAAGGTTATCAAATATCATGGTGGACTATAATGGTATATATGGGGGGAGATGGAACTCTTCAATTTAGAAACCCTCGATGAAGTGTACAAGCTCATGATGAAGATTGAGTAGAAGCATGGAAGAAGAATATGAAGAGTTAGCCTTCAAAATGGAAAAGTAACAAAGAATATCAAAAATGAGGCCAAAATTCAAAGAAAAAGGAAGGGAAGACTAGGAAATAATGTGATTACTACAAATCTAGAACACACTCTAAAGAAGAATGTCAAGCCATCAAGTCCCTAATTTCTTATTCACAATATTCAACATCTACTTCTCTACCACATACACACCCTATAGTCAAAGACGATAAATAAGAGATTACAGATGTTGAGCTCAATGCCATCATTGCTTCATCACAAACCCGTGAAGAGAGGCCAGATGATAAGGAAAGGTTGTTTCACTCTAAGTTATGGGTGAAAGGTAAGCCTCTACATTTCATTCTTGATAGTGGAAGTTAAAATAATTTAATCTATACTAATGTTGTAAAAATAATAAATTTGTCCATGAAGCCTCACCTAAATCCATACATTATTGGATGGTTGAGTCTAAGGAGAAACCTTTGTATCACCCACAAATGTCTTTTCTCATATGCAATAAAACCTTTCCAAGATGAGGTCTTATGCGATGTGGTCAATTTGGATGTTTATGATGTAATCTATGGTTAACCATTCATGTATGATCGACATGTCATATATGAATCAAGAATTTGAAGGATCACCCTCTCTCTTGGAACACAACACTACAGGGTACTAGAGGTACCATCTTCTACATCTATCTCCCTGATTAGTGCCAAGAAATTTGTTCTCATCATGGTTAAGTCATAGGAATCCAAAAGGGATGATGTTTCAGCCCTAACTACATAAAAAACACAATAGAAGCAAATAGATACCAATCTAAAGAAGTTCATGACCTATCCATAGATTGATGGTTAGACAGAAATGGTGAATAATTGAGCCCTGCACAGCTCCACAAAGCATAGTCCATTACAAGTATACATCAAGAATCAAATAAAAATACAAATTCCATACTTGATGACAAATCTTGATGAAATGGTGACCATTGCTTCTGAAGGAGGGAGGAATGATCTGAGCAATATTTCAAGTGACAATTTAGGTGATGGTTATACTTCAATTGGTGGTAGAACTTCTAAGAGCCATAACTTTTGCACCATAGATCCGTTTGACTCCCCGTTTGAACCTTTATAAAGCTAATAATGAGGAGGAAATATCGATATGTCATGAGATTTTATCAATGGGTTTTGACCCCTAAAAACTAAATGGAAGTGCACCAAATTTTAATTTTAGTAGTGTAGTCTAAAAATAATAAGTTTCTAAAAATAGTAATTCCTCAAATTTTGTATTGTTGTAAATCATGGAAGTCAAACCACTTAATCTTCCTTGATATTGGTGACTTTAAAATTCCTCATCATACCTTAAAAATGTGTACAAATGAATATGTAACCCAAAATGGAAATTAGACATCTCTTCCTAGAGATAGGCATATGTTGTATCTATAATTTTGAGTAATAAAAGCATCTCTTCTCAGAGATAGCATTATTAAAATTATGTTTTTCTTGTTTCTTGAATTATATTTCAACCAAAGCTTCTATTTTTTGGATCAATGGTATTAGAGTGGTTTGTCTTGAGAGTGTATGACCCTGAGGATGAGGTCAGGCTATAAGAAGCTTGGGTAGAAAACAACAGAGCTTCCAAACTATCCACCTATTCACTCCAAATGACCTCAAATGGTAGACAACAATTAGACATCCAATCTTTTCAATGAAATGGTGAATGAAGCACTCTAACAATATCAAGCATAGATGCTACAATAATTCACCCAAATTTTTCAATAAATCTCAATGGAATATTTTGGCTCCTCATCTGCAACCCCACATCATTTTAGTGCCCCAACACCCTTCAAGGTTTAGGTGAATTTTGATATCCCTAAATTTAAAGGCAAAATCAATGTTGATGTAGTAGAAAATTGGATGGATCAATTATCTTCATATTTTTTGGTAAATAAATTCACTGATAAAGAAAAGATCACTTTTGCTCTTTTGAAAGCATCATTGCCTATCAAAATTTGGTGGGAAGTGTACAAGAAGAGATTCAGTATGAAGGATATTGTATTTGAAGTAGAACCTACATAGGATGATTTCATATAAGCTATAAAGGAAGAATACTACCCCATTAGAGCATATGATGATCTGTATATAGAGTGGCAACAACTTTGCCAAGGTAAGGAAAAGTTTGTTCAAGATCACACTGACATTTTCATTCTCTATCTACAAGATTAGGCATCCAAGAAAGTGAGAAACATAAGGTTCTCATATATCATGGTGGAATACAATGGTATATATGGGGGGAGATGTAACTCTTCAATTTAGAAACCCTCAGTGAGGTGTACAGGTTCATGATGAAGATTGAGTAGAAGCATGGAAGAATGAATATGAAGAGTTAGCCTTCAAAATGGAAAAGTGACAAAGAAGGTTAAACATAAGGACAAAATTAAAAACAAAAGGAAGGGAAGACTAGGAAATGGTATGATTATCACAAATCTAGAATGTACTTTAAAGAAGAATGTTGAGCCATCAAGTCCTTGCTTTCTGAGTCATAATCCTCAATATCTACTTCTTTACCTCATACACACCCTGTAGTCGAAGAGGATAAAGAAGAGATTATAGATGTTAATATCAATGCCATTGTTACTTCATCATAGAACCATGAAGAGAGGCTAGATTATAAGGAAAGGTTGTTTCACTCTAAGTTCTGGGTGAAAGGTAAGCCTCTGCATTTTATTCTTGATAGTGGGAGTCAAAAGATTTTAATCTCTGATAATGTTGTAAAAATATTAAATTTGTCCATGAAGCCT
Source organism: Torreya grandis (assembly GCA_037957365.1). Taxonomy (NCBI): domain Eukaryota; kingdom Viridiplantae; phylum Streptophyta; class Pinopsida; order Cupressales; family Taxaceae; genus Torreya; species Torreya grandis. The sequence goes on along the minus strand of JARHVA010002181.1, from coordinate 245,922 downwards.
CACCCAAAGCCATACAATGTTAGATAGTTGAGTCTAATGAGAAACCTCCATGTCACACACCAATGTCTTCTCTCATATGCAATAAAACCTTTCCAAGATGAGGTCTTATGTGATGTGGTCAATCTGGATGTTTATGATGTACTATTTGGTCATCCATTTATGTATGATTGACATGGAATTTATGAATCAAGAACCTAAAGGATCACCCTTATTCTTAGAACATGGTGCTATAGGGTACTAGAGGTACCACCTTTTACATATATCTCCCTAATTAGTGCTAAAAAATTGTTCTCATGGTGGTCAAGCCATAGGAATCCAAAAGGGTCGATGTTGCAACCTTGACTACACAAACAACACTACCATAGAAGCAAGTAGATACCAAGTTGAAGAATTTCATGGCCTCCCATCCATAGACTAATGGTCAGATAGAAATAGTGAATTTTTAGGCCCTACACAACTCCAAAAAACATAGTCTATTATAATTATGCTTTAGGAATCAAATCAATATACAACTTCCACACTTGATGACAAATCTTGATGTAATGGAGACCATTACTTCTCAAAGAGGAAGGAATTATTTGAGTAATATTTTAGGTGATGCTTCTACCCTAATTGGTGGTAGAACTTCTGAGAACCATAACATTTGCATCGTAGCTCCATTTGACTCCCCATTTGAGCCATTAGAAATCTAAGAATGAGGGGAACATCTTGAGATGGCATAAGCTCTAATTGATGGGCTTTGAATCCCAAAAACTAAATGGAAGTGCCCCAAATTTCAATTTTAGTAGCGTAGTCTAAAAATAGTAATTCCTTAAATTTTGTATTGTTATAAATCATGGAATCAAACCACTTAATCTCCCTCAAGATTGGTGACCTTCCACTTCTTCCTCCTACCTTAAAAAGGTGTATAAAAGAAAATATAACCTAAAATAGAAATTAGACATCTCTTTCTAGAGATAGGCATATGTTGTATTTACAATTTTGAGCAATAAAAACATCTCTTCTCAGAGATAGCATTATTACAATTATGTTGTTCTTGTTTCTTTAATTATCTTTCAACCAAAGCTTCTGAGTTTTAGATCAGTGGTATTAGAGTATTTTGTCTTGAGGGTATATGATCCTGAGGATGAGGTCAGGCTATAAGAATCTTGGGTGGAAAATAATAGAGCTTCTAAATTATCCACTTATTCACTCTAAATGACCTCAAATGGTGGATAAAACTAAGACATCTAATCCTTTCAAAGAAATAGTGAATGAATCCCTCTAATATCAACAAGCATAGATGCTACAATAATTCACCCAAATTCTCCAATAAATATTGATGGAAAATTTTGGCTCCTCATTTACACCCCCACATCATTTCAGTGCCCTAACACCCTTGAAGGTTCAGGTGAATTTTGATATCCCTACATTTGAAGGAAAAATCAATGTTGATGCTGTAGATTATTGGTTAGATCAATTGTCTTCATATTTTTTGGTAAATAAATTCATCGATAAAGAGAAGATCACTTTTGTTCTTTTGAAATCATCATTGCCTATCAAAAATTGGTGGGAAATGTACAAGAAGAGATTCATTATAGAGGATATTTGCCTTGAGGTGGAACCTACCTAGGATGATTTCATTGAAGCTATAAAGGAAGAATACTACCCCATTAGAACATATGATGATCTATATATAGAGTGGAAAAAACTTCACCAAGGTAAGGAACAATCTATTTAAGATTAAATTAACATTTTTCATTCTCTATCTATGAAATTGGGTATCTATAAAAGTGAGAAATACAAGGTTCTCAAATATCATGGTGGACTACAATGGTATATATGGGGGGAGATGAAACTCTTCAATTTGGAAATCCTCGGTGAGGCATACAAGTTCATAGTGAAGATTGAGTAGAAGCATGGAAGAATGAATATGAAGAGTCAGCCTTTAAAATAGAAAAGTGATAAAGATGGTCAAATATGGGGCTAATATTGGAAAGAAAAGGAAGGGAAGAATAGGAAATGGTGTGATTACCACAAATCTAGAATGCACTTCAAATAAGAATGTTGAGCCATCAAGCCCCTGCTTTTTGAGCCACAATCCTCAATATCTACTGCCCTACCTCATACACACCCTATAGTTGAAGATGATGAAGAAGAGATTATATATGTTGAGCCTAATGCCATTATTAATTCATCATAGACCTATGAGGAGAGGCTAGATGATAAAGAAATGGTATTTCACTCTAAGTTATGAGCGAAAGGTAAGCCTCTACATTTCATTCTTGATAATGGGATTCAAAAGAATTTAATCTTTACTAATGTTGTGAAAATCATAAATTTGTCTATGAAGCCTCACCCAAAGCCATACAGTATTGGATGGTTGAGTCTAAGGAAAAACCTCCATTTTACCCACCAATGTCTTCTCTCATATGCAATAAAATCTTTCTAAGATGAGGTCTTATGTGATGTGGTCAATTTGGATGTTTGTGATGTATTCTTTAGTCATCCATTCATGTATGATAGACAAGGCATCTATGAATCAAGAAATCAAAGGATCACCCTCACTCTTGGAACACAGTGCTATAGGGTGCCATAGGTACCACATTCTACATCTATCTCCCTGATTAGTGCTAAGAAATTTGTTCTCATGGTGGTCAAGCCATAGGAATCTAAAAGGGCTGATATTTCAGCCCTAATTACATAAAAAACATAATAATAGAAGCAAATATATACCAATCTTAAGAAGTTCATAGCCTTCTATCCACATACTAATGGTTAGATAGAAATGGTGAACAATTGAGCCCTGCATAGCTCCAGAAAGCACAACTCCATAGAGCATAGTCTATTATAAGTATGCATCAAGAATCAAATCAAAATACAACTTCCATACTTGATGAAAAATCCTGATGTAATGATGACCATTGCTTTTCAAGGAGGGAGGAATTATCTGAGAAATATTTTAGATGACAATTTAGGCAATGCTTCTACCCCAATTGGTGGTAGAAATTTTGAGAGCTATAACTTTTGCACCATAGATTTGTTTGAATCCCCATTTGAACCGTTGGAAAGCTAAGAATGAGGGGGATATCATGAGATGACATGAGCTTTGATTAGTGGGGTTTGACCCCTAAAAACTAAATGGAAGTGCCCCAAATTTTAATTTTAATAGTGCAATCTAAAAATAATAAGTTTTTAAAAATAGTAATTCCTTGAATTATGTATTATTGTAAATCATGGAAGTCAAACCACTTAATCTTGCTCGATATTGGTGACCTTCCACTTCCTCCTCATACCTTAAAAAGGTGTATAAATGAAGATGTAACCCAAAATTGAAATTAGACATCTCTTCCCAGAGATAGGCATATGTTGTATCTACAATTTTAAGTAATAAAAACATCTCTTCTTAGAGATAGCATTATTATAATTGTGTTGTTCTTATTTCTTGAATTATATTTCAACCAAAGCTTCTAAGTTTTGGATCAATGGTATCAGAGTAGTTTGTCTTGAGAGTATATGATCCTGAGGATGATGTTAAGCTACAAGAAGCTTAGATAGAAAATAATAAAGCTTCCAAACTATCCACCTATTCACTCCAAATGACCTCAAATGGAAGACAACACCAAGACATCCAATCCTTTCAAGGAAATGGTGAATGAATCCCTCTAACAATAGCAAATACAGATGCTATAATAATTCACTCAAATTATCCAATAATCTCAATGGAAAATTTTGGCTCCTCATTTGCACCCCCACATTATTTTATTGCTCCAACACCCTTCAAGGTTTAGGTGAATTTTGATATCCCTACATTTGAAGGCAAAATCAATGTTGATACAATAAAAAATTGGTTGGATCAATTGTCTTCATATTTTTTTATAAATAAATTCACTGATAAAGAAAAGATAAATTTTGTTCTTTTCAAAGCATCATTACCTATCAAAAATTGGTGATAAGTGTACAAAAAGAGATTCGGTATGGAGGATATTGGCCTTGAGGAAAAACCTACCTAGGATGATTTCATATAATCTATAAAGGAAGAATACTACCCCATTAGAGCATATGATGATCTATATATAGAGTGGCAACAACTTCACCAAGGTAAGACAAAGTTTGTTCAAGATTACACTGACATTTTTCATTCTCTATATATGAGATTGGGCATCCAAAAAAGTGAGAAACACAAGGTTCTCATATATAAAGGTGGAACACAATGATATGTACGGGGGGAGATGGAACTCTTCAATTTAGAAACCCTTGGTGAGGTGTACAAGTTCATAGTAAAGATTGAGTAAAAGCATGGAAGAATGAATATAAAGAGTCAGACTTCAAAATGGAAAATTGATAAAGAAGGTCAAATACAAGGATAAAATTTGAAGAAGAAGGAAGGGAAGACTAGGAAATAGTATGATTACCACAAATCTAGAATGCACTCTAAAGAAGAATGTTTAGCCATCAAGTCCTTGTTTTTTGAGTCATAATCCTCAACATTTATTACTCTACCTCATAAACACCCTGTAGTCAAAGAGGATGAATAAGAGATTGTAGATGCTAAGCTCAATGACATCATTACTTCATCACATACCCATGAGGAGAGGACAAATGATAAGGAAATGTTATTTTACTCTAAGTTATGGGTAAAAGGTAAGTCTCTGCATTTCATTCTTGATAGTTAGAGTCAAAAGAATTTAATCTCTTCTAATGTTGTAAAATATTAAATTTTTCCATGAGGCCTCACCTAAAGCCAAATAATATTGGATGGTTGAGTCGAGTGAGAAACCTCCGTGTCACCCACCAATGTCTTCTCTCATATGTAATAAAACCTTTCCAAGATGAGGTCTTATGTGATGTGGTCAATCTAGATGTTTGTGTTGTACTCTTTGGTTAGCAATTCATGTATGATCGACATGGAATATATGAATCAAAACTCAAAGGATCACCCTCACTCTTAAAACACGATGTTATAGGGTACCAGAGGTACCACCTTCTACATCTATCTCCTTGATTAGTGCCAAGAAATTTGTTCTCATGGTGGTCAAGCCAAAAGAATCCAAAATGGCTGATGTTACAACCTTAATTACACAAACAACATAACAATAGAAGCAATTAGATACTAAGCTAAAGAAGTTCATGGCCTTCCATCCACAAACTGATAGTTAGATAGAAATAGTGAACAATCAGGCCTAACATAGCTCCACAAAGCATAGTCTATTACAAGTATGCATCATGAATCAAATCAAAATACAACATCCACATTTGATGATAAATATTAATTCAATGGGGACCATTTATTCTCAAAGAGGAAGGAATTATTCAAGCAATATTTTAGGTGACAATTCAGGTGATGGTTATATCCCAATTGGTAGCAGAACTTATGAGAGCCATAACTTTTGCACCATAGCTCTGTTTGACTCCCCATTTGATCCAATGGAAATCTAAGAATAATGGGAACATCATGAGATGTAATGATCTTTGATCAATGGGCTTTGAATCCTAAAAAACCAAATGGAATTGCCCTAAATTTCAATTTTAGTAGTGTAGTCTAAAATAGTAAGGTTCTAAAAATAGTAATTCCTCAAATTTTGTATTTTTTTAAATCATGGAAGTTGAAACACTTAATCTCATTCAAGATTGGTGACCTTTGACTTCCTCCTCCTATCTTAAAAAAGTGTATAAATTAAGATGTAACTTGAAATTGAAATCAGACATCTCTTCCCAGAGATAGGCATATATTGTATTTGCAATTTTGAGCAATAAAAACATCTCTTCTTAGAGATAACATTATTACAATTATATTGTTCTTGTTTCTTGAATTATCTTTCAATTAAAGCTTATGATTTTTAGATCAGTGGTATTAGATAAGTTTGTCTTGAGAGTATATGATCCTAAGGATGAGGTTAGGCTATAAGAAGCTTGGATGGAAAACAATAGAGCTTCCAAAATATCTACCTATTCACTCCAAATGATCTCAAATAGCAAACAACACCGAGACATCTGATCCTTTCAAAGAAATGGTGAATTAATCCCTCTAATATCAAAAAGATATATACTATAATAATTCACCCAAATTCTCTAATAAATATCGATGGAAAATTTTGGCTCCTCATCTGCACCTTCACATCATTTTAGTGCCCCAAAACCCTTCAAGGTTAGGTGAATTTTTATATCCTTACATTGTAAGGTAAAATCCATGTTGATGCAGTAGAAAATTGGTTGGATCAATTGCCTTCATATTTTTTGGTAAATAAATTTATCGATAAAGAGAAGATCACTTTTGCTCTAATAAAAGCATCATTGCCTATCAAAAATTGATGGGAAGTGTGAAAGAAGAGATTTAGTATGGAGGATATTAACCTTGAGGTAGAACCTACCTGGGATGATTTCATAGAAGATGTAAAGGAAGAATACTACCCCATTAGAGCATATGATGATCTGTATATAAAGTGGCAACAACTTTGCCAAGGTAAGGAATAGTCTGTTCAAGATTAAACTAACATTTTTTATTCTCTATCTGTGAGATTCGACATCTAAGAAAGTGAGAAATACAAGGTTCTCAAATATCATGGTGAAGATTGAGTAGAAGCATGAAAGAATGAATATGAAGAGTCATCTTTCAAAATTGAAAAGTGACAAGGAAGGCCAAACATGGGGCCAAAATTGGAAGGAAAATAAAGGGAAGACTGGGAAATGGTGTGATTACCACAAATATAGAATGCACTCCAAAGAAGAATGTCGAGCCATCAAGTCCCTGCTTTCTAAGTCACAATCTTCAACATCTACTACCCTACCTCATACAGACCTTACAGTCAAAGAGGATGAATAAAAGATTTTAGATGTTGAGTCTGATGCCATCATTATTTCATCATAGACCCATGAGGAGAGGGAAAATGACAAGGAAAGGTTGTTTTAATCTAAGTTATGGGTGAAATTTAAGCCTCTGCATTTCATTTTTGATAATGGGATTCAAAATAATTTTATCTTTGTTAATGTTATGAAAATCCTATATTTATCCATGAATCCTCACCTAAAGCCATACAATATTGGATGGTTGAGTCCAAGAATAAACCTCCATGTCACCCACCAATGTCTTCTCTCATATATAATAAAACCTTTCCAAGATGAGGTCTTATGTGATGTGGTCAATCTGGATGTTTGTGATGTACTCTTTAATCAACCATTCATGTATGATCAACATGGTATCTATGAATCAAAAACTCAAAGGATCACCCTCACTCTTGGAACATGGTGCTATAGGGTACTAGAGGTACCACCTTTTACATCTATCTCCCTGATTAGTGACAAGAAATTTGTTCTCATGGTGGTCGAGCCACAAGAATCCAAAAGGGATAATGTTACAAACCTCACTACAAAAACAACACAACAACAAAAGAAAATAGATACCAAGCTAAATAATTTCATGGCCTTCCATCCAAATATTGATGGTCAGATATAAATGGTGAACAATTGGGCTCTATATAGTTCTACAAAGCATAGTCCATTGAAACTCTACATCAGGAATCAAGTCAAAATACAAATTCCACACTTGATAACAAATATTGATGTAATGAGGAACATTTCTTCTCAAGGAGGGAAGAATGATCTGAGCAATATTTCTAGTGACAATTTAGGTGACGGTTTTACCCCAATTGGTGGTATAACTTCTAAGAGCCATAACTTTTGCACCATAGCTCTGTTTGACTCCCTATTTGAACCATTGGAAAGATAAGAATGAGGGGATAATTATGAAATGGCACAAGATTTTCTTAGTGGGTTTTGAATTTTAAAAACCAAATAAAAGTTCCTTAAATTTCAATTTTAGTAGTGTAGTCTAAAAATAGTAAGTTTTTAAGAATAGTAATTCCTCAAATTTTGTATTGTTATAAATCATCGAAGTTGAACCACTTAATCTCCCTCGATATTGGTGACCTTCCACTTCCTCCTCCTACCTTAAAAAGGTGTATAAATAAAGATTTAACCTAAAAATTAAATTAGACATCTCTTCCCAGAGATAAGCATATGTTGTATCTGTAATTTTGGGCAATAAAAACATCTCTTCTCTAAGATATCATATTAGAATTATGTTTTTCTTATTTCTTGAATTATCTTTCAACTAAAGATTTTGAGTTTTGGATCAGTGGTATTAGAGTAGTTTGTTTTGAGAGTGTATGATCCCAAGGATGAGGTCGGGCTACAAGAAGCTTGGGTGGAAAATAATAGAGCTTCCAAACTACCTACCTATTCACTCCAAATGACCTCAAATGGTGGATAACATTGAGACATCCAATCCTTTCAAGGAAATGGTGAATGAAGCCTTATAATAGCAGTAAGCATAGATGATGCAATAATTCACCTAAATTCTCCAACAAATCTCGATAGGAAATTTTTGCTCCTCATATACACCTCCACATCATTTTAGTTCCCTAACATGCTTCAAGGTTTAGGTGAATTTTGATATCCCTACATTTGAAGGCAAAATCAATGTTGATATAGTAGAAAATTGGTTGGATCAACTGTCTTCATATTTTTTGGTAAATAAATTCATCGATAAAGAGAAGATCACTTTTACTCTTTTGAAAGCATCATTTCTTATCAAAAATTTGTGGTAAGTGTAAAAGAACATATTCAATATGGAAGACATTGGCCTTGAGGTAGAACCTACCTAGAATGATTTCATATAAGTTGTAAAGGAAGAATACTACCCCATTGGAGCATATGATGATCTGTATATAGAGTAGCAATAACTTTACCAAGGTAAGAAATAGTCTGTTTAAGATTACATTGACATTTTTCATTCTCTATCTATGAGATTGGGCATCCAAGAAAGTGAAAAACACAAGGTTCTCAAATATCATGGTGGATTACAATGGTATATATGGGGGGAGATGGGACTCTTCAGTTTGGAAATCCTTGGTGAGGTGTACAAGTTTGGGATGAAGATTGAGTAGAATCATGAAAGAATGAATACAAAGAGTCAACCTTTAAAATAGAAAAGTAATCAATAAGGTCAAACACGAGGCCAAAATTGGAAGCGAAAGGAATGGAAGACTGGGAAATGGTTTGATTACCATAAATTTGTAATACACTCCAAAGAAGAATGTTGAGCCATCAAGTCCCTGCTTTCTAAGTCACAATCCTCAACATCTACTATTTTGCCTCATACACACCTTATAGTCAAAGAGGATGAAGAAGAGATTGTAGATACTGAGCCTAATGACATTATTACTTCATCATAGACCCATGAGGAGAGGCTAGATGACAAAGAAAGGTTGTTTCACTCTAAGTTATGGGTGAAAGGTAAGCCTCTGCATTTCATTCTTGATAGTGGGAGTTAAAAAAATTTAATCTCTACTAATGTTGTGAAAAACCTAAATTTATCCATGAAGCCTTACCCAAAGCCATACAGTATTAGATGGTTGATTCCAAGGAGAAACCTCTATGTCACCTACTAATGTATCTCTCATATGCAATAAAACCTTTCCAAGATGAGGTCTTATGTGATGTGGTCAATTTGGGTGTTTATGAGGTACTCTTTGGTCAGCCATTTATGTATGATTAACATGGCATTATGAATCAAGAACTTGAAGGATCACCCTCACTCTTGGAACATGGTGCTATAGGGTACTAGAAGTACCACCTTCTACATTTATCTCCCTAATTAGTGCTAAGAAATTTATTCTCATGGTGGTCAAGCCACAAGAATCCAAAAGGGTCAATGTTGTAGCCCTGACTACATAAATAACACAAAAATAGAAGCAAATAGATAACAAGCTAAATAAGTTCATGGCCTTCCATCCATAGATTGATGGTTAGATAAAAATGGTGAATAATCGGGCCCTACACAGCTCCACAAATCATAGTCCATTATAGGTATGCATCGAGAATCAAATCAAAATATAAATTTCACACTTGTCAAAAAATCTTGATGCAATGGGGACCATTACTTCTCAAGGAGGGAGGAATGATCACCCTCATGCTTTGGTTCTACCTCAATTGGTGGCAAAATTTTTAGGATCCATAACGTTTACACCATAGCTCTGTTTGACTCCCAGTTTGAACCGTTGGAAAGAGAAGAATTAGGGGAATATCATGAGATGGCACAAGATCTACTTAGTGTATTTGACCCCAAAACACTAAATATAAGTTCCCCAAATTTCCATTTTAGTATTACAATCTAAAAATATTAAGTTTCTAAAAATAATAATTCCTCAAATTTTGTGATGTTGTAAATAAGGGAAGTCAAACCACTTAATCTCCCTCAAGATTGGTGACCTTTCACTTCCTCCTACTACCTTAAAAATGTGTATAAGATGTAATATAAAATGGAAATTAGACATCTCTTTCTATAGATAGGCATATGTTGTATTTATAATTTTTAGTAATAAAAATATCTCTTCTTAGAGATAACATTATTACAATTGTGTTGTTCTTATTTCTTGAATTATCTTTCAACCAAAGATTTTGAGTTTTAGATTAGTGGTATCAGAGTGGTTTGTCTTGAGAGTGTATGATCTCAAGGACAAGGTTAGGATACAAGAAGCTTGGGTAGAAAATAATAGAGATTCTAAACTATCCATCTATTCACTCCAAATGATCTCAAATAGTAGATAACACTGAGACATCTGATCCTTTTAAGGAAATGGTGAATGAATCCCTCCAATAGTAGTAAGTGTAGATGCTAAAATAATTCACCCAAATTCTTCAAAAAACATTGATGGTAAATTTGGGCTCCTCATCTACACTCCCACATTATTTTACTACCCCAACACCCTTCAAGGTTTAGGTGAATTTTGATATCCATACATTTGAAGGAAAAATCAATGCTAATGTAGTAAAAAATTGGTTGGATCAATTTTCTTCATATTTTTTGATAAATAAATTCACCGATAAAAAAATATCACTTTTGATCTTTTGAAAGTATCATTGCCTATCAAAAATTGGTGGGAAGTGTAAAAGAATAGATTCAGTATGGAAGATATTGGCCTTGAGATGGAGCCTACCTAGGATTATTTCATAAAATTTGTAAAAGAATAATACCCCATTGGAGCATATGATGATCTATATATAGAGTGGTAACAACTTTGCCAAGGTAAAGAATAGTCTGTTCAAGATTACATTGACATTTTTCATTTTTTATCTATGAGATTGGGCATCTAAGAAAGTGAGAAACATAAGGTTCACAAATATCATGGTGGATTACAATGGTATATACGGGGGGAGATGGAACTCTTCAATTTATAATCCCTCGATGAGGTATACAAGTTTGTGGTGAAGATTGAGCAAAAACATGGAAGAATAAATATGAAGAGTCAACCTTAAAAATGGAAAAGTGATAAAAAAAGGTCAAACACAAGGCCAAAATTGGAAGCAAAAGGAAGGGAAGACTAGAAAATGGTGTGATTACTACAAATCTAGAATGTTCTCTAAAGAAGAATGTCAAGCCATTAAGTTCCTACTTTCTGAGTCGCAATTCTCAACATCTACTACTCTACCTCATACAAACCCTACAATAAAAGAGGATGAAGAAGAGATTGTAAATGCTGAGCTAAATGCCATCGTTGCTTCATCACAAACCCATGAGGAGAGGCTAGATGACAAGGAAAGGCTATATCACTCTAAGTTATGGGTGAAAGGTAAGCATCTACATTTCATTCTTGATAGTGGGAGTCAAAAGAATTTAATCTTTGCTAATGTTGTGAAAAATCTAAATTTTTCTATGAAGTCTCATCTAAAGCCATATATCATTGTATAGTTGAGTCCAAGGAGAAACCTCTATGTCACCCACCAATGTCTTCTCTCATATGTAATAAAACATTTCCAAGATGAGGTCTTATATGATGTGGTCAATATGGATGTTTGTGATCTACTCTTTTATCAACCATTCATGTATGATTGACATGGCATATATGAATCAAGAACTCAAAGGATCACCCTCACTCTTGGAACATAGTGCTATAGGCTACCAAAGGTACCACCTTCTACATCTATCTCCCTAATTAGTGCCAAGAAATTTGTTTTTATGGTGGTCAAGCCACAGGAATCCAAAATGGCTAATGTTTCATCCTTGAATACGTAAACAACATAATAAAAAAAGCAAATAGATACCAAGATAGATAATTTCATAGCCTTCAATCTATAGATTGATGGTCAGATAGAAATGGTGAACAATTGGGTCTTGCACAGCTCTATAAGGCACAATCCATTATAAGTATGCATCGACAATCAAATCAAAAACAACTTCCACACTTGATGAAAAATATTGATGCAATGGGGACCATTGATTCTCAAAGAGGGAGGAATGATCTGAGCAGTATTTTAGGTGATAATTTAGGTGACGGTTCTACCCCAATTGGTGGTAGAAATTTTAGGAGCCATAACTTTTGCACCATAGCTCCGTTTGACTCCTTGTCTAAACTATTGGAAAGATAAGAATGAGATGAACATCATGAGATGTCACAAGATTCAATCAATGGGTTTTAACCCCAAAAAACCAAATGGAAGTGCCCCAAATTTCAATTTTAGTAGTGTAGTCTAAAAATAGTAATTCCTCAAATTTTGTATTATTATTAATCATGGAAGTTGAACCACTTAATCTCCCTCAAGAATGGTGACCTTTCACTTCCTCCTCCTACCTTAAAAAGGTGTATAAATGAAGATGTAATATAAAATGGAAATCAGACATCTCTTCCTAGAGAAGTTATATGGTGTATCTATAATTTTGAGCAATAAAAACATCTCTTCGAAGAGATAACATTATTACAATTATGTTCTTATTTCTTGAAGTATCTTTCAACTAATGTTTTTGAGTTTTGGATCAATGGCATTAGAAGAAGGGATAATTAATAGGAATGGAGGGAATCATGGAAGGCATTGATGAGGTATGGAGGGCATGAATCCTGATATTTGTGACATTTAAAATTTAGGGATGTCTTCCTAGAAAATGAGGTCACCTAATGATGCAGATATTCAATATTCATTTCCAAAACAAAGTATTCAACAAGTCTCCATGGAATTATTAATTAGGATTTGATTTGGGTTAATTAGATCTTAAGAATGATTAAACACATTATGCAAAATTTACCCAAATTGATTAGAATGCCTTATTATTGGTCCTAAATTTGACTGGATTGGAATTGGAAGATGTTGTCAAATGCATTGAAATTATATTCCCATTTAGGATGTTTCCAACAAAAAAATAATAAAGGCAAAAGTCTTGTGAAAAATATTTGATAGGAAAGAGAAATCCAAAGCATGAGGGTGCAAAATTGGCATTTTGACTTAAAATGGACTAATCAAAGTTAGTTGGCCCATAAATTAAATTACACCATTTTGGGATACCCTGGCCAAAATTAGCACCTGAATATGTTAGTTTCACATCATTTAGCATGCTTTAGTGTTTTTAAGCCAAATTGTGCATTTTGGGTGGAAATTGGCTAAAAGCCTAGTTGGAGGTTATTGTGGCCAGTTTTAGGTGTCTACAATCCTCATCTCATTACTTCTTGATATATTTGAGTAAACACACTCTGTTGATCCTTTTATAAGGAACTCAATCTTTAACTTCATTAAGCAATGAACACTTTGACCCATTTGGCTTACTATGAACCATGTGTGTGTGTGTGTGTGTGTGTGTGTGTGTGTGTGTGTGTGTGTGTGTGTGTGTGTGTGTGTGTGTGTGTGTGTGTGTATTAACTCCCATGAATTTTAGGATATCCATTTTGTCTTTTCTTTACCCTTCTCAAATTTGGCTAAGTATGGGGACCATTGAAAACCACTTGGAAAGCCAACTTTACTCCTTAATAACTTTTACCTCGATCAATCTCATGACCTAAAACTTGAAAAATATGATCTCCTCATATAGGGGAATCCAACCATGTTTCAAAATTATCTTTAAACATTCACATGTATAAGATATAACTCTATTAATTTTCTCACTTAGATTTTTTTGTCACAAAGCTAACTATGTCAAGAACTGTCTGGAAGGTCAACTTTGCACATGCATATCTTTTGATCTGCTTCATTGCATGATCTAAAATTTAGTGAAAATAAATTAGGTAAAAAATTTAATAAACCCATATTATAATTTTCTCTTCATACCTTCACACATGTGAAATATAATAATATCAAAAATGTATACTCAATATTTCTTGCCACATTGTAAATTTGGCTAAGTATGGGAAAACACTATCAGACTCCCTGGGAACCCAAATATGCACACACATATATTTGACTACTCTTAATTTAATGACTTGAGACTTAGATAATATAAAATTATGAATAAATTTATCACACTCATATGACCAACTCCCCCTGACTCATCCACATGTGGTAATTATGATGTCATTAAACTGCCTACTCAGGTTTTCTACCACTAGACCCAAAAAGTCTAGATGAAAACAATAATCAACTAGATGAAATAAACTCATTAAAATAATAACTTAAATAATTATTTACTTATTAAATTACCCTTTTCACATGCTCAATACTTTAGATTCATCCTTAATCATCTCTAAGTAGTCAAACTCTAAAGATCAACCAAGCCTTCTTCAAGCATACTAGGACAAACACAATGCACACTTTGTCATTGTCACTTAGAATATAAAGCCACTTAATCCACTCACTTGGAAAAATACATGAAATAAAAATGACATAATTGACAACTCTTTGACAATTTCCACTCAAAAGCACATTTTCACTACTATTTAGGAACATGAAAACATTGATAATAAATGTTGTCAAAGTTGAAATTGTAGTTAGAGAACTCCATTTTTGGTAGTTGTTAGCTAAAAAATAATACTAAAAAAATGTATATATGTGTGTAAAATTTATATGAATATGTTATTTTATTCCCATAACTCCTAGTAGATAAACCCACCATCCATTCTGGGCTCAAGAACACCCTTCCCAACATAATAAAAATGTATATTTTAAGCCTAACTTTAGACATGTATAAGATGGAAATTATAAGTCATATGAACAAAGCATAAAATAAATAATATTAATTTTAAAACCCTATAATTTAACCTTATATCAAGTCTATATAAACTTAGATCACAATCCTTGGCATAAGTTGCACTAATGGGTCCTAAAATGAAATGTTTTAGCAGTGAAGAGATAACTTCTTGAGATCCAATTGGAATTTATGCCTTTAGGACCCCAAGGTAAAACTAAATCACTTAATAATGTATATATATCCAAATTAAACATGATACAATGACCATGACATCCATGTACACTCAGAAGCATATTTTCATTTCTATTCAAGAGCATGAAAATATTGATTAAAAAATGTTGTTGAAGTTGAAGCTATAGTTGGAGAACTCTATTTTTGGTAATTATTGGTTGAAAAATGGTGATTACAACAAATTTTAAGGGTGTATAATTTATAATACCATGTTATTATCCTCCCATAATGCCTGGTCAAAAAACTCGCCACCCATCATGACCTAAAGAACACCCTTCCCAACACAAGAAAAATGTAGATTTTTAACCCAACTTAAGACATGCAACTATAGGTGAAAATTATAATAATCCACCAAAAAAGATAATAATTTTAGACTTTTTCCAACCATTATAGTATATTTGTCAATATAAAAGATATTATTTTTGGTTTTTTTGTAGTTCTTAGCCTAGTTTTTGTTCTTAAACTTAAGACATGGTTTTAGTCACTAAAAGTGGTCTAAATTAAAAATGACCCATCCAAATAGGTTAAAATTTTGTGTATAACTATTTCATAACCAAATATATGAATTATAGTTTTTATTATCCTTTTAATACCTTTAAAAATCTCTAAATAGATGATTATGTCATTCAGGTATGTAAAAGTCAAGAAAGTGAGGGTTTTGGTATAAAGAAACTTATATATCTCCTAAAGTATTACCTAAAATTAATTGAAACCTTGTGAACACCTATTAAATTACCATATTAAGTATATATATTAAATTTTAATATTTTAAATATATTTTAAGTAATATTATAACTAACTATGTGTAATCAGACTTGTGTCTAAATAAGCAAAACAGGGGTTTAAGAGACTAAAATTATCATATCTCCCAAAATATTGAGAAATGGATCTTATAAATTTATATATAGATTGGGGAGGTTGTGTATAAAGTTAATAATGTGATTATAAAGTATTATTATGTATACATAATCATCAATGAGCTAAAACATACATATAACATAGGTGTTAGTAGGTAGATTTCTAATTTTTGTGAGAATTAACTATAATAAAGGACATAAATTATTTAAACCATTTAATTTATTATTGTATTAAGATTAATATGGATTTTATATAAGTGTTTTCATGATTTTAGGTTGATTATATAAAAATATAAAGTTGGATTGTAGATTTGTAGACATGAATAACAAGACTAAAAGATCATTATTTTGAGAGTGCAAGTTTAAATCAAGTCTTAAGTGAAGGGTGAAACCCTGTGTGATAGGTTGGGATTTTCAAGGTGGATTAAATAAAATTTAAAGAGGCATTATAAAATCTAAGTTTGTGAAAATATGTCATTTAAGTTTCAATCCTGAGGGATTAGGTCTAGAGAAGGCCAAAAGAGAAATTATTTTAGTTCTTGAGAGAAAGATAGATATGAATCATGGTGATAAGCTCTAAAGAATGAAATTATGAAATTTAAATTAGTAATCTTCTCTTATATTTAATAATATGAAATTATTTACTATCAGTGCGAATTGCATGAAGGTGGAAGCTTGTTTGGCACCATTGACCTACAAAAAATTATTAGTAAGTAATTAAAAATGAAAGTTATGCATGTAATACTTAAAAAATAAAATAAAATTAGTAGAATTGATTACATATACATTTTAAAAGTTAAAATACCTATGCATTTAAATCTAATGAACCACTAAGATCTTCTCTAATATTGATAGTATCAAGAATAGTTTCACGGTCGGACTCATGAACTTTCCATAGATTCTTGTTTAATGGTCTCCCATGATATTTTTTCAATTTAATATTCATTGCAAGAACCAAATTTGAATAGTGTAGTATCTTCATGTGAACTTCAAAGTATTAAAACAACCATACATCTAAACTTTTGATAGGAAATTATCAAAGCTAAGTTTTAGTGACTACCATAGACCCAGTGGGATAGTCAATGTTTTCTCCATCTATGATCGGGGAAGTAAATTTTTTATTTCTATATACACAATGACATAAGTAGTAATTTGTTCCCTTTTCATTGTCCTCATCTTCAATAATTGAAAAAAAAATCCAAGTATCACAAAAAACAATTTTTAATGACATTATCAAGATATATTATGAGAACAAATAGTACATAATGATTAATCTTCTACCTGGATGCACTATATTAGATACATGGTTAAAGTTATGTGATGATGTCATATCTGTATGTTGAAATGTTGGTGGAACATGATATATGTTTATTATAATTAGAGTTCTAAAACTCCATTCACCTACCCACTCTTGTGACTCACACTCATTCCAAACAAATTCCATGCATGGAGAACATAAACATGACAAGTGTCTCATGTAAATAGTCTAAGAACCTACATTTAAGTTATGAAATGAGTGGAGCTCACTTGAACCCATTAGAGTCATATAATCCTCATAGTTTTCCAAGTGTTCTTCCTCCATTAACCCAAAATGTCTATGAATAGTATAATTTGATAAAGCACCATGACACATGTTCTCATTACACTATTCAACCATGGTTTTTGAATTATTTAAATTAGCAGCCTCTTCAAATTTCAACTCTTCCCTTCTAGTGGCTCTTTTTACACATGTTATAACAACATCATGCTCCCCTTTTCCATTGAAATCTTTATTAAAAATCCAAATATGTTATATTCCAATGGTAATGTGCATCTTACTCAACCAATAAAACATTTATGTATTCTTGAATTATGATGTGTAATTATCTGATCAAATGTAAGACTGATTAAAAGTAATGTTCCTCTGAGTCAAATATCCATAAAAATTCTCAAAAAAACCTTGCATGTACTTTTTAAAATGTGATTGGTAATCACTAATATAGAAATGGTGGTCATTTAATATTTTTTGAACTTGATCTATACTATCAAGTGCATGTATGAATACTATATGCATTAATATGGAAACTTGTGATGATTTGTAATACTATGATTGAAATTCCATTTGTGGTTTTAATGTGTAACTTTTAGTGAATTTGACTATTGAAACAATTAAATAAAGTGGGAATGTCTCCTTTTTATCTTGAAATATTCATCTAACCATCTAGCCCTATGTGTGTGACTTGCATACTCATAAATAATTTTTTCCTTGAATTTCACCATAAATTCTAAAATAATTATCTATTTTATAACAAGCTCACACATTTTAGATTCTTTGCCATATTTTAATTGATAAGTCACATATTTTTATTTTCTCAAACCAACTAATTCATATCCAATTACATTTGTACATTCCTTATGGATACAATTTTTTAATTTTGACATTCCATCACAAATGCTATATTTTCCATCCAAACATGCTTTCTTATAAAATAATTCTCCATCTAGTCTTTAAAAAAAAAAAATCAAAATAAATTATCTACCTGATTTTGGCATAAAACTATATGTAACACTCCTATAAAATGTTATTAGTATGGAAAGTATAATGAATATGGAAAAAAGCATCATAGTGTAGTGAAAATTCAATATGTTTCCTAAAACAACAAGTGGTGTGTGTGTGATTTATTTTTACATAAAAAATGTTTGGTAATCTCAAAAAATCTTTGACTAATAAAAATTTATGGATATTTTTCTAAAAACATAGAGTATAATTATGTTTGGTTCATATCCAAGAAATGTTTTAGATGTAGTTCATGGTTATAAAAACCAAATCTTCTTTTCACTACATTTCTTACATTAGGCAAAACTATTGTATTGTCTTTCTAACATTTTGTAACTCTTTGAAAGCATCAATTATAGACTTGTCCTTTCTTGGAAGTATACTAGGGAATGCCTAGAGCTCATTGGTATTGGGTTCATTAAATTTCACGTATTCTAATTACTTTCATTAATGTTTTTCTATTTATATCAAGTGCTCAGAGTTTTTGAAATCAATCATTTTTTCTCTATTTGACCACTTACTACGTAAGTTGTAATTATACACTGCATAATTTTACAATAGTTATTACATGATTTAGAGCCTATTTTATGATATGCATCATGCATATTTTCAATAATTTCATTATTTTCATCATCTATGTTAGATTTTCTTAGTCTTAATATGTACATTATAGGTCTCATCTTAATCAGTTTCATCAACAAAACAAATAATTGGCATTTTTTACTATCATAATCCAATTTATGAAAAAAACTATCCCAAATTTGTTGAGCTAGTCTTCTTGAATGGCAATCAAAAATTTTGGTATGCATTGGTTTCAAAATATTTTCATCGACTTAAATTAAGTACTTGTTTTTTCTACACATAATTATTAGAGGTGTTGTTAATGGTGGAATTTGGTGAGAAGGTGTTTCAAAATCATTATTTATTTTGTTTTTTAGTGGCGGGATGAAATTTTATTCATTATTTATTTCTTAATTATTGTCCATTCCATCATTATTCAATTCATTATTATCAATTAGCTCATTTATCTACAACATTTGGCTCATCAAGATTAGTGTTGTAATTTGTCTAGAATGAAGTAATTACATTCATACCTTGTATTTTTATCTCAACTCTTTTAATTGCTCTGATGTTTTGTTCTTCAAATTCTTCCTCTTCCTTAAACTTTATTTGTCACCCATTTGACAATTGATAGCTTTTCAAAGGTGGGGTGAACAACTTACTTGAAAAACATAGAGAGAATGCATAGAAAGTAAGCAAAGAATGTCTATGGGGATAGAGTTCTCGATTTGGGTTTAAAATAGTCATTGAAAACTAATTTTTATCTATATAGTAAATAATGTATATGTGTTATAATGCATACATGTTATTTACTGTATAGATTCATCCTATATAACTATGCAATAAGACTATCATATGATGTATTTTCCCCTTAAATTAGCCCCTTCATTTGATTTATGTCCACATTAGGTTCAATTTACCCCTTGGTTGATGTAAATTAGTCAAAAATAGATATAATTACTCCAAATTACATTTAATTTATGATAAAATTAGCCTCACAAATCATATTACATGCTCTTGAAATTACATTGAAGGGGTTCAAATTGGCCTCAAATACCTCCTTGATTGAATGAATCAAGTCTTTGGTTCATTATATATGATGACATTCTAGGGTTAATTTCACTCCAAATTTCATCATGTATAAAATTTAAAATAGGTTCATGTGGCTCATTTTGACACTAATTATCTCCATAATTGAACCAATCAACATTTGCATTCATTATATGATGGTTCATTCAAGTTTATTGAGCTCAAAACCACATCCTATACACGTTAAAATTACATTTAATATTTCTTTGATTTATGAAATTAAAGGTGATCAACCACCAAATCAAACTTTATATTCATGTAATTAACTTGAAGGGGCTCAAAATAGCCCCAATTTCCTTTAAATTCAACCATGTTTGATTATTTTTTTAATATTTTTTTATGACATTGGGGTTGACATGTTAGTATTGAACTAAGTCTCTATGTCTCATGTTTGGCTTATGATGCATGTTAAATATTCTCATTACATTATCAAATTTATATGTTTTCATCATATCTTCACATAAACTATTAATTGAGGCCATATAGCCTATGAAAATATAATTACATCCTTTTTATGGTAGTGTATATAGGGGTGTTTTAGTTTTTTTTTTTGGTTTATTTTATTCATAAAATTAACTTACAAAAAATATAAATGATATAGGGTTTAAATAGGAATACCTATGATCAGGGATGTGCACCATTGATCCAATGATGTGGGAGCTTCTTTTTGGCTAGGAAGGACTGCCTACACAAAAAAGATAACTTGGACAAGATTGGATTAATAATATAGATGGGTAGAATTAGTGATACAAGATCAATTCCAAGAAGTGGTACACTTCCTTAGAGGGATGTCAATCCAATTTTTATGTAATTAAGGGGATAATATAATGAGATAAATTACAATAAAGTGTGTGATAAGATTATGAAATTGAAATGAAACAAGTCAATCTATTGTATATATATTATAAAAACAATCATTCAAATATGTTATGGTTAAGTCTTGTTATTTTTGAATTACTTCTATTACTTAGTGATGTCTTCTAGAGTTAGGGAAAAGATGATCACACAAAGTCCTAACTCAAAATAGATGTCACTTTGATCAGTGAATAAGGGATGTGGAACTATGGGTAAGTCATGAATTGAAACCACATCATGTATAACAACAAGTAAGGTTATCTATAGACAATAATGCATGATTTTAGGACTTAAAAATAGTAAATTAGAAACATCTAAGATTTATAATAAAGTCTTAGGTTATAGAAAAAATGAAAACATAAGGATCAATGTTTATTGTCTCAGAATTGGTATCGATTAGGTAATCAATGTCGATCTTGAAAGAATCATGGTTGATCTTTACAGTGGGTGCTAAAAAAATTTAGGATAGGGCCTAAGATGGGATTTAACAGATTCTAAAAGGTTTCTAGACTGGTCACTAGTTTATGTAAATAAACATATGATAGTAAATAAAACAAAAATGAACAATGTAATAATATAAAACCATTTAAATACACAACATACTTACCTCTGTAAAAGCTTCTTATGTTGCATAGAAATACCTTGTTGACAAGGATGTGGTTAGATTTGGATAGAGTGTGGATAGATTAGAACTAGAATGGAATTATTCCATAGTGATCCAAGGGATTTTTTTCAACATTATGGTGTACAAAAACTAGGATCCATAATTTAAGGTTGGACTGGCTATAAATTTACATCGATCCTAACAAGATTGGTGATGATCATGGGAAATGTTAATGATTAGGTCTAAGTTTAAGTTATTGGTTCCAAAAACTCAAGATCATGGATAAAACTTAGTTAAAATTAGTTTTTAATGGGGCTTGGGTATGTTTAGGTTTTTAGGAAGGTTAAAACAACTTACCCTTAATAGTCTTGGGGAGATTTAGCTAGGATTTAGGAGTAGTTAACTAATTATCTAGGTAAAATGGTAATTAACTAGATTATTTACATAAATTTAGATGGTAAATGGTAAAAATAAATTAACTAACATAATAATGTAATAAAGGGGTAAGACACATTATTCATAATAGAATGGTGTAAATTTATAGTGTCTATATTTTCCTCTTTTTGTTGAGTGATTTGTGATAACTTACTGCAAGACAAAAACTAGGATAGGTATAATGCACAAAGTTTTAATATGAGGAGGTATCCCCCCTCAAAATGGGATCTAATGAAGGATAATGAGGTGGATATTGGTTTGAAAATGAGATTTTAATGGATAGGGTAGATATTAAATGAGCATCAAAGATGCAAGGATAAGCATGAAGTATAATGTTGCACTAACAAGATATAGGATATCCTGAATAGGAATGCTCTAAGGCAAAAAAGTAATGGATTACCAAAATTAAGAATATGTGGGATATATCAAAGGTATTAAAAAGATACAAGGATAGGATGTGATAACTAAATCATCTGGTGTTCTTGGCACATGTGTGTTGCTTGGGGACATAATACTCTTAAGATGAGGTGCATTTTTATGATCCATGGGGGATAAACACTGAACTGAATGTAGAACTCTAAAGGTTGTGAGACCATAAAGGGGCCTATGTCCACAAGCCAGTTATGATGGGTGATAAAGGATATGATATTTTTAACAAAGGATAACTTAAGTGGCTTTAGAAAAGGACTATAAGGATGCAAGAGAATGTGCAAGTAGTGCAAAGGAGCCAAAAGGGATTTGTTGAATATTTTGACCATAAATCAAAATAAGTCAACCCCATATAGTCCATAAATTATATATGGGATTATTATGGTCTTATAAGGTTTGTCATAGTCATATATAGGGGTCATTTAATATTTCATTTCCTTGATTACATCCATTTTACCCCCTTATGTCATTCCTAGTCACTTAGGGTCATGTTTGGACTATTTAATGAAAGTGTTACGGTTTTTTTAGGTGGATAAGTATTAAAAATTCTATCTCAATGTGTATGATGTCAAATAATTTATAATAATGCCATTACCTAACTAAAACTTGTAGGTGCTACATTGAAACAAAAAGAAAAGTGGTAATTTGGATAGTTTTGGTAGTTGTACTACCTATAAAGGAGTGTGGTACATGTGGAAAGCTTTTGGAATAGATATTAAACTTAAATAAACTCATTTAAATGTTTGATATACTTTTAAATACTAAAAAAATGGTTGAAAACTATTCTTCTTCTCTGTTGCTCCACTAGACATGAAAAATTGGTCGATAGGTTTTCTCTTGGTATGACCAATAAGAGAGGTTTCCAGTCAAATGATCTTGTGGGGTGATAGTAAAATCAACCACTTCACATTAATGGTAGCATTTGGAATAATGGTTACCTATGTCTTATGAACATTCTTAAAAAAATGATTGTTTCCTTTTGCATGCTAATCCCCACATCCTACAGGTTTTCTCCTTGCATGAGCTTGTCCATACAAAAAACTTATTTGAATTATTTTAAGAGGATGTGAAAATATTTATCTCATGGTTTCCATCTTTGGTTTCATGTTTGAAGATGAATTGATGAGACAAAAAACTCAAGTTGTAAGTTGAGTACACTAATGGACTTGTAGTCAAGTTTCACCATTTGTAGAGGTTTCATCTCCTTGTAGTTGCTTTAGATGAAGGTGATATGTTACATTTATTTTTTACCATGTCTTTTCAACCACATATCTTTCCAATATTAGTTTCAAAGGGTCTCACATGGATTTATAATAAAAAAATATCAACATAGCCAATATTTTCATGACTATCACATACAATCAAGTGTATGAAGGCTTGAATAACATACATGGATTGAAAATGAAGATTATCAAGAGGTTTAATACATTATTTAATATTAGTAGTCAATATAAACTCTTTAAATGGTATATGATATATTGCCATAACTAATTCAAACTATATACATAGTCCTACATTATTGATAAGACACCTATAGGAGGTCGAGCACATTGGGATAAGGCACGTGACTTGTTTGATGTCTTTAAATATTATAAGAGTCAATATGAAGGTGGATAGGAGGTATATAAATATTTAGGAGAATAATATATTAAGCATGTTTCCCATATCTCTATTTACTATCGCACATCCTACAATTACACCTAGTGGCTCTTAGAGAGGCTTGAAGGTAATCATGGAGGAGTTTGAACATGATTTGAGACCTTCATGGAGTTTGAAAATGTTGAATATTTCATAATAACTAAGTTAAAATCATATAGAGGTAGGTAGGTTTAAATAAGCCATGTTCAAGTTGAGAAAATGAGTTTAAGGGACCAATTACCTTAAAATCTATAAATAAAGACTTGGTCTTTATTTTGATATTTTTAATGATGAAACACTTTGAGGTTCTTTTTAACCAAATTTTGGCCTTTCAAGACAAAATTAGGCACCCCTATTTGGAAAAAATCATCTAAGCCTATTTCATTTGGCCAGGTTCAACACTTAGCTTTTCTTCGAAAGAAGCGTTCTTTGATAAATCCCATAATAAATGCATAAGTATTTTCTTTTTAGAAAGTTCATTTTGGTCTTTGTTTAAGTCTTTAAGGAATTATTTCAAGTTTTTATTTTAAGCTTTGCCAAATTCTTTCAAACTTTTTATCTGAGGCTTTTCCTTAAGAGTATTTGTTTCATGTTTTCTTATAGCCAAGTGACAAATTCTTTCGGAAAATTTATCTGAGACAAATATCCTGAAGACCAAGTGTTGAATTCTTTCAAACAAATTGTCCACACAAATGTTTTGAAGGTACATAAAAATTTCTTTGAAATATATATTCAATCCAAAAGGGACCCTTGCAACATTTCTGAAGGGTATGTTTATAACTTTTTCGAAGGGCACTTTCTTTTTTTTGAAGGGTATATTTTGTTGGGAAAAGGTCCACTTTAGTTTTTCTAAAGGATCATTTGCAACTTTCTTGAAGGGTATTTTCTTTGGAAAGTGGTAACTTTCATTCTTCAAAAGGACCATTTCCAAAATTTGAAGGGAATTTCAACTTCTCTGAAGGGATCAATCAAAAATCCTCAAGAAAGGATGAGGAGAAGTGACTAAAGAGAAACCCCAAAATAATTCCTTTGAACTTTTTTCCTGAAGGAAATGAAGAGAAGAAACTCTAAAATAATTCCTTCAAACTTTTTATCTAAAGGAAATAAATAGGAAGAATTCCTTCAAAATTTTTATCTGAAGGAAATGATCAAGAAATGAGCTTGAAGGAAAAGATATGACAAAAATTATGAGGAAATAAATAGAAACAAATAGCCATGAACATTTTATCCAATGAAAAGGTCTAAAATAAATACCCAAGGAATGATGGCCCATAACATGTCAATTTTAGACTATGGAGACTAGCCATTGGAATTTCAAAAATAAAGACTCAATGAGAACTTGAAGGTAGAGATGAAGGTAAAAAGTGGAAAATGTAATTGAGGCTTTGTTTCAATTGTAACAAAATGTAATCAAGGCTTTGGTTTAGTTGTGACAAATGTAACTAAGGTTGTGATGAATTGTAACTAGTACATCTATTTAGTTATGACATGGCATAGATCACCCACCTCTCTCTTACTGTAAATGTAACTATTTATATTTAGATGATAGATGTCTAAAGTGACCCTTGAAATCCCTTTGATTTCTCCACCTCTTAAAGCTATAAATATGCATCCTCTTGGCTCATTTGACAACTCTAATGGTTATGGTGAAACTCTAACTAGATTTGTACTTACAAAACTCTTTAAGAAATAATACAATTTTTTTCCACTCACATGTTGTACTATTTTGTATTAGTCCAAATTGTGTTGTTCTTGTTTAGTGAGAGTTTATCTTTCCTAACCTATTATCCTTGATTACCTATCAAATTTATAGAAAGAGTATTATTATAGGTCCTTATTAGTATTCATTCTTAAGTGTATAGACATTTTAGAAGTGGTTTAAGACTATATTCCTTCTTGAAGTTGTCTATTTCTCTCCTATATGTTGAGTGCCTTCTTGAATCTAACATGTGAAACATTGGTGTGAAAATGCACAAAGAGTTGTGGGTTTTGTGTCAAAGAAGCTTTTTTGGTCTTTAAGTAGTGTATTTTTAGTCGAATTGGGAGGACATTGTTCATTGGTGCATCACCATTTTATTTTCTTAGTTTTTTTCCTTACCCTTTTCATATACAATTGATAAATTAGAGAGAGATTTAAAGGTGCATCAAGTGGAGATAGACCTTAATCTAGAGATTCATCTCAATGAAATTGTCACCCATAATAAGAGAGATGATTCCATTTTTCTACTTAGATGAAGATAACTGAGCATCTCTTCAAGTGTACAAATCTAAGCCTCAATATTTTTTGGCATGCCCAATGGGACCTCTCAGTCCTGGAAGATTGTTCAAGATTTTTATTGGTCTTGGCATTGTTGAAGATTGAAAAAAACATCTACATTCAGTACCTAGTGACTCCATTGAAGAATTTAAGTCTTTGGTTGATGATCAGTTCCTATTTTTCATGCCAAAGGTGACCATTAGGTCTATTACTAAAGGTGTACCCTTTGATTTTTTGGAATTACCTCCATATTCCACCAAAAGGTACAATTTTGTAAACACTCATCCTTAAAAAAGAGATTTTGTGTTTAAATATTCTAAGTTTGTGTTACAGTCCATTCCCAACATCCTTAGTGATCATTCCCAAATGGCTAGAAGATAACCTTTTGTGCCTTTCACTAGGACATCTCCCTTACATCTTGCCCAGTATGATCAAATTTTAGGATCTACCCTTAAAAGTGTCCCATCTTTTAGTGGAGATAGTCTAATTACTACCATTGAGTACATCAGGAATATAGTAAATATTTTTAATATCCATAATATTACCCAATAAAATGTAGCTATTAGGTTATTGGCCTTGTCTTTCAAAGGAAAAGTATTAGATTGGTATGGGACCCTACTTATAAATTTTGTTAGCTCATGGGATGAGTTGGGGACTCTATTGATTGATAGGTTTGGGGAAAAGAGTGATAACCTATCTTTAGCTAAATAATTAACCAAAATAAAGATGGAACCACATGAATTAATGCAATATTTTAATATTAGGTTCTAAAAACCTTGGGATAGAATCCTAATTCTTGTGAGGCCAACTATAAACTATGCATTTTTGTACTACTTGAAAGCATTGAATAGTGACATTACCATGATGATTAAATCTATGGGTAGAAACACATTACCTACTACCTATGAAATATCCATAAATGCTAATAATTGTCTTGTACAAGTGAGAAAGATAGCTCCTAGACCTCCAATGCAACTATTCCCTAATTTGCATTCCCCTAGTCAAAGTACATTGCCCACTTTAGCTCCTTTGTCTGGTCAAGAAAAATATACCATTGCCCCTACCAATTAAATCCATGAATTTAAAATCATGATTCAAAGTGTTAAAAATGAGTTAGTATCCCTTAAAAGATAACAAACTTAGGGTTATAGACCATATCAATCCTACAATCAATTTGGACAACTGAACAAACCTCCTTTTCAAGGAAATAATCAGGGATAAGGCCAAATTACCCATGTCAAGCCTTATCAAAGATATAATCATAGTGATCCTTCATCATCCAAATCCATTATCACCACTTAGAATAATTTGGTTCAAGAATAGCCCAACTATCCATCTTTTGAACATGGTAAAAAACAAGTTGCTTATGCAAATGAAATGCACAATCAAGGTATGGTAATGCAAGGCAATCAATATTTTCAAGATTAAAATTTTGAAGGATATATAAAGGTGGGGTGTAAAATAGACAAACTTAGAATGATATTAACCTCATAAATCATTTAGAGGGTGATTTTTATGCCATTAATTTCTTGGGAAATATAAATAATTAGAATACTAGTGTTGCCTACAATATTAGGTCCAAAAGGAGGGCTATCGATGAAGCTCAAGGAGATAATAAAAGACATGTTGTGACTCCTACATCATATCCTATGGTAATTAGGTATAAAATATATCCTAAAATATAATAGAATTAGAGGATTCCAAATTTTAAGACACCTTCTATAACTCTACCTCCATAAACTACATCATAAAGTATAAATATTCATAAAGAGAACCCCAAGGTGAGTAATCCTTCCATCAATGTGGTATACCAAATGAAGAAGATCCATATGAACATATAATTATGGGATTATCTATCATTACTAGGGTAAAATGATATACTCTAAAAGGAATTGCATGAATTGGGCAAACAGGCTGGTCCATCTAAAAATGACAATGTCATTCTAGTAAATGGAACTCAATCTATAGATGGTCAAGTGAAGAGAGATTAGAAGATTCCTCCTTTTTACCTATTTATAATTATTGGTGATTTATTGGTTCATAATTGCATCATTGATAGTGGATGAAGCACATTTGTTATGCCAAAATGTATAGCAGATAAGCTAGGCCTCAAGTATAACCCAATGACTAAAGGAGTTTTACAATTGGATGGATCACCAACCAAGACCTTGGGGGTGGTGAAAGGTTTGAATTTAAACCTTCATTCTTGTCCTAATTTTTCAATTCCCCATGATGTGGTAGTATCATATTTACCTCCCTTTTTTAATCTTTGCTTGTCAAGGGATTTCACGTCCAAGATAGGTGGATATTTAGCAGCCAATTGGCCATACATGGTGTTTAGGACAAAATATGGCATTAAGGTGAAAATTAAGTTAGAAAATATTCATGGATATCACTTGGAACCATATTCACCTAAGATATCAAATTTTAACTATGATATCATTGATGAAGAGGAGATTCATATTAACCAATCTCCATCATCTTCCCTTGAAGGAGTTTCTGATTTATTCCTATATGAATGAGGAAATGACAACTATGAGCATAATCATTACAAGTTTATTGAAGAATCTAGTCTTGGGGTTTATTATATGCATGAGAATGGATATTTCATGCCTAATTTGATTAATTCAAGTCATGATGTGAATGGATTGTGGTATCTTTTCTTTGATGGATCTAGAAGCAAGATGGGGGTAGGTGGTGGAGCTATGTTGGTTTCACCTTCAAAGGAAAGGTATTTTTCATCCTTAAAATTTCAATTCTCATGCACCTATAATGTGGTAGAGTATGACGCCCTCATTCATGGTCTTTAATGGGCAAGGAAAAGAGGTGTCAAGGAATTGTAAGTGTTTGGTGATAGTGAGCTTGTTTTGAATCAAGTGAGAGAGCAAAATTTGACCAAGAATTCCTTGCTTAAATCCTATGAGCACAGAGTTTGGAACCTTGTAGAATATTTCATGGCTTTTAACATTAGATATATTCCAAGGGAAGAAAATAATCATGCTGATAGGTTGGCATCTATTGGTTCTCAATTTGGTGTTCCAAAGGGCATAAAAGAAGACAAAAACTATCCCCATCTAAAGGTGATTGTGAAACCATCCATACCAGATAATTTCACCAATTGGAAAGTCTTTGATAGTTACCAACAAATATCACTTTTTATATAAGAAGAGGTTGAGTTTTCTTCCAAGAATCAGTCTAAACTATAACAATAATATGGAAGGTAGATTGTCCAACTAAAGTCTAACAAGCTCCCTAAAGGATTTGTGACACTTGAAATCATATTAAATGAAGATGACCAACTCAAGAAGGATAAGATAAGAATGTCAATCAATAAATAGAACTATGACTTGCACTTGGGAAGGTATGCACTAGTCAAGAAAAACATGATTTCATTAAATTATACAAGGAATTTAGTGATATTTTTGCATGGGAGTATAGTGATTTGAAGGGTTTTGACCCAATCTTGGCTCAACACACCATAGATATAGATGAAAATACCAAATCCATCAAGTAAATCCAAAGGCCAATCAATATCAAGATTGATCCTCTCATGAGGAAAGAACTCACCAAACTAATTGAGTCCAAAATCATCTTTCCCATTAAGCATTCTTCTTAGTTACCCAACTTAGTCCCTATTAGAAAGAATAATGGGGAGATCAGGTTGTGTGTGGACTTTAGGGACTTGATTAGAGTGTCTTTGAGAGACCATTATCCTCACCCTTCCATGGAGCAAATTTTGCAAGTGGTGGTAGGTAGTGAGAGGTTTTCCCTCTTAGATGGCTATTCTGGGTATAATCAAATTTTGGTGAAAGAAAATGACCAGTACAAAATAGCCTTCACTACCAAATGGGGGACATATGCCTAAAAAAAGATGTCCTTTGGATTGTCAAATTCTAGATCTACTTTTCAACATGCAATGTATATGGCTTTCCAAAGATTGATCAATGATATTATATTAGTATATCTTGATGATGTGATAGTTTTCTCCAAGGAAGCAAAAGATCATTTGAAGTACCTAAGGCATATTTTTGAAAGGTGTAGAGAGTTTGGAATCTCTCTAAACCCAAAGAAAAGTGTGTTTGTTTTCCATGAAGGTAAACTACTAGGACATATTATTTCTAAGAAAGGTCTATCCATTGATCCAAAAAGGTAAGTGCCATCTTGGCATTGTATTTACCTAAACATAAGAAGGGTATATAAATATTATTTTGTAAGATAAATTAATTAGGAGGTTTATTCCTAATTTTGATAACCTAGTAAATTATTTGACCTCCATGCTAAGGAAGAGTGAGATATTCACTTGGATAGGAAGGAGGAAAGAAATTTTTGAGGAGATCAAGCAAGCCATTGCCCATGCTCCTAATCTTACAAGCACAAACTTCTCCAAGGACTTTAATTTGTACACTTTTGGGAATGAAGAGATAATCTCTACCATGTTTACTCAAGCTAATGATGAAAGTTTTGAATAGCCTATTGCCTTCTTTAGTCAAGGTTTGGAAGGCTATGAGGTAAGATACACATATGTTGAGAAACAAGTACTTTTAGTCATAAAGAGTTTAATTAAGTTTAGGCATATGTTGTCTAACAATAAGATTCAAATTTTTAGGCCTCATCATGGTGTGAAAGACTTTTTGTTGAGCAGAGATTTGAATGAGAAAAGGGTAGGATGGATCACCAAAGTGATGGAATATGATGTAGAAATCAAAATAACCAAGCTAGTGAAGGGAAAATGATTGTGTGAACATCTTGCTTCAAACTTGAAATAGAAAATGGAGGTTGTTATAACAATCCTTGATGACCCTATAATAGTTGTATCTTCAACCATGAGGAGTTGGACACAAGATATGATTTATTTCATTCAAATTGGTGAGTGTCCACAAGGTCTTGATAGGGCCAAGAGAAGGTATTTTAGGTTACAATCCATTCCTTATGTACTTATTAATGGAGTAATATTTAGGAAGGACTTTTCAAGTGTGTTGCTAAGATATATTATTTTAGATTAGATTGACAAAGTGTTACATGAGTTCCATGATGGACCAACTAGTGGTCACTTTGTTCCTAGAACCACAGTGGATAAGATAATGAGGATAAGATACTTTTGGCCTAGATTGTTCAAAGACACCCATGCTTGGGTAAATAAATTCTATAAGTGTGCTCTCTTTGATGGAAAAAAAATTTAGATGCCTTGCCTCTTCATCCAATCTAGGTTGAGCAACCCTTTATGCAATGGGGTTTAGATTTCATAGGTCTGATCAATCCTCATTCTAGTGCTGGTCACAAGTGGGTGTTGACAACCACTAATTATTTTACAATATGGGTGGAGGCTATATCTCTTAAGGAGGAAAATTAAAACTAAGTCTTGGACTAATATGAAGGTATAGTATCTATGTTTGGAGCTCCTTCAACAATTATCTCAGATAATGCCTTGGCTTTCCTAGGAATAAGAATAAGTGAATGGGCTTTGAAGCATGGTATCTATCTCAGCACCTCCTCCAACTACTATCCCCAAGGGAATGGACTATATGAGTCCACAAACAAGAACATGATTAGGATCATTAAGAGAATAATGGAAGAGAATCAAAGGACTTGGCATACCAAGATTAAGACAACCCTTTAGCCTGATATAATTACTCCAAAGAGAGCAATTAGGAACTCACCATACACACTTGTGTATGGAACGGAAGATAGAATTCATATCTCACTTGAGTTACCAACTTTAGATCTTACCTATTGGTAGTAATTGATGAAGAATGATATCATGGAGTTTAGATTATGTGAGTTGTAAGAGCTTGAGGAGATAAGAGATCAAGCTATGCACACTATGACTACTCACCAATAGAAAATAAAGAAGTATTTTGAAAAGAATTCCATGCCAAGAGGCTTAAAATAAGGAGACATTATAATAAAATGGGATGAATATAGGGCCAAACCTATAAGACACATAGAGTTTTATGCTTTATGGAGTGGCCCATATGTGATCACACAGTGCAAATAACACAATGCTTTCCAACTCTCAAAATTGGATGGAGAGGAGTTATATATCCCAATAAATGGGATATATTTAAAGAATTGTTACTGATGGTTCTCTTATTTCTATTGTACATAGTTTCCTATTTTCCTTTGGTTCCCTAAGTACTTATGTACATGTGTGAGTTTTTTCTTGTCTAGTTTTGTGTTATCTTTGCTTGGTCTTGATATTGTTTTGTGGTGTGTTTCCTTGTGTTTTGCTTTGGTAAAATCCTTGTTAGTCATATTTAAGAATCCATTGACTGCATGAGCCCTTGGTTGGATAAGGATACTGGTCTAGTCAGTATAGTAGGCATACGACCCCTATATGTCACCAATTTATTGACCAAATTTTTGCCTTTTAGGCTAAAATTGGGCTCCCCTATTTACAAAAAAATCATCTAAGACTATTTCATTTGGCTAGGTCCAACACTTAGCTTTTCTTAGGAAGAAGTGTTCTTTGACAAAACCCACAACAAATATATGTCTTTTCTTTTCAAAAAGTTTAATTTGGTTTTTGTTTAAGTATTTGAGGAAATATTTTAGGTTTTTGCTGTAAGCTTTGCCAAATTCTTTCAGACTTTTGTCCAAGGATTTTCCTTAAGATTATTTCTTTTAGGTTTTCTTCTAGCTAAGTGATGAATTTTTTCAGATAATTTGTTCGAGACAAATATCCTGAAGACCAAGTGCTAAATTATTTTGGACAAATTATCCACACAATTTTCTTGAAGGTACTTTACAATTTCTTTAAAGATATCATCAAGCCAAAAGGTACCCTTGAATTTTTTTTGAAGGGTACATAACTTAAAGGGCACTTTCATTTTTTTTAAGGGTATCTTTTATTGGGAAAAGGTCCACTTCAATTTTTTTGAAGGATCATTTACAACTTTCCTAAAGGGTATTTTCTTTGGAAAGTTGTCACTTTCATTTTTTTGAAGGACCATTTCCAAAAGCCAAAGGTAATTTCAACTTCTCTGAAGGGCTTTTCAACTTCTTTGAAGGGACCAATCAAAAATCCATAGGAAAGGATGAATAGAAGTGACTAAAGAGAAACCCTAAAAGAATTCCTTATGAATTTTTGACTGAAGGAAATGAAGAGAAGAAAATCCAAAATAATTCCTTTGGGGTTTTTGTTCAAAGGAAATAAATAGGAAGAATTCCTTCAAAAATTTTGTCTAGAGGCAATGAAAAAGAAATGAGCGCGAAGGAAAAGACTCGATAAAAAGTCTGAGGAAATAAATAAAAACAAATAGCCATAGATAATTTATTTGAAGAGAAGGTCTGAAAACAAATGTCCAAAATAAATGCCCAAGGAATGACATCCCACAACATGTTAATTTTAGACTGCAGAGACTCGCCATTGTAATTTCACAAAGAAAGACTCAGTGAGAACCAAAAGGTGAAGATGAAGGTAACAAGTGGAAAATGCAATTGAGGCTTTATTTTAGTTGTAAAAAAATATAACTAAAACTTTGGTTCAATTTTTACAAATGTAACTAATGATGTGACAAATTATAATTAGTGCATCTATTTAGTTGTGACATGGCATAGCTCATCCACCTCTCTCCCACATATAAATTTAACTATTTATCTTGAGATGATAGATGTCTAAAGTGACCCTTAAACTCCCTTTGATTACTCCACCTCTCAAAGCTATAAATATGCATCCTCTTGGCTCATTTTATAACCTCCACTAGTTTTGGTGAAACTCTAGCTAGATTTGTACTTGTAAAACTCTTGAAGAAATAATATAAGTTTCTACAACTCACATGTTGTACTATTGTGTATTAGTTTGAATCATGTTTTTCTTGTTTAGTGAGAGTTTATCTTTCCTAACCTGTTATCCTCAACTACCTACCAAATGTACAAAAAGAGTATTATTACATGTCCTTGTTAGTATTCCTTCTTAAGTGTATAGATATTTTAGAAGTGGTTTAAGACTATATTCCTTCTTGGAATTGTCTATTGCTCTCCTAAATGTCAAGTGCCTTCTTGAATCTAACATGTGAAAAAATAATGTGACAATGCACAAAGAGTTGTGGGTTTTGTGTCAAAGAAGCTTTGTTGGTTTTTAAGTAGTGTATTTTTAGTCAAATTGGGAGGAAATTATTCATTGGTGCATCACCATTTTGTTTTCCTAGTTTTTTTCCTTACCATTTTCATATACAATTGATAGATTAGAGAGAGATTTAAAGGTAAATCAAGGGGATCTATACCTTAATATAGAGATTCATCTCAATGAAATTTTCACTTGTAGCAAGAGAGATGATATTATTTTATCACTTGGATGAAGAGAACTGAGCATCTCTTCAAGGGTGCAAATCTAAGCATCAACAGTTCCAATTGGTCTAATGTTTCCATCATGCAGTCTAGGTGCAAGGTGAGTGATTTGGAATGACAAAGAATTTATTTGGTCAAATGAGTATTATTATATAATATTCCCATTCCATGCATTCTTACACTGTAGAATGTAAGTATTTTTTTAGTGTTATAAGTCCAAATGGCCCTTCAATGTATTGAGATGCAATAAAATCCTAAATTTTGGATAAATGACTCATTTTGAAGATAAAATGACACTATTTTTCTCAAGGTATAATAAAATTTGGTTCATATTTAATATTTTATGTAAACCATAACCTAAAAGTCCCCTTTAATCACAAAATAGTCACCTACAGTCTAACTATAGTGTGACAGTAAGTTAGAACAAATAATTTGGGTGTTGGAAAATTACAAAGAATATTGGTCTAAGTATAAATATATATTAAGTGAGTTAAAATATGTATAGTAGGTCTTATAATATGGAAACAATTTCAAACACAAGAGTTCACCTATAGGCTTGCACATTTCTTGAGTAATCACATAGTCTGTCAATCAGGTCTAGATAAGTAGAGAAATGGGTTAAAGATG
Source organism: Torreya grandis (assembly GCA_037957365.1). Classification (NCBI taxonomy): domain Eukaryota; kingdom Viridiplantae; phylum Streptophyta; class Pinopsida; order Cupressales; family Taxaceae; genus Torreya; species Torreya grandis. Next base: position 210,591 of record JARHVA010002181.1, on the reverse strand, counting down.
ACAATAGGGATTATGAGGAGTTTGAAAACATTTTTAATGCCTCCATTATGTTTATTTAATCCTTATGAGATGATAAATATAAGGAAATATCCATATTCAAATGCACCTATAGTCTATATCCAAGAATCTTACACACAGTCAGTATTCAAGAAGTTTGTCTGGGGTTTCATGAGGTTTGGAGGTGTTATGAGTGTAACCTAGCCTTTAAATTAAAAAAAATGGTACCTAAGACATTATTGATATCCCCATACCTTAAAATTACCTAATCAAATAGGGGAGATACTCTTTATTCTATCTCAGATAGAGGGTCCTCTATGATAGTAAAGTATGTAGGTAAGGTATGAGGATGAGTGAAAGAAAGATGTTAGGAGGATTTTAGAGTTGAAATAAAGGTGAGAATAGTTGTTAAAAAAATGTAAAAGTATATATAATGCTCGGCAGTCATGAAACACACCCAAAGGTATTGATGAGTATCTATGTGCAGAGTAGGCCTACTAAGCCCTTAAACTAGGCCTAAAAGCCCTAAGTAGATGTAGCCTCACTTCTAACACAAAGTGAACATTGAAATGAATTGGGTCACCTTCAAAGGGTATATGAGAGTGTTTAGATCTTTTATTTTTTAGAGAAACCCCATTGAGAGATCAACCTTGGCTTAGACCAACTCAAGCTTGCATAGATTGTAGGAAATATCTTGAGAAGGCAACTTTGAAGGCTCATACCTATAGGGATTTTTATCATGGGAAATTTAGGAGTTTGGATATGATGAAAGGGGTCTTAAACAAGGTTTTTGTGATTTTTTTTCATAGGTTCAATGTCATAATTTCATGAATAATCCCTAGAGGTCAAAACTACTCTAAACCCTCCAAAACCCTTGGTAATGACCTGATAGAAAAGATGAAGAAGGAAATGTATCTAAGAGATCGAGTTTCATTAGTAAATGACCTTAGAATTGTATAAGACTCCGCAAGGCTCTTTCCTATCAGATTGAGTTGTACCCTATTTATATGGATAGGGTACACAACTGCTTTTATTGATAGATTTATGTGGTGTATAATTACATAAGGGTTTTAATAGATGAAAATAACTTTGGGAGGTATAATTGGACCTAATATTACCCCTCATATACATTTATTACTTTATAAGAGCTCAAAAGTATCTCTACTAACACGTTTACTTTAGGTAGTCCAAAATGACATAGTGAATGAGAGATGATCACCTAGTGAGAAGGTGATAAATTTAATTAGGAGGCCTTTTAAGGTTTTCTTGATGAATCTAAGGGAATGAGGACTCTTTAAAAGTGTCACATCATCCACTATATGTATTGGTTTGAGAAACTAATGAGTATCTTGGTGCCAAGTGTGAAGGATGAGTGAAAGAAGAGTGATTAAGACTATAGGCAATGAGAACACTTGACCAAAAGAATATTAATGATTATGAACACATATAATGCATGTTGGAGACTTTTTATAACCCCTTCCTCATATTTTAATGATACAACCTATCCTTAGTCTATTATGGAGTGCTCATGGATGTCCAAATGGTGAGGCCAATTTCAAGAAGCCAACTAAGAGACTTATATGCTAGATTTGAGGATTTTCATGCCTTTGAAGGACATTTATCTGAGTAGACCTTGTATGGTTTATCTTATGCTTAATTTCTATATATATTTAACTCCTTTCATCTTGACAAGTGTTTTCATGACATTTGAACTTCATTATTCTCTCTCATCTTTTAAATTTTATAAGTACTATACATTTTGGCTCTTGTCTCATAATTACACACCATGTATGGCAAAGCCCTAATAGTTTGATGTTGTATTTTGCATTTTAAAAATAAATGTAATCTAGTTTTTATTTCATGAACATTTTTTATAATTGTGAAAAGTGATGTATGGTGAGGTTTAGTGATTCTATCCTTACTTCTCCTTATCCTTTCATGTCTAGTATAAGGAGTTCTCATTCTAACATGTCAAAAAGAGTGTAGCTAGTGTGATTTTCTCCCTTAAAGTGTAAAAGTTCCCTTGGATTTAGTAATATGATCTCTGATCTACTTATCTTGATTTATCTCATGCATATCACCTCTATATTGAAATACTTATGTTAGAACATCTTAAGACTTTGGAGCTAGTTTCTAGGTCTTATTTCTTAGTGAAAGAAATATGATAGAATTGTGGAAATCCTTATGGTGTATCACCCCCTTAGAGTAGTTTCATTTCATACAAGCCTCTACCCCTTTTTCCATAAGAAATAAGTTAGCATAGGGTGATAAGCACTTTAAGGTAATTCTTGGAGCTTTCCCTTAATCCTAGAGGTCTACTTATACTATAGGTAAACCCACATACCTAAAAGTATTCCAATGTTTTCTAAATCTAGATTAGTCTTGAATAACTTCCTTGAGGGTGTAAGATTTGGTGATAATAGTTTTAGCATGCCCAATGGGACCAAGGTCCAAGAGAGTGTAAATATTATTAGTGTGTCTTTCCTCTAATCAAATTTTAGAAGCAAGAAAGATAGCACAAATGGTGACTTTGAATGAAATATTCTAGTTGTAAGCAAACCATGTACCTTTTATTGCAGGTTTTTATTATTTCTTGTATCTCATTTGACCTATGAGGCTGATATGAATAACTATGTTGAATATCCCTACTATGAACCTCCCTATCAATCTTGATATGAACTATGTTATACCCCTCAACATTACTATCACAATGGATACCAATCCTATGAGCCATGGCAGCCCTATGGTATTCCATTCCCCTCTCCATATAGACATCATGTTTTTGGACAACCTATAAGGAAGGTTACCAATTAACCTATCAAGAAGTGCCTTCCTATCAATCCTAATATAAATCTTACCAATCATATCATGAGGCATAACAACCTCAAGAGGATTACTATTTTTCTTATAATGAAGAATCAGATGATCCCATTGATTGTACACAAAGATACTACAAGACAAAATATGAACTCTTAGCACTAAAAATAAAATCCTTTCATAATCCCAAATATAGCATTTTTCATCCTCCATCAACCCTATCTCATATCAAATCCTTATTGGCATTAATGCTAGCTTGTCTAAATAATGAAGATGATATGATAACATGGGATGATGATTTTTATGTGCTCCCTAACCATCTGATGGAACTGTTAAAAGGTGTTATTCAAGGTTTTATGGGAATGTGAGAAGTGTTTGAAGGAGAAATTCATAGTGATATCAAAGAGCAACTATTTTTAACAAATAAGTGTTTCTAATGATAAATAAATAGGCTAAGGATGTGAGAGGAAAAAGAGGCTAAAATTAAACTTGTATTTGTTGGAGACCTCAAGGAGACTATTGGAAAGGTGAAACTTTTGTTGAAGAAAGCATCTTTCCTATTGACTGACCTAAATTATCATTTCCCCATGAGCTTACTTAATAATTACTTTTTATTAAATCCATTCACAAGCCCCCCACCACACCTCATACTCCATATCCAACCCATGATCCTATCCATCACCCTCCCACCTCATCCCTTCTTGAAAAGAGCCCATCTCGAGGGAAGCAATTGAAAAAGAATAAGATCAAGTCATAACTAATCAAGAGGATGATTTAAGTGATTATGAAGAATAAATAACCATAGGCACTCCCCTTGGTGAACAAAATTACATCTCTACCTTATTAAATGAAGAGAAAGACATTGAAGATCCTATTGTATTTATCCATGCATAATTTGGTTAGGGTATGAAAAGAGAAGTACTTGACAAAGACCTCATACCTTCTAGCAATGATGAAATAGCCCTTAAACATGACATTCATGAGGAAGAAGAATTATGGAAAAAATTTCATGCCATAAATTAGGATTTTGAGAAACTAAGTGATTAAAATTCTTCTCTTAATAAGTACACACTTGATCATGAGGTTGTTAACTATCATACAAACATGAAGTTAAATGTGCTATCAAGAGTGAAGGTGATCTTCAAGTCACTATTCAAGAAGTTACAGTCATAGAATATATTATCCCTGAAGAGCACTCAATATCTTAGCTTGATGTTAAACCACCCTTAGGTGCATTGGAGCATAAGGAAGACCATAATGGCCTCATATATCAAGAAGAGAAATTTGAAGAGGTGGTAGTTCTAAAAGAGTAGGAGAATAAGGATGATTAGAAGTAACAAATGAAGATTTTCCAAGATATTGAATAAATTTTCCAAGTTGAAGTCCAAGTACATGAGAAGGTGGAGAAATAGTTTTACATGGAAGACAATGACCAAGATTGGGTGGACTATGCAGAGCTCCTTGATGAGCTTGCAGTTGAAAAGAAACTTGATCTTATTAAAATCTCCATGGAAGTCAAGAAGGTATGAATTATTGAATCACCATTGGAGGTTATATTTTAGGAGTCTTATAAGAAGGTTGAGTCTATTAAAATTTAAGATGAGTTCATTTGCATAGATGATCTAGTTGTATCTTTTTTTATTTCATTAAACATCATGCCAATGAGGTTGGCAAGCACCATGAAGAAGATGGAGGCATCAATGCCAAGGGTAAAAAATCAACATACCTCATTCACTATTTCATTCCATGGAATAAAAAAGGTCTCAAACTTCCCCTTTGATCTAGGAGTAAGATAATATTTTAGGTTAGTTTGTTTTTGAGTTAGTTGGTTTGGTTTATGTGTGTGTTCCATAAGTGCTCATGAAGCACAAGTGTGTGGTTACTTAGTTTCTTATCTTATGTGTTGTTTTTTGTTAATTTTCTTGTATTTGGTATATTTTCAAAGAAAAATTCAGTTTCATACCCATGAATACATGACTCCATATCCTAATTCATAGGATAAGGCTACTGGTCTTTGGCATAACAAGCATACCACCCCTAGAAATCACCAAGAATGTTGACTATTTTGACCACAAGTCAAAATAGGTCAACTTCTTATAGTCCAAAAATTGTATATGGGATTATTAGGGTCCTATAAGGTGTGTCATAGTCCTAGATATGGGTAATTTAATATTTCATTACCTTTTTCATATCCATTTTACCCCCTTATGTCAATTCAAATCACTTAGGGTCATGTTTGGACTATTTAATGAAGGTGGTATTGTTTTATTTTGTGGAAAAGTGTTAAAAATTCTATCTAAAAGTGTATGATGTAAGATACTTGTCAATAATGTTAGTACATAATTGAAACTTGTAGGTACTACATTGAAATAAGAAGAAAAGTGGTAGTTTGGGTAGTTTTGGCAATTATACAATCTATAGAGTGTAGAACATGTGGTAAGATTTCAGAATGGATATTAAACTTCAATAAATTAATTAAAACATTTTATCTTATTATAAAATTAAAAAAATGGCTGAAAAACATTATGTTCCTCCATCACTCCACTACACATGAAAAATTGGTCAACAAGTTTTCTCTGGGTATGACTAGTAAGAGAGGTTTCAGGTAAAATGCTCTTATGGGGTGATATCAAAATCAGTCCACTTAAAATTATTAGTATTATTTATAATAATGTTTTCCTATTCCTTATGAATCATTCTTAATAAGTTGACTATTTCCTTTTACATGTTATCCCTATACTCTATAAGTTTTCTCCTTGTATGAGCTTGTCCGTATAAACCACTTATTGGAATTATTTTTAGAGGATGTGGAAATATTTATTTCATGGTTTCAATATTTTTTTTCATGTTTGAAGATGAATTATGATCCAAACAACTCAATTTGTAGGTTGAGTACACTAATGGACTTGTAGTCAGGTTTCACCATTTTCATAGGTTTCATGTCATTATAGTCTCTTTAGATGAAGGTGATATGTTGTATTTAATGTTTACCACATATTTTCAACCACATATATTTCCAAGATAAATTTGAAAGGGTCTCACATGGATTTGTAATAAAAAATCATGTCAACATAGTTAGTCTTTTCATGACTGTCAAATACAATTAGGTGTATGAAGGATTGAATAATAGCCATAGAGAGAAAATGAAGAATATCAATAGTTTGAATACACTCTTAAACATTAATATTCAAGAAAACTCTCAAAATGGTATAATATATATTGTGATAACTAATTCAAGCTATATACATAGTCCTACATTATTGATAAGACACCTACAGGTGACCTACAGGAGGTTGAGCATGTTTAGATAAAGCACATGAATTATTTTATGTCATTCAAGACTATAAGGGTCAATATGAAGGTAGATAAGAGGTCTAGAACTGGTTAGGATAACCATATAATAAGCATGTTTCCCATATCTCTATTTATTGCCCTACATCTTACAATTGCACCTACAAGTGGCTCTCACAGAGGATTGGAGGTAATCATGGAGGATTTTGAGCATGTTTCAAGACCTTCATGTAGTTTAAGAACATTTAATATGTCATAATAAATCATTTTAAATCATATAGAGGGAGGAAATATTTAATAATCCATGTTCAATTTGAAAAAATGAGTTTAAGGGACCAATTACCTTAAAATCTCTGAACAAAGACCTAGTCTTTCTTTTGATCTTTTTCATGATGAAACACTTTGAGGTGCCAACTGGTCTAATGTTTCCATCACATAGTTCATGTGTAAGAGTAGGGATTTGGCATGAAAAAGGGTTAATTTTTCAAAGGATTATGATGATATAAGACTCCCATTCCATGCATTCTTGTATTGTAGAATGTAAGTATTCTCTACAGTGTTGTAAGTCCAAGTGGCCTTTCAATGTATTGAGATGTAATGTAAGCCAAAATTTTAGATAAATGACTCCTTATAAATATAAATTAAATTATTATTCTCAAGGGATAATGAAAATTGGATCATATTCCATATTGGATGTAAATCATCACCTACAGTTCCCCTTTGATCACAAAATAGTCACCTATAGTCTGATTGTAGTGTGACATTAGGTTGGAACAAACAATTTGGGTGTTAGAAAATTACAAAACACATTGGTTTGAGTCCAAAACAATATTAAGTAATTTAAAAGACTCATATTATGTCTTATAACATGGAATAAATTTCAAACATAATAGTTCACCTATATGCTTGCTCATTTCCTAAGTAATCACATAGTCTGCCAATCATGTCTAGATGAGTAGAGAGATGGTTTGAAGAGGATAAAATAGATGATAAGGATTTTTAAAACATTTTTAATTAATTAATTTTTTATGATTTCATCATCATTATATGTTCAAGATAGGGCAAGATAAATTTTCAAATGCACCTATGGTACATGTCTAAGAATCTTGCACACGGTCAGTATTCAAGAAGTCTATCTAGGTTTTCATGAGGTTTTGAGGTGTATGAGTGTAACCTAGACTTGAAATTAAACATAGAGGATATATAAGACTTTAATTATCTCCCCATATCTTCAAATTTATTGATAGTATAGGGGATATATCCTTTATTTTATCTCAGACAGAGGGTACTCTAGGATAGTAAGGTATGCATGCAAGGTATGAGGATGAGTGAAAGAAAGATGCTAGAGGCTTGGAGATTTGAAATAAAGGTGGGAATAGTAGTTAAAAACATAAAAAAGCATGTATAAGTCTCCCAAGAAATGAAAAACACCTAAAGGTGTTTATGAGTAGCTATGTGCAAACTAGGCCTACTAAGCCCTTAAACTAGGCTCAAAAGCCCTAAGTAGATGTAGCCTCAATTATAACACCAAGTGAAAATTGAAATGAATTGGATCACCTTCAGAGGTGGATATGAGAGTGTTTAGATCTTTTATTTTGTAGATAAACCCCATGGAGAGATCAACCTTGGCTTAGACTAATTCAAGCTTGTACATAATGTAGGAATAACTCGAGAAGGCAACTTTGAAGGCTCATACCTATACAAATGTTTATCATGGGAAATTGAGGAGTTGGGATATGATGAATAGGGTCTAATTTTTTTTTTTTGTGAAATTGTTTCACATGTTGAATGCCACAATTCCAAGAATAATTCTTAGAGGTCAAAACTACTCTAAACCCTCTAAAACCCTTGGTAATGACCCAATAGGAGAGATGAAGGAAAGGCATCTAGGAGATCTAGTTTGATTGGTAATTGAACTAAGACTTGTATAAGACTCCCTAAGGATCCTTACCAACAAATTGAGTTGTATCTTATTTGTATAGATAGGGTATAAAACTACTTTTATTGACATATTTGTGTGTTGTATAGTTATAAAATGGTTTCAAAAGATGTAAATCACTTTGGGAGGTAGAATGGGACCCAATATTACCCCTCATATACATTTTTTTCTTCATAAGAGCTCACAAGTATCTCTACTAACACCTTCACTTTAGGATGTCGAGAATGACATAGTGAATGAGAGATGATCACCTAGTGAGAAAGTGATAACTTTAATTAGGAGGATTTTTAAGGTTTTCCTAATGAATATAAGGGCATGAGGACTATTGAAAAGTGTCACATAATCACCTATATGGATTGGTTTGAGAAACTAATGAGCATCTTGGTGTCAGGTGTGAAGGATGAGTTATTAAGATTTTAGATAGTGAGAACACTTGGCCAAAAGAATATTGATGATTAGGAACACATCTAATTCATGTTGGATCCTACTTTTGACCCCTACCTCACATTTAAATTATATCACCTATCCCTAGTTTATTGTGGATCACTCATGGAAGTCTAAATGATGAAGGAAGCTTAAGGAAGTCAATTGAGAGACTTATATGCCATATTTGAGGAGTTTCATGGCCTTAGAGGACATTTATCCAAGTAAACCCTACATGGTATATACTATACTTCATTCCTCTATAGATGTAATTCCTTCTCTCAACTTGACAAGCATTTTTGTGACTCTTGGAATTCATTCTCCTTTCTCCTCTCTCAAATTATATAAGTACTAGCCATTTTGGCTCTTGTCTCATAATTCCATAGCATGTATGATGAATTCTTGCTAGTTTGATGTTGTATTTTGACTTTGAACAATAAATGAAATCAGGTTTTGAGTTCATGAACATTTTATCTAAGTTTTCAAAGTGATGTATGGTAAGGTACAATGATTCTACGCTTGCTTTTCCTTATCTTTTCATGTTGAGTATAAGGAATAATCATTCTAATAGGTCAAATAGAGTGTATCTAGTGTGTATGGATCCCTTAAAGTATACACATGTCCTTATATTTAACAATATAATATGTAGTCTACTTACCTTGAGTTGTCTCATGCATATCACCTCTATATTGAAATACTTATGTTAGAACATCCTAAGAATTTGAAACTAGTTTGTAGGTCTTGTTTCTTAGTGAAGTATGATAGCATTGTGGAAATACTTATGGTGTATCACCCCCTTAGAGTAGTTTCATCTCATGAAAAATTCTACCCCTTTTCCCAAAAAAAATTAGTTAACATAGGTGATAAGCATTTTAAGGTAAATTCAGGGAGCTAGCCCTTAAACCTAAAGGTCTACTTCTACTATAGGTAAACCCACATACCTAAAACTATTCCAATGTTACCCAAATATAAGGTAGGATTGAAAAACATCCTTTAGGGTGAAATATTTGGTGATAGCTTAAATTAGGAGGATTTTTAAGGTTTTCCTAATGAATATAAGGGCATGAGGACTATTGAAAAGTGTCACATAATCACCTATATGGATTGGTTTGAGAAACTAATGAGTATCATGGTGTCAGCTGTGAAGGATGAGTTCTTAAGATTTCAGATAGTGAGAACAGTTGGCCAAAAGAATATTGATGATTAGGAACACATCTAATTCATGTTGGATCCTACTTTTGACCCCTATCTCACATTTAAATGATATCACCTATCCCTAGTTTATTGTGGATCACTCATGGAAGTCTAAATGATGAGGGCAGCTTCAAGAAGTCAATTGAGAGACTTATATGCCATATTTGAGGAGTTTCATGGTTTTAAAGGACATTTATCCAAGTAAACCTTACATGGTATATACTATACTTCATTCCTCTATAGATGTAATTCCTTCTCTCAACTTGACAAGCATTTTTGTGACTCTTGGAATTCATTCTCCTTTCTCCTCTCTCAAATTCTATAAGTACTAGCCATTTTGGCTCTTGTCTCATAATTCCACAGCATGTATGATGAATCGTTGTTGGTTTGATGTTGTATTTTGACTTTGAACAATAAATGAAATCTAGTTTTGAGTTCATGAACATTTTATCTAAGTTTTCAAAGTGATGTATGGTAAGGTATAGTGATTCTACGCTTGCTTTTCCTTATCTTCTCATGTTTAGTATAAGGAATTACCATTCTAATAGGTCAAATAGAGTGTATCTAGTGTGTATGGATACCTTAAAGTATACACATGTCCTTATATTTAACAATATAATATGTAGTCTACTTACCTTGAGTTGTCTCATGCATATCACCTCTATATTGAAATACTTATGTTAGAACATCCTAAGAATTTGAAACTAGTTTGTAGGTCTTGTTTCTTAGTGAAGTATGATAGCATTGTAGAAATACTTATGGTGTATCACCCCCTTAGAGTAGTTTCATTTCATGAAAAATTCTACCCCTTTTCTCAAAAAAAATTAGTTATCATAGGTGATAAGAATTTTAAGGTAAATTCAGGGAGCTAGCCCTTAAACCTAAAGGTCTACTTCTACTATAGGTAAACCCACATACCTAAAACTATTCCAATGTAACCCAAATATATGGTAGGATTGAAAAACATCCTTTAGGGTGAAATATTTTGTGATAACCTTAAATAGGAGGATTTTTAAGGTTTTCCTAATGAATATAAGGGCATGAGGACTCTTGAAAAGTGTCACATAATCACCTATATGGATTGGTTTGAGAAACTAATGAGCATCTTGGTGTCAGTTGTGAAGGATGAGTTATTAAGATTTTAGATAGTGAGAACACTTGGCCAAAAGAATATTAATGATTAGGAACACATCTAATTCATATTGGATCCTACTTTTGAACCCTACCTCACATTTAAATGATATCACCTATCCCTAGTTTATTGTGGATCACTCATGGAAGTCTAAATGATGACGGAAGCTTCAAGAAGTCAATTGAGACACTTATATGCCATATTTGAGGAGTTTCATGGCTTTAAAGTACATTTATCCAAGTAAACCTTACATGGTATATACTATACTTCATTCCTCTATAGATGTAATTCCTTCTCTCAACTTGACAAGCATTTTTGTGACTCTTGGAATTCATTCTCCTTTCTCCTCTCTCAAATTCTATACATACTAGCCATTTTGGCTCTTGTCTCATAATTCCACAGCATGTATGATGAATCCTTGCTGGTTTGATGTTGTATTTTGAATTTGAGCAATAAATGAAATCTAGTTTTGAGTTCATGAACATTTTATCTAACATTTCAAAGTGATGTATGGTAAGGTATAGTGATTCTAGGCTTGCTTTTCCTTATCTTTTCATGTTTAGTATAAGGAATTATCATTCTAATAGGTCAAATAGAGTGTATCTAGTGTATGTGTATCCCTTAAAGTATACACATGTCCTTATATTTAACAATATAATATGTAGTCTACTTACCTTGAGTTGTCTCATGCATATCACCTCTATTTTGAAATACTTATGTTAGAACATCCTAAGAATTTGAAACTAGTTTGTAGGTCTTGATTCTTAGTGAAGTATGATAGCCTTGTGTAAATACTTATGGTGTATCACTCCCTTAGAGTAGTTTCATTTCATGAAAAATTCTACCCCTTTTCCCACAAAAAATTAGTTAGCATAGGTGATAAGCATTTTAAGGTAAATTCAGGGAACTAGCACTTAAACCTAAAGGTCTACTTCTACTATAGGTAAACCCACATACCTAAAAGTATTCCTATGTTACCCAAATATATTGTAGGATCAAAAAACATACTTTAGGGTGAAATATTTGGTGATAACTTTAATTATGAGTATTTTTAAGGTTTTCCTAATGAATATAAGGGCATGAGGACTCTTAAAAAGTGTCACATAATCATCTATATGGATTGGTTTGAGAAACTAATGAGCATCTTGGTGTCAGGTGTGAAGGATGAGTTATTAAGATTTTAGATAGTAATAACACTTGGCCAAAAGAATATTGATGATTAGGAACACATCTAGTTCATGTTGGATCCTACTTTTGACCCATAACTCACATTTAATTGATATCACCTATCCCTAGTTTATTTTGGATCACTCATGGAAGTCTAAATGATGAGGGCAGCTTCAAGAAGTCAATTGAGAGACTTATATGCCATATTTGAGGAGTTTCATGGCTTTAAAGGACATTTATCCAAGTAAACCTTACATGGTATATACTATACTTCATTCCTCTACAGATGTAATTCCTTCTCTCAACTTGACAAGCATTTTTGTGACTCTTAGAATTCATTCTCCTTTCTCCTCTCTCAAATTCTATAAGTACTAGCCATTTTGGCTCTTGTCTCATAATTCCACAGACTATATGATGATTCCTTACTGGTTTGATGTTGTATTTTGACTTTGAACAATAAATGAAATCTAGTTTTGAGTTCATGAACATTTTAACTAAGTTTTGAAAGTGATGTGTGGTAAGGTATAGTGATTCTACACTTGCTTTTCCTTATCTTTTCATGTTGAGTATAAGGAATTATCATTCTAATAGGTCAAATAGAGTGTATCTAGTGTGTATGGATCCCTTAAAGTATACACATGTCCTTATATTTAACAATATAATATGTAGTCTACTTACCTTGAGTTGTCTCATGCATATCACCTCTATATTAAAATACTTATGTTAGAACATCCTAAGAATTTGAAACTAGTTTGTTGGTCTTATTTCTTAGTGAAGTATGATAGCATTGTGGAAAAACTTATGGTGTATCACCCCCTTATATTAGCTTCATTTCATGAAAAATTCTACCCTTTTTCCAAGAAAAAATTAGTAAACCTAAAGGCCTACTTCTACTATAGGTAAACCCACATACCTAAAAGTATTCCAATGTTACCCAAATATATGGTAGGATTGAAAAACATCCTTTAGGGTGAAATATTTGGTGATAGATTTAATTAGGAGGATTTTTAATTTTTTCCTAATGAATATAATGGCATGAGGACTCTTGAAAAGTGTCACATAATCATCTATATGGATTGGTTTCAGAAACTAATGAGCATCTTGGTGTCAAGTGTGAAGGATGAGTTATTAAGATTTCAAATAGTGAGAACACTTGGCCAAAAGTATATTGATGATTAGGAACACATCTAATTCATGTTGGATCCAAATTTTGACCCCTACCTCACATTTAAATGATATCACCTATCCCTAATTTATTGTGGATCACTCATGGAAGTCTAAATGATGAGGGCAGCTTCAAGAAGTCAATTGAGAGACATATATGCCATATTTGAGGAGTTTCATGGCTTTAAAGGACATTTATCCAAGTAAAACTTGCATGGTATATACTATACTTTATTCCTAAATAGATGTAATTCCTTCTCTCAACTTGATAAGCATTTTTGTGACTCTTGGAATTAATTCTCCTTTCTCCTCTCTCAAATTCTATAAGTACTAGCCATTTTGGCTCTTGTCTCATAACTCCATAGCATGTATGATGAATTGTTGCTGGTTTGATGTTGTATTTTGACTTTGAACAATAAATGAAATCTATTTTTGAGTTCATGAACATTTTATCTTAGTTTTAAAAGTGATGTATGGTAAGGTATAATGATTCTACGCTAGTTTTTCCTTATCTTTTCATGTTCAATATAAGGAATTATCATTCTATTAGGTCAAATATAGTGTATCGTGTGTGTATGGATCCCTTAAAGTATACACATGTCCTTATATATAACAATATAATATGTAGTCTACTTACCTTGAGTTGTCTCATGCATATCACCTCTATATTGAAATATTTATGTTAGAACATCCTAAGAATTTGAAACTAGTTTGTAGGTCTTGTTTCTTAGTGAAGTATGATAGCATTGTGGAAATAATTATGGTGTATCACCCCCTTAGAGTGGTTTTATTTCATGAAAAATTCTACTCCTTTTCCCACAAAAAATTAGTTAGCATAGGTGATAATCATTTTAAGGTAAATTCAGGGAGCTAGCCCTTAAACCTAAAGGTCTACTTCTACTATAGGTAAACCCACATACCTAAAAGTATTCCAATGTTACCCAAATATATGGTAGGATTGAAAAACATCCTTTAGGGTGAAATATTTGGTGATAACCTTAATTAGGAGGATTTCTAAGGTTTTCCTAATGAATATAAGGGCATGAGGACTCTTGAAAAGTGTCACATAATCACCTATATGGATTGGTTTGAGAAACTAATGAGCATCTTGGTGTCAGGTGTGAAGGATGATTTGTTAAGATTTTAGATAGTGAGAACACTTGGCCAAAAGAATATTGATGATTAAGAACACATCTAATTCATGTTGGATCCTACTTTTGACCCCTATCTCACATTTAAATGATATCACCTATCCCTAATTTATTGTGGATCACTCATGGAAGTCTAAATGATGAGGGCAGCTTCAAGAAGTCAATTGAGAGACATATATGCCATATTTGAGGAGTTTCATGGCTTTAAAGGACATTTATCCAAGTAAACCTTACATGGTATATACTATACTTCATTCCTCTATAGATGTAATTCCTTCTCTGAACTTGATAAGCATTTTTGTGACTCTTGGAATTAATTCTCCTTTCTCCTCTCTCAAATTCTATAAGTACTAGCCATTTTGGCTCTTGTCTCATAATTCCACAGCATGTATGATGAATCGTTGTTGGTTTGATATTGTATTTTGACTTTGAACAATAAATGAAATCTATTTTTGAGTTCATGAACATTTTATCTAAGTTTTCAAAGTGATGTATGGTAAGGTATAGTGATTCTACGCTAGTTTTTCCTTATCTTTTCATGTTCAATATAAGGAATTATCATTCTAATAGGTCAAATAGAGTGTATCTAGTGTGTATGGATCCCTTAAAGTATACACATGTCCTTATATTTAACAATATAATATGTAGTCTACTTACCTTGAGTTTTCTCATGCATATCACCTCTATATTGAAATACTTATGTTAGAACATCCTAAGAATTTGAAACTAGTTTGTAGGTCTTGTTTCTTAGTGAAGTATGATAGCATTGTTGAAATAATTATGGTGTATCACCCCCTTAGAGTGGTTTTATTTCATGAAAAATTCTACCCCTTTTCCCACAAAAAATTAGTTAGCATAGGTGATAAGCATTTTAAGGTAAATTCAGGGAGCTAGCCCTTAAACCTAAAGGTCTACTTCTACTATAGGTAAACCCACATACCTAAAAGTATTCATATGTTACCCAAATATATGGTAGGATTGAAAAACATCCTTTAGGGTGAAATATTTGGTGATAACCTTAATTAGGAGGATTTTTAAGGTTTTCCTAATGAATATAAGGGCATGAGGACTCTTGAAAAGTGTCACATAATCACCTATATGGATTGGTTTGAGAAACTAATGAGCATCTTGGTGTCAGGTGTGAAGGATGAGTTGTTAAGATTTCAGATAGTGAGAACACTTGGCCAAAAGAATATTGATGATTAGGAAAACATCTAATTCATGTTGGATCCTACTTTTGACTCCTACCTCACATTTAAATGACATGACCTATCCCTAGTTTATTGTGGATCACTCATGGAAGTTTAAATGATGAGGGCATCTTCAAGAAGTCAATTGAGAGACTTATATGCCATATTTGAGGAGTTTTATGGCTTTAAAGGACATTTATCAAAGTAAACCTTACATGGTATATACTATACTTCATTCCTCTATAGATGTAATTCCTTCTCTCAACTTTACAAGCATTTTTGTGACTCTTGGAATTCATTCTCCTTTCTCCTCTCTCAAATTCTATAAGTACTAGCCATTTTGGCTCTTGTCTCATAATTCCACAGCATGTATGATGAAGCATTGCTGGTTTGATGTTGTATTTTGACTTTGAACAATAGATGAAATCTAGTTTTGAGTTCATGAACATTTTATCTAAGTTTTCAAAGTGATGTATGGTAAGGTATAGTGATTCTACGCTTGCTTTTCCTTATTTTTTCATGTTGAGTATAAGGAATTATCATTCTAATAGGTCAAATAGAGTGTATCTAGTGTGTATGTATCCCTTAAATTATACACATGTCCTTATATTTAACAATATAATATGTAGTCTACTTACCTTGAGTTGTGTCATGCATATCACCTCTATATTTAAATACTTATGTTAGAACATCCTAAGAATTTGAAACTAGTTTGTAGGTCTTGTTTCTTAGTGAAGTATGATAGCATTGTGGAAATACTTATGGTGTATCACCCCCTTAGAGTAGTTTCATTTCATGAAAAATTCTACCCCTTTTCCCACAAAAAATTAGTTATCATAGGTGATAAGCATTTTAAGGTAAATTCAAGGAGCTAGCCCTTAAACCTAAAGGTCTACTTCTACTATAGGTAAACCCACATACCTAAAACTATTCCAATGTTACCCAAATATATGGTAGGATTGAAAAACATCCTTTAGGGTGAAATATTTGGTGATAACTTTAATTAGGAGGATTTTTAAGGTTTTCCTAATGAATATAAGGGCATGAGGACTCTTGAAAAGTGTCACATAATCACCTATATGGATTGGTTTGAGAAACTAATGAGCATCTTGGTGTCAGGTGTGAAGGATGAGTTATTAAGATTTCAGATAGTGATAACACTTGGCCAAAAGAATATTGATGATTAGGAACACATCTAATTCATGTTGGATCCTAATTTTGACTCCTTCCTCACGTTTAAATGATATCACCTATCCCTAGTTTATTGTGGATCACTCATGGAAGTCTAAATGATGAGGGTAGCTTCAAGAAGTCAATTGAGAGACTTATATGCCATATTTGAGGAGTTTCATGGATTTAAAGGACATTTATCCAAGTAAACCTTACATGGTATATACTATACTTCATTCCTCTATAGATTTAGTTCCTTCTCTCAACTTGACAAGCATTTTGGTGACTCTTGGAATTCATTATCCTTTCTCCTCTCTCAAATTCTATAAGTACTAGCCATTTTGGCTCTTGTCTCATAATTCCACAGCATGTATGATGAATCCTTGCTAGCTTGATGTTGTATTTTGACTTTGAACAATAAATGAAATCTAGTTTTGAGTTCATGAACATTTTATCTAAGTTTTCAAAGTGATGTATGGTAAGGTATAGTGATTCTACACTTGCTTTTCCTTATCTTTTCATGTTTAGTATAAGGAATTATCATTCTAATAGGTCAAATAGAGTGTATCTAGTGTGTATGGATCCCTTAAAGTATACATATGTCCTTATATTTAACAATATAATATGTATACTTCTTACCTTGAGTTGTCTCATGCATATCACCTCTATATTGAAATACTTATGTTAGAACATCCTAAGAATTTGAAACTAGTTTGTATGTCTTGTTTCTTAGTTAAGTATGATAGCATTGTGGAAAAACTTATGGTGTATCACACCCTTAGAGTAGTTTCATGTCATGAAAAATTCTACCCATTTTCCCACAAAAAATTAGTTAGCATAGGTGATAATAATTTTAAGGTAAATTCAGGGAGCTAGCCCTTAAACCTAAAGGTCTACTTCTACTATAGGTAAACCCACATACCTAAAACTATTCCAATGTTACCCAAATATATGGTAGGTTTGTAAAACATCCTTTAGGGTGAAATATTTGGTGATAATAGGACCAAATCAACATCGATCTAATGGATACATAATGATTAAGATAGAATTGATGTTGATCATGGAAGAATCAACATCAATCTAAAAAGGCTATAAATAGGCTACTAAATAGCTTTGATGCTCATTTTGAAAATGAGATCAAGTGAGTTAATCTAGAGCCAAAAAAATTGACACCTATCAATGAATTTGAGTGAGATATGCATAATGGAGGCCAGTGGGAGTGAACTATGATGATGATGATCTCATGATGAGGTAAGGGTAACTTATTTTTGGTGTTTTCTATGATTTTTTAATTTTTTTTTAAATTTTGAGGTAGCTTAAGGTAGGGTTTTAGGATTTTAAAGGTTTTTTAAGGATTGACATTGATCCTAAGGGATTAATATTGACTCTTTGATGATTGACCAATGACAGATTAGGGATCAATGTTGATCTAATGATTAGTGATGATCCATAACTAATTGTGATCAATCCAATAAGGGTTGATGTTGATTCCTAAGGGATAAGAAGAACTTAGAGGATATGATTAATTATTAGAAAACTAAAATAATATAGGGTATTAAGGGATTACAATCATGTGTATTATTGATGATGTAAGATTGAGTTCCACCTTTAATGGAGTGATTGTGGGAGGTCATGGCAGATGCAAATTGGGAGCATCTCGAGGCTATCAGCTTAGGAGGACTACCACTATAATTGGGTATACCAAGATTAGAGTCTACTAATGTAAATATTAGAGTGATGTGATATAGACATAAGGACCTTTTTTCATTGATAGGGGAGATGATATTGACCCTAGAGGATATTTACAAGATACTTTGGCTATTGATATAGGGTGTAGAGATCATCCTAGTGGATGAGAGAGGATGGGTAGCTAATTTAACATGATTATATGGGGATGACATTATGTATATTGGTTTCACAATAGATGGATTTAGTTTTGAGGCTCTATATGATTGAGACTATGATGGGAAATGGGTGATGAACATGATGATGTTGGCCATATCTTGCTATGCATTACCAAAGTCAAGTGGAGGGAGGTTCACATGGATCTTGATAGGGGTGTTTGTAGACATGTGGGAGCACTAGAGATTATTTACATGGGCTTTGAATTTATTGGCATAGATATATAGGGAGCTATGGTGGTAGAGGATACAATAGTGATATGGGCTATATGTTACCTATATGATGTAGTACTAGGTCAATGAGCACATTCAAGTAGTAAATCCACCAGGGCTACCACAGATGGCATGGTATAGGTTTTATTTTAGTGTTGGTTTTTGGTGATGGAGGGATGACTTTGACCATCCACATGGAGATGGGAGAGTATAAGATTTAGATTACTATAGATAGGTGCTAGAGGATATTAAAGAGGATGATGTTATATGGAGGCCTTATGTCAAATTCATAGCATGGCTAGGGATGGAGATGGAGCAAATAGTAAGACAATGATCAAGATGATTATAGGGGAGATGCCTAAATCATGTGTCTCTCTTTTAGTCTATGAATGTATGATGATAGTTTGGGTTACATTAGGATCTACCTAAGGCACCTTAGGTATATAGAAGAGATGACTTGGAGGTAGAGCTACTTGAGCCATGGGTTACATGGTTGGAGTTATCGATAGAGGAATATCCATAGGGGATGTGGATAGATGATGTTGAGGTGACAAAGGCATATTTACTATGGTGGGTATACTGGGTAGGAGGTGGAAGATGTGGAGATAGAGGATACAAATGTTGTAAGAAGATATGGGGAGGGGGATGGGGACATATAATTTATTATGTCTGAGAGGGATGCGACTAGGGTACATTATTCTAGAGTTATTTTTTAGTATGACTAGATGTAGTCATAACTAATATATATACATAAATATATATATATATATATATAAATATATATATATATATAGGGGTGATATGACACATATCAATATATTTATGATGAGGCATACTAAGCACAAGACAGATATTATGAGAAACATGAGAGGCTATAGGTACTAGCAAGTGTAGTAGGGGAAGTAGTATCAGGGTCCACTATATGAGGATGGGGCCTCTAAAGACTATGAGCTTGGATAGATATTAGTATGTGGTAGCAAAGATATGGTATTATGAGTATATTTTTACATACCATTTACTAGATGTTCCTAAACACACCATCCACATAGCTAGACAAGGTTGGACTCCATGAGGGGCACAAATAACTATAACTAATGTGGGGAGTGTGCCAAAGGGGAGGGATAGGAGGGATGGAGAAGGAGATAGAGGGAATAATAAGGGAGGTAGGATGGATATATTCTTGAGCTAGATCCATTTTACTAAGTACCCATGATATGGGTAACTATATGGATTGTCCTCTTTGTACATATTACACATTATGACACTTTATGATGTACATTGAATTTATGGATATATATTCATGATTATATGTTATTCACATTTATTATTTTGTGTTATATGATTATGGATTTGGATTATGTGGATTACATTCATATATCATTTTATTTTAGTTGCATTATGTATTATATTGATTATGTAGTGTTTTCATGGATTATGATATTTAGATTATGCGATGTAGCTTTTATCTTGGTTATAGATTCATATGTACATGTTTTAAATGGACTAGTAGTGGATTATGTATTTTTAACTACATGTGATAAATTATAATATATTATGGATTAATGACATACTTTGATATGGATGTTATGTCACATGCATGATTCTTATATACCTTTTTTTTATACTTATTAGATTATATGGATAATATTTGATATCATGGTTGATTATGGAATATGTTAAATGTTTATATGGATTAAATGTGTATTAACTGATCAAGGATGCATGAATCATAATTGGATAGGACCCTAACCAATGATAGGCCTCCTATTTTTTGTCACATATATGCCATTTTACCCAATGTTAATGAAATGTTGTAAAAATCTCTTGTCAACCAAATTCATAAATACTTGGTTTTTAAAGAAAGGGGATTATAGGAATGGGGGAAATGTTTAAATCTCTAGAAATACACATATTGTTTGATGTTCCTAGGATTTTAAACCTTAAGCTAATCCATGAACAAATCTATATTGATCAATGCAGTAAGTCTACAAATTAAAGAAAGTTAATCAATGCAAGAAGCTTTCATGGGATATAATTTTGATTTCATAAAATTTTACATGATTTTATTTTAATAGGAAATTGATCAATACATGAAGTTTCCTAAATCATATTCACATAAAAAACCTTAAAGGGAATCGTCTATTTATTTGGATATGTGCATTTTTTCAACTATCCTTTGAGCGATCAGTCTACAATTTTGAATTTTACTTGATTTTGATAATAAATATCTTTCAAGGGATCAATCTATCTTTTACTTGATTTTGATAATAGCTTTCTATCAAGGGATCAATCTATCTTTTACTCTTTTCTTGATTTTGATATCCCAAACCTTTTTTTGTCATGGATTAGACCAAAGGTATTTTTTTATAATCCAAGAAACAAGGCCATGTATCATTCCCTTCAAACAAGATTTTAAGGTGATGGATTGTTAGGAGATAATGATTTGGAATTCCACTTTGTTTTAAATTGATCTAATCCATGAGAAAATGATATGAATAAATCTAGGGTGTTCATATTTAAGGATAAAACTGGTATACTACCATAAATATACATAATTATTGATCACTATGGGGTCCATTAAGGATAGGGGATAGGATTTTAGGAGAAATTATGTTGACTAGGGTTTATAATAGGATTATTAACAATAGAAAGCATATAAATGCAAATCATTAATAGGCTCACATTCTAGTTTTCCATTAAGAGAGGCCAAATGATATGCCTCATCTCCATATTTATGAGTGATAATATAGGGTCCAAGATAATTAGGAAAAAACTTTCCTTGTTTACTTCTTTTCATATTTCTGACATGTAGATTTTATTTAAGGATAAGGTCACTGATATTAAATTCTTATTCCTTTAAATGTTGATTATCTACACATTTTATTCATTTTTGTTATACATGAAAGTGATCAAGGGCTATGACTCGATGCTCATTTAAAAGTTCTAGCTATATTAATTTATTTTGATAATAATCCTCTTTAGAAATGATATCTATCAGAGAGATTTTGAGGGAAGGAATTTAGACTTATATGGGGATAATTGATTGAATAAAATAAATTAAAATAAAAGGGGTAGCCCCTATAGGTGCTTAAATACTATTTCAATAAGCCCACAACATAAAATGTATGCAAAAATTCCAATCCTTTCCAACCTCATTGACCATTTTGGTGAACATTTTGACAAGGGTTTTGTTCGATGCTTTGGCTTGTCCATTGACTTGTAGATAATAAGGTGAGGAAAAACTTAGCTTAATGTCAAAGGAGTGACATAACTTTTGGACTTGTTTATTTTTAAAATATTTCCCATTATTTATAATGATTTTATGAAGGATACTAAAACAACATATGATGTGATGATTAATGAAATCAATAATCTTGTTTGCCTTGGTTAAAATAAGGGGAATGGCTTTAACCCACTTAGTAAAATACTCAGTAGTAACAATGATAAAGCTATGTTATTGGGAAGATTTTGGATTAATCTTCCCTACAAGGTCTAAACCCCATTGGGAGAAATGCCAAAATTACCTGGCTACTTGTAATTCATGACTAGGGATATGGGATAAGTAAACATTTTGTTGACACTTTAGACATTTCTTGACATACTCACAACAATCTCAATTCAAAGTGGGCCAATAGTATCCTAACTTCATAATTTTCTTAGTGATAGTTAAACCACTGAAATGGCCACCACCAATTCCATCATGGGTTTCTTTGATTGTGATACTTGCTTTAGAATTTCGTAGATAATGGAGGAGAATATCATCAAATACATGCTTATAAATCACACCCCCTAGTATTACATACCAAGAATTTCACTGTTGAAAATCATGTTTAGCATTTTAAGATAGATCTAAAGGAATGATACTCTTAAATAGGTAATTGAATATCTATGTGTACCACATATCCACATGGTTTTACTCTATAGCATAGATATAAGAAAGATCAATCTGTGTGTAATAAGTTTGATTGACCTTATGAAAAATGACAAATAATTTAGACTTTTGGGAAGAGGATGGGATAAAGGAGGTCAAGGCAGCCATGGTTTCAACAAACTTGTTGGTTGACCAAAGAGTAGTCTGGATGACATAATGGTTTAGGGTGGCTAACAACTATTCTAATAACATATTATACCTCTGGAGGATGTTATTCATGCACTGATATATTTCCATTACTTTATTTACTACCATTTGGGAGTCCCCAAAGATATGAAGTGACTTAACTCCTAGAGCCAAAGCTATTTGGAGACTTATAATTAGGGCTTCATATTCTTCCATATTATTAGTACAATCAAAATCAATCATAAAAGATAGGGGGATAGGAATGAATTTAGGTGGTATTATAATAACCCCTATTCCCCCTCCATGTTCACATTTAGATCCATCAAAAAACAATGCCATTTGATACTCGAATTCTTCTTGGGATGTGGAGGCTATAGCTTCATTAGGGAATTCATAGCTAGATGGTATATTATCCTCAAGGGGTGCTTCAACCAATTGATCAACAATGATATTCCCCTTAATTGACTTTTGGTTAAGGAACTCAAGATCAAAATAAGAAAGTAACATCATCCATCTTGTCATTCATTTATTTTGATAGGGTTTTGAATGCATGAATTTAAGAGGATCGATATTTATAATCACATAAGTCTTATGATTAAGAAAATAGTGGTGAAGCTTGAAAGCTATAAACACTAGGTAAAATAATATTTCAACATGCATATAATGAGTTTAATACTCAACCAAAGTATGACTTATATAATAAACCACTTGTTCTTTGTATTGATCATCTCAATGGATAAGCCTGGCACCTAATGCATGATATGTAGCTAATATATATAAGTAAAAGGACTTATCCTCTTTTGGTGAAATAAGGATAGGGGATATAAGAGATAATTCTTAAGAGTTAAAATACCACTTGGAAATTTGAATCCCACACAAACTGTTGTCTTTCTTAAGAAGGTGATGGAAAGGTTGACATCAATCTAATAACTATGAAATAAAATGATGAATAGACTATAATTTCCCCTACAAATTGTGAAACTGATTAAGGTTGGAGGGAGGTGGCATATCGATAATGGACTTAATATTGGTAGGATTGACCTCAATTCCATGAATGGAAATGATAAAACCTAAGAGATTTCTTGATAAGACTCTAAAAACACACTTTTTGGGGCTAAGACAAACTTTATATTAGATCAAACAAGTGAAGATTTGATGAAGGATAGACAAGTGATCCTTATTAAAACCTTCACCAGATGAGCAGATGCTAAAGTTGCTAGATTTACATAGTCACTGATGATGGCAAGGAGTCAACCAGTAGCTACTAGCATCAGTCATATATCAATCGACGTCAGTCATAGGCAGATAGGCAGGGACCAATGTCGGTCACCTGTGCGTCCAAAATCTATTTTCATGGACAGATGTGAATGTTTACATGATTAGATTAGCTGCTAGTTGTAAGTCTGTGTCTCTATCTTTAGTAGGACTATTTTGAGCCTTTGATTAGGAGGTGTATCTAATGGTTGATATTGTATTGCTCATGATCCCTAATCTTATATAATGGGATAGATCTTCATAGCTTGTATGCTTGTGTAAGTGTATGAGAACAATACATGACATATTATATATGTGTGTATCAATCCAGGTTATTGGAATTGATTGTAAACTCTTGAGGGAAAGAGATCTATACATCTGAGAGGTGTGAGAAGAAAGTGTGTAGCTTCTTCATTGTATTTCCTTCTAGAAGAGTTTAATACAAGTTTTCAGGGTGGTTTCTTGTATCTCTTATTCTTTGCTATTTTTGATTCTAGTTGCTCATCATTCTAGTTTAATTCCATGTTTTGCTTACATAAAAGTAATCAAGTTTGTTGGTTGATCCCCAACAAGTGGTATTAGAGATCAGGTTCACTAACAGGGGGTTCATATCTGTTTAGTGTTTGTTGATTATAGGTCACTCACAGGGGTTTCTATTTGAGTGGGAGAAGCAATGGTAGAAGAAAGCAAACTGAGAATGGAGAAGTTTAATGGCAAGAATTACCAATTATGGAGAATGTAGATAGAGGATTATCTATATCAAAAAGATCTGTACTTATCGTTGGGTGGGGTTAATAGAAAGCCCACAGATATGGAAGATGAAGAATGGGAAGTTCTTGATAGAAAGGCCCTTGGATCTATAAGATTGAGTCTAGGATCTTCTATGATTTCTAACTTCTCATAGTCAAAGACAATAGTAGAGTTGATGGACACTTTAGCAAATTTATATGAAAAGTCCTCAACTTCAAATAAGGTATATCTTATGAAGTAGTTATTTAATTTGCAAATACAGGAAGGTGGATCTGTATCTAATCATCTTAATGGTTTCTATAGAATTGTAAATCAATTAAATTCAGTCAAAATAGTTTTTGATGATGAAATTAAAGCTCTTTTAATTTTATGCTCTTTGCCTGAAAGTTGGCATAGTTTAGTAATGGCAGTTAGTAATACTGCATCTGCTTCAAATATTTTAAAAGTGGATGATGTTATTAGTGTAATCCTAAATGAAGAGACTCACAAGAAAAGCATAGGGGAATCATCAGGTAATGCTTTAAGTTTTGAAATTAGGGGAAGGCAAAAAGAGAAGGGCAAGCATGGGAGATCAAGGTCTAAGTCAAAGGTGAGTAATAGATCCAAATCCAAAAATGGAAAAAGAAAGATAACCTGCTAGAATTGTGGAAAGAGAGGACATGCAAAGAAAGATTGTTGGTTGAAGGTGAATGAAGAGAATCAACATGAAGGTAATGAAGAAGCAAAAGTTGAAGGTATTGTTGCACAAGATGCTCTTTCACGTTCTTTGCATAATAAAATAGAATCTTGGGTTTTAGATTCTGGGGCCTCTTTCCATGCTACCCAAAATAGAGATTTTTCAATGTTTATATCCAGGGAGATTTTGGAAAAGTTTATTTAGGGGATGATGAGCCTTGTAAAATTGTTGGCAAAGGAAAAGTGCAGCTAAAATTGTAGAATGGCAGCACATGGGTGTTGAAAGATGTCATGCATGTCCCAGCCCTGAAGCTGAATCTGATTTCTATAGGAAAGTTGGGTGATGAGGGTTGTACAGTAACTCTCATAATTAAATCTTGGAAGGTTACCAAGGGTGCACTTGTACTAGTCATAGGTAAGAGAGTAGGCACTCTCTATTTATGTAATTGTATTACTGATTATTCTCCTTTTGTATTCTCTACTTCAGATGTAGATGCAAAGTTATGGCACCAGAGGGTTGGCCACATGAGTGAGAAGGGAATGACAATTCTTAAGTTAAAAGGTAAGCTTTCAGATTTGAAAAGCAGAGATCTAGATTTATGTGAGCATTGTGTTTTTGGAAAATAGAAGAGAGTAAGGTTTGTTAAAACTGGGTCAACAAAGAGGAAGCACAAGTTGGAGCTTGTTCACACAGACGTGTGGGGACCAGCTTAGGTAGCTTCTATTGGAAGATCATAGTATTATGTTACTTTCATTGATGATGCTATAAGAAAGGTATGGGTCTATTGCATAAAGAAGAAATCTAATGTTTTTGACACTTTTAAGATTTGGAAAGCTTTAGTTGAGAATGAAATAGGTAGGAGATTGAAGTGCCTTAGATCTGATAATGGTGGTGAGTACTGCAACAATAAGTTTAGAAGTTACTGTTATATGAATGGAATACATAGGCAAAGGATGGTTCCAAGGACACCTCAGCAAAATGGAGTTGCTAAAAAGATGAACAGAACAATATTAGAGCATGCACAGAGTATGAGATTACATGCTAGTTTGCCCTTACAGTTTTGGGCAAAAGCTGTAGATACTGCAGTTTACTTGATTAACAGAGGACCCTCTATAGCTCTGGATGGTGGAATTCTAGAAGAGGCATGGACAGGTAAAAAGGTAGATCTTTCATTTCTAAAATTTTTTGGTTCTGAAGCTTTTGTGCACGTTGATAAGGAAAATAGAAAGAAGCTAGATGCTAAGTCTATGAAGTGCACATTTATTGGTTATGGCTCTGATGATTTTAGATTCTAATTTTAGAATCTAGGAACTAATAAAATAATTAGGATCCGTGATGTTGTTTTTAATGAAAAAGTGATGTATAGTGATTAGCTCAAGAAGCTAAAGAATTCTGAGCAGGGCCATGGAGAATTGCATGAGGTGACGATCCAAAATGAGCTCGTGGGAAAGAATTATCATAGATAGGAAAACATAGAGACCAACATCGGTCCAGAAGGAATCGATGTCGGTAATACAGGAACTGATGTCGATCAGATAGTGACTGACGTCAGTCAGGAAGGAATTGAGGTCAGTCATGTGGAATTGACATTGGTCAGTTATAGGCCTGGAGGTGACTGAGGTTGGTCACTGTCAGAGAATTTGGGCAGACAGCATGCAAAAAATGAGTCTTAGATGCCCATCAAGAGGTCAACAAGGGTAAGTAAACCTCCATTTTGATATTCCCCTTCATTATAATATTTATTGCTTACTGATAGTAGAGAATCAGAGAGTTTTGATGAAGCAATACAGGTAGATTCCAAGAAATAGTGGGAGCTACGCATGAATGAGGAAATTGATTCCTTGAAAGAGAACCAAACATGGGATTTAGTTGAGTTGCCAATAGGAAAGGAGACACTAAAAAATAGATGGATCTATAGGTTAAAGGAAGGTGAGAATGGATAGATGAGATATAAGGCTAGGTTGGTAGTGAAAGGATTTACACAAAAACTAGGTATTGATTTTGGTGAGATTTTTTCCCCTGTAGTTAAAATGACTTCTATACAGACTGTATTATCTTTAGTTGCTATTGAGAATTTGCATCTTGAGCAGCTTGATGTTAAGATAGTGTTTCTTCATGGAGATTTGGATGAAGAAATATATATGGATCAGTCAGAAGGATTTGAGGTCAAGGGTAAGGAGAAGCTAGTGTGCAGATTGAAGAAAAGCTTGTATGGTCTCAAGCAAGCTCCTAGACAATGGTATTTGAAATTTGACAGGTTTATGACTGAGCATGGCTATAGTAGATGTCAATCTGACCATTGTGTGTATTTTAAGAGATTGGATAATGGTAGATATATTATCTTGTTGCTGTATGTAGATGATATGCTAGTTATAGGTTCACACATGTAGGATATCTCTGAGCTTAAGGTGAAATTAGCTCACACATTTGCCATGAAGGATTTAGGAGTAGCAAAGAAAATCCTTGGCATGAGTATTAAGAGAGATAGAAAAAATCATAGGTTGATTTTGTCTCAAAAGGATTATGTGAACAAGGTGTTGGAGAGATTTAATATGCAGGATGCAAAACTGGTAAGTACACCTATGGCTAGACAATTTAAGTTTAGTAAAGAATAGTGTCCTAATTCACATGATGAGGTAGAGTACATGAGTAGAGTTCCATATGCTTCCATAGTTGGGAGCTTAATGTATGCAATGGTATGTACTAGACCAGATATTTCCCAAGTAGTGGGAGTTATCAGTAAGTATATGGCCAATCTAGGGAAGGAGCACTGGAAAGCAGTTCAATGGATTCTCAGATATCTGAGAGGGACCAGTAGTAGGCATTTGTGCTATGGTGGATCAAACACTTCTCTACATGGATATGTAGATTTGAATATGGTAGGTGACTTAGATGGCAGGAGAAGCACCATAGGATATGTTTTCACTGTTGGTGGAACAATGGTTAACTATATTTCAAAGTTGTATAAGGTTGTTGCCTTGTCTACTATAGAGGCAGAATGCATTGCAGTCACAGAGGCTAGCAAAGAGATGATATGGATGACATGGTTCATGGAAGAGTTGGGAAAGGAGTAAGAGAGTTGTAGATTATATAGTGATAGTCAAAGTGTAATTCATTTGGCTAAGAATTCAGCCTTTCATTCAAGAACCAAACATATACAGCTTAGGTACCACTTCATAAGACAGGTATTGGAGGATGGTGAGTTGAAGCTGGAGAAGATCCATATAGATAAGAACCCTACTGATATGTTAACAAAGCTGATAACAAAGGAGAAGTTAAATCTTCATTCAACTTTTTTTGGTCTTCAAGATTGAGTTTGAAGATGGAGAAGCTAGAAGATGTTGTTGTACAGGTACTGGTGCAGCTATTTATCTCCAAGTGGGAGATTGTTAAGGTGTGGAGCTAAAACCTTCACCAGATGAGTGGATGCTAAAGTTGCTAGATTTACACAGTTGTTAATGATGGCAAAGAGTCGACCAGTAACTGCCAACATCGGTCATATATCAGCTGACATCGGTCACCTGTGAATCTAGAATCTATTTTCATGGATAGAACATAATGTTTGCATGATTAGATTAACTGTTAGTTGTAAGTCTGCATCTCTATCTTTAGCAAGACTATTTTGAGCCTTTGATTAGGAGGTGTATCTAATGGTTGATATTGCATTGCTCATGATCCCTAATCTTATATAATGGGATAGATCTTCATAGCTTGTATGCTTGTGTAAGTGTATGAGAACAGTACAGGACATATTGTATATGTGTGTATCAATCCAAGTTGTTGGAATTGATTGTAAACTCTTGAGGGAAAGAGATCTATACATTTGAGAGGTGTGATAAGAAAGTTTGTAGCTTCTTCATTGTATTTCCTTCTGGAAGAGTTTAATACAAGTTTTCAGGGTGGTTTCTTGTATCTCTTATTCTTTGCTATTTCTAATTCTAGTTGCTTATCATTCTGGTTTAATTCCGTGTTTTGCTTACATAAAAGTAATCAAGTTTGTCCTTGATTTACCAAGGAAATCATCCACATAATCTTCAATGATTTTTTTAATTAAATCATGGAAAAT
The DNA here is from genome assembly GCA_037957365.1 of Torreya grandis. Classification (NCBI taxonomy): domain Eukaryota; kingdom Viridiplantae; phylum Streptophyta; class Pinopsida; order Cupressales; family Taxaceae; genus Torreya; species Torreya grandis. Next base: position 181,039 of record JARHVA010002181.1, on the reverse strand, counting down.
ATAGGTCATAGTACCCTGGTAAGTGGGTCCTACATTCTTTAAACCAAAGGGCATGACCCTATAACAAAAATTCCTCCATGGAGTAATAAAAGAGGTTATGTGTTATTATTATGGGTACACATAAGGGGGATTATCCTCTTTTGGTGGAATAAGGATAGGGCATATAAGAGATAATTATTAAGAGTATCAAAAACCACTTGGCAATTTGAATCTCACATAAACCATGTGTCTTTCTTAAGAAGGTGATGAAAAGGTTGACATCGATCTGATAATTATGAAACAAAATGATGAATAGAATATAGTTTCCCCTATAAACTATGAAATTGATTGAGGTTTAAGGGAGGTGGAATATAGATAATGGCCTTAATATTGTTAGGATCAACCTCAATTCCATGAAGGGAAATGATAAAACCTAAGATATTTCCTGATAAGACTCTAAAAACAAACTTTTTGGGATTAAGATGAACCTGATATTCGATCAAAAAAGTGAGGATTTGATGAAGGATGGATAATTGATCCTTATAATGACTTGATTTATCAAGTAAATAATCCACATAATCTTTAATGATTTTGTGAATTAAATCATGGAAAATATAGGTCATGGCACCCTGGTAAGTGGATCCTACATTCTTTAAACCAAAGGGCATGACCCTATAACAAAAAATCCCCCATGGAGTAATAAAAGAGGTTTTGTTTTATTCTTGTGGGGAAATAAGGATTTTATTGTAACCATAAAATCCATCCATAATTGATAACATCTCATGTCTTATGGTGGGGTCCATGAGCTAGTCAATGTTAGGAAGTGAAAAATCATCTTTCAAACAAGCAAGGTTAAGGTCACACAAGTTAGTACAAAGGTGCAGTCCCCCTATGGGTTTTATGATAGGTATTATGTTAGATATCCATTGAGGATAATAAATTATTTGGATAAATTTAATGGATAATAACCACTGTAATTCTTCTTTGACAAGAAGTGATATATGAGGATGCATCTTATGAAGCTTTTATTTCATTGGTTTAGCTTCGAGAATGATAAAGATGTTATGGAAAACTGTATCAGGGTCAATTCCTAGCATATCACTATAAGATAAATAAAAATATTGGATATGATTAGCAAGTAATGCTACAAAATCTTGGTATCCTTGAGAATCTAAGGATTGACTCACTTTGATATTTTATAGGACTTCAGGCCTCCCTATGTTAATATCAATTGTGACCTCATTTAAAAGACTAGGAGAATCAAATGGTATTATATTCATTAGATATTAATCCCATACCCCTAATTAAGTTAAAATGGATTCTTAATCCAAACACTCCATTACATGGATTGAGGGATAATCTTCATATATTAGGTCAGGGAAAATAAAAGGAAGGGATATTATTTTCTCACTACTTTGGTAGGTTAGCAATTTCAAGAAAATGGCATTTATTAAAAAAAAATAGATGGGATGAAAATTGTGTCATCAATTTCCATAATGGAATCAAGAGGGGATGAGGGAGTTTCATCATCCACATACATAGGGACATGGGATACTAAAGTGTGATTGTTGTCAGATTTAGGAGTTTTCTTGAAACTGAGGCCATGCTTCTCATGTATCTTTCTAAGGTAATTTACTATAACCTCATGGGGCTGTTGTTCATAACATCCTAAACCAAAACCCTTCCAATCACAAATTTATATTTAGGTTTGTATAAATCATGGCTTATTGAGAAAGGATAAGTTATATGTGGATGGTTTGGCACGTGTTTGAATTTCCCTATATAAATGAGATTAATCAATTCCTCCATAATTTAAGTGCATTTGGCTATGGGTAGGTTAAAAGGAGATAATTTATCCAATATTGGGTTGATAGGTATGCTATTTATCAAGAATTCAATAATCTTGGGGGGTTGATAAAGTGTTAAACATTAACAACTAGTGTTACCCTACAAAAAGTTGTTGGAATGCTAAGTCTAAAGAGTTTACATTAGGGATACAGGATAAAGGTATAGTAGAGCCAAAATATGTTTCCACTAAATAAAATGGACTTGATTTATTCAAGGGGATCAAGACATAATTGGGTTGATAAATCAAATTATATGTCTTAAATAGATGTGGATCAGTAGGGACATTATGGACCTTACCCTCATGTTTAAATTTAAGAAATTGATGCAAAGTAGAGGGAACATAATACATAACATGTATCCATGGGCATCCTAATAGGATGTTATATTGGAAATCTCCCTCTATGATGTAAAATAGCTTGGGGATAGTACATATTCCTACTTAAATAGGAAGGATAATTTTTCTGAATGTATGGGCCATAATATCATTACATGATTATAAGATGGTTAAATATTGAGCTACAATAGTTTTAGGTAACTATAATTGATTAAAATTATGTGAGGAGATAATATTTATATTTGATACATTATCAATCATTTCTCATTTGATTTAGGTTTGATTAATTTTTGAAGTGATAAATAACGGTGGATCCTGGTCATTAAGTTATAATGGTGATATTTTAGAATCATGGAACATGATGGATGATGAATTTTACCAAGATGTAATTAAATCCAATAGATGTTGGGGTTCATTTGATTAGATTTGAGTGGTTTATAAGGCCTTTATCATTGACTTATGATGTTGTGGAGAGTTTTAGACAAGTTCATATAAAGACATCTTAATAGGGAGCTAATGGATTTACTTTAGAACTAATATCTATATCAATTCCAAATCATTATTATTCTATGCTTTTCCTGAAATAGAAATTTTAGGTTTCAATATGGGCATTGTAGAACTGTCCATAGTAGGGGATTTTGTAATAGTCACTTTGGACTTGTTAGGATTTTGGGTCTTATGACCCTAGGTATGGGATCATGTGGCTATGTGTATTGTGTATATCTAAAATAATGGCATATTTGTTGTGTTTTTAGAATCATCTAAATATAGAGGATTTAAGAGGGGTTGATAATGAATCTTATCAGAGGTTTTTACTTCCTTTGAAATTTATTATAATCTTATTGATAATATACTAGTTCTTGAAATGGTCGTGGCCCTAGTAGTTTGACTATGAGGATAGTCATGACCAAATTATTCTAGTAAAAGTTAATCTTCTTCTAATCATTTTCAAACTATAAATTTTAGGGCATTACAACTTTCAATATCACATCCCATTATTCGATGGTAAGCACATTTATTCCTTTCCCGATACCATGACAATTTTCAAACATGAGGGTTAATAGTTTTTATGGGTGGTAATGTGATAAGGGATGTTTAAAGGAGTTGATCAAGAATCTTAGATTAAGACCCCCACAATGGATTGTAGTTAGGTTTTTTGACCTTTTGAGGCATTGGCATGTAAGTTGTATTTTATTTTGAGTCTTGATTCTTCATATTGATCATTCAAATATTCCCCACAGAGGGTACTCTATGTCTTGGATACGACCTTACACTTAGGTTCCATGGGTAATAAGGATTTAAGTGATTATGAATTAGCATCACTATTATGGGGTGATCCATTTGTAATGGAATATTCTCTTTAAAAGAGGATTCCATCATGGTGGTTTTTATTCTAACCAAAGGATGAGGTCCCAATATGGATGGTCCAGTTTGAATTGGTGGTAGAGCCATTTTTCATTTTCAAATTTCATCAGAAGTAGTGAGGATATCCACTTTAGGGAGTTCAATGTTTATGGGAGGATGTTGTAATTATTTACCTATTGATGCCCCAAGGTTTTTGTTTCCACTTCCTGAAGCATTTCCCCTAATTTCCCTCTTTACAAGATTTGGATCTTCTTGAGCTATAAGGGAAGTTGGTCTTGGATTTGGTCAAGGTAATGTAATAGTCCTCTCTAAAGGGAGTAAGTTAGAGGGGATGGGTATACATGAAAAGGCACTTAAGTGACTAAAGGAGTGGTATGTGTATCTTTTGGGATGTCTAGACAAGCATCCTCCTTGATAGCTTACTCATCCTTTATTTTTAATTGATTGCCTTAAATAGGTTTAGGTAATGGTTCCTCAAGAGGATACTAAATAATGAGATCCAAAAAACCTAAGTGAGTCTTAGGGATAACTCTACTAGATTAAATTTTTTCAAAAGCATCTCCTATAAGGAGATATAGGATTTTAGTTATTGTGGAAGGTGATTTAGAAGCACTACCAACCTCTTTAGGTAGAAGTTGATCAAGGATCATACTTATCACATGGGTCTCATGGTTCAAGGTATGGTTGGGGAATGGTTGCATAAAGATATCTATAAATTTATTAGGAGGATTATTAGGGTTATCTAAATCTAATTCTCCTTGGTCAATAATATTTTGAACATGAACCTTAAAGTAGTTATAGAAGTCATTTTAATTGAACCAACTAGGCTTAGTTCGAGAGTCATCAAGAGGTCTAATCAAAAGAAGTTTAATAATAGAAGATATTGATAGATTGTCTAAAATATAAGCATATTATTCCCTTAAGAGTATGTACTACCAAGGAAGAAACTATGCCAACAATTTTTGTCGTTACATTTGGGAGGTAGAGGGTTTGGATTGGCTCTTTGTCTATGGAGGTATTGATTTTAAGACCCCAAAATTAGTAGTGCCTTTAGTTTTGGTATTGTTAGTCCCTTTGGAGGGATCAAGTTTAAATTTTTTTATTACATAACTTTACCTTCCCTTCTTCTAAAGCTTAGATTTATAGTTTATGGGCCATGGAAAAGGCCTCATCAAAAGTCTTGAAGGATTGAATCCGTAATGTTGATGAGATATGCTTAGCACATAATCTCAAAAATAATTAGATTAAATTTGGTTGGGGAAGGGAGAAAGTAAATTGGTTTATAAGACTTTGCCATCATGAAATTGATAATATATTCATCATGAATTATCTAATGGCATATAGGTCAGCTATGGTCACTTTTATTGAAATGTTAAAGGAAAAGTATTCTAAAATAATTTGGGCCAGTTACCCAAAAGAGAATAGGAAGTGTTGAGGGATATAACTATACCAATCTAAATCTAGTCCAACTAGAGACATGGGAAATGTTCTTAGGAGGAGAGAATCATCATGAGATATGAGATAACAAGCATGTCTAAACACTCTAATGTGTTGCTGAGGATCTTCCTTATTTTAAAATTTCATGAATTTTAGAAGTTCCCATTATGAGGGGTATGGCCTAATAGGGATAGCTAGATTAATGGGTTCATTGTAGATTTACTCATATGTGAGAATGTTTTTCTACCTAGAGGTAGAGGCTTCTATATTTTCCATCCTATTCATAATGATGTTCATGAGGTCAGACTGGGTATTATATTAAGGAATGCCCCCTAAGATATTTTTTTATAGGTGTTGATAAGTATGAAATAGAGTGGAAAATGGTTATGACAAGGGGTAACTAACATAAGTCATAATCAGTTGGGGATGTAACCATATGTTATGGGGATTGCAAGGGTATATAAGTGGATCTAAGATATTGTGAGGGAGCTACATATTGAGTATTCAATGAGATGTACTATTGATGGGGTTGGCCTAAGGGAACTTATTGTAAAGGTTAGGTTTAAGGGTTTGAACCTATGCTATTTTGTATGGGTGGGAGATTTGTCAAGATTGAAATCATTAAGTTTTGAGGTGCCAGGGTGAGAGATGGATTAAATGTAAGTTTAAGTGTAGTAACATTTTGGGCCTAGGTACTAGTCAAATATGGACTACTAGATACTAATGGGGGTGTATTGTTAAAAGGTTGTATTGTGTTAGTATCATAACCTATTGGGAGAGGATTATTGAGAGAGGAAACCATGGCTATAGTGATCCCTTCATGTCCCTCTAGGGGAATGCCAAAAACATTCTCAAAAGTCTATATACAAAGGGAAAGTAGAATATAGATGGCTTGAGTACTAAGGTAATGGTTAAGGTTAATTAGAATACTGTCTAATATGCTAGTGAATTTATAAACTCCTTGAGTATTAAACTAGGGAATACCCTCTCCCATAGACTTAAGAGAGGTAGGAGGACTTGGGGTGTTCCCCATGGATGAGTATGAGGTTGGGAATTTGGTTTGTTTTAGTGACTATTGTTGCATCAAAACCATGTAGCACCAAAAGAAATAAAGAAATGAAATGAAAAGAAAACACATAATAATCTTTTAATTATCTCTTTTTAGTGGAAATAAACACACACACTACCAAATGTACTTAAAAGATTTTACATTTTTAAGAAACTAAATTTAGAGTGTGGTATTGAAAAAGGGCAATGAGGGTCCCTATGAAATGATAATCTAAAGATGGTTTTGGGTTTTTATTTAAGGATGAGAAGCTATATATACATGAAGGTGCATTAAATCTTAATTTCATGTTGGAAGAGAGTGCCTGGCTTGGTATTGAGGCCTACCCCCTCACTTGACATACCATAGTGATAAAGGTGTTGGGTGTTTAGCCTTTATACTTATTTCTAGAATTTTTATACTCAACTGGTACACCAAGTTAGTTTTCCCCATGGTGATGAAATCCATGTGGGTCCACCTTAGGTAGGAAAATGTTTTAATGCTTATTTTAAGATTAGGTGGTTTTGGTTGTGCATGAGAAAGTGTGATCACTATGATATACTAATCTACCTAGATTAGTTTTTGTGAATTATATAACTCAAAAGGAGGTAAAAATTTATTAAGAACCAAATAAAACACCAATTACAGGTTTTTCTCCTGATCCACCAATTGGACCAGCTTTTGATACATATTCATAGGGAGCATTTTTTGCTCAGTGATATTCCAAGATGTCCCATTCTCCAAGGCCCACTTGGCAAGAGAGTCCACAACATCATTCCACTCATGGGGGATGTGTTGGAAGGAAATCAAAATCAAAGACTGACTTAATTGCCTTATCTGCTAAATAATGGCATTTAACTTCCACTCTATCTTACCAAAATTACACTTGTTCAACAAATTAATAACTACTTGTGAATCTGATTCACAAATAACATTGAGATGACCATTTATACAACATCCTTTCACTGCCTCCAGGATAGCCTTGACTTCCATCTGATTATTAGTATAACAACCTTTGTAAATGGAAAATAAAAATTGAATATTACATGAGCTATCCCGCCCAATTCCTCCAATTCCAGCCGCTCCTAGGTTGCCTCAAGAGGAGCCATCAATATTTATTTTGATAAAACCATCTACAGGGGGCTTCCATCACCCAGTTCTACTGACAGGCCGTGCCTATCGAGTCCTACCCTGTGCCAAGCTACTACCTTCCATACCCACTCCATCCTTGTGCAAGTTTAAACCCAAGCATGTCCAAAATCTCTCCACTCTAGGTTCACCTACACTATCCACCGTGCCCCTAGCAATAAGTGTTTCCTGAAGTGCGTTGGTTATTTTAAGCCACAACAGTCTCAGCTCCAGCTGCTCACCCCTAAAGATTCATTGATTCCTTTCAAGCCACAAGTGCCACAAAATGAAGGAGTGTCCCACCACCCAGGCATTCTGTAATAGGGCATTTTTAATTGGTGCATCTCCTAGCTGAGACCAAAAATCATTTAAAGAAGAGGCATGCCTGTAAGGGACATTCCACGCCCTCCACCACAGGTGCCAGACTTGTTTAGCAAACAAACACTGGAAGAAGAGATGAACTCCTATCTCCTCATTATTATAACACAAAACACAGATAGATGGCCCCTGAAAACCCCTCCACTGGAGATTGTCCTAGGTGAGACATCTATTATGTGTGAGCAACCATAGAAAAAAATTGCATTTGGGCCAAGCCATTGGATTCTAGATTTTCTTTCCCCACTGAAACTATCTTTCTTCCACCATTTGCTTAATCAAGGTCCTATATCCTGCAGCCATGGAATACTGGCCCGTTATATCTCCACTCCAAGCAAGTGCATCATGCCCTTGCAGCACACTACACCTTCTAGCATCAAGGATCTGGGATAATGCATTCCTTTCTTCCTCCAAACCCCCAGGCAGCCAATTAGAGGAATATTTCCACCTATATCCATTGATCATTCCCATATTATAAGTCTCCTTGTAATGCATCACATTACTCCATCCGACCGCATGAAAAGAATCTGCAAGAGAATGTAAATGAGGGTGTGAATGTAGCAGAGGTGGTGCACCATCCTAGGAGTCTTCCCATAATAAGGCCTCTGATCCACTGTTGCACACCCAAAAGAGACCGTTTTTAACCAATTGCGCTCCAAGCTTGAGGGTACTCCAAATCATCGATCCTCTCCCCTCAAGAGGAATTTTGGCTATATCATGAAGATTGATGCCTAAAAAATATTTGGCTATCAAGATTTGGGCCCATAGAGCAGATTGGTTAGTGCACCAACACCAGTAAAGTTTGGCCGCAAGAGCTTGGCTAGCCAAAATAGCCAAATGCAAGCCCAGGCCACCTTCCTGCTTTGGATTGCACACCGTGTCCCAACTGATGAGACTCTACTTAGAATTTTGCAAATTGCCACTCCATAGAAACTTCCTAGATAGCGCATCATATTCTTTTAAAAAGTAGATAGGTGTACTCTGAACCATGCATCTATATATAGGTAAAGCCTAAATAACTGATTGGAGCAAAATTACTCTACCTACTATAGAAAGCCATCTAGAAGTCCAATGGCTTACCTTCTGTCTCAGTTTATCTAGAATATTCTACCAAAATAACTTGGGCTACCATCCTACCACAATGGGGACCCCTAAATAAACCACTGGGAGTGTGTGAATTTGGAACCAGAGTGTGGTAACGATTCTCCTTTGAATAGACTCAGGAGTATTGAAGAAGAAAATAGATGATTTCTATTCATTAATCTGCTAACCAAAAGCCACCAAATAATTATCCAGCATGACTCAAAAATCTTCCGCTTCTCTTATCCGTGCTTTACCTACTAGGATAGTGTCATCAATGAATTGGAGATGGGACAAGGTGGCTAGCTCACTCTCCCATTTCCAGCCCTGTATAACATTCTGAGAGACTCGTCTCTTGAAGAGCCACCCAAACCCCTCGGCCATGAGAATAAACAAATATGGAGAGAGTGGATCTCCTTGATGGAGACCCCTGGAGGCTCCAAAAAGTTTTGTAAGTGCCCCATTAACAAGAACTAAAAAGGAAGGCATAGTAACACAACTAGACACCCAACTAATCTAGTCCTACTTGAAGCCAAAAGCCATCAAAATTTTGGGTAAGAATCTCCAGTTGACTCTGTCATAGGCTTTTGCAAGGTCAAGCTTAATAAACATTGCTCTCTCTTGGGAAGTACTCATAGAGTGAATAGCTTCCAAAGCTATCACCACTCCATCTAAAATTTGTCTGTCTGCCACAAAACCTCTTTATTCCTCCAAAATAAGATTGGGGAGGAGCCCTTTCAGCCTTTATGCTATAAGCTTAGTAATCACTTTATAGACCACATTGCAAAGCGCAATGGGCCTAAACATATCTAACTTATTCGCCTGCTCCTTTAGAATTAGCACCAAGAATGTAGCATTCAATGCTCTAAGAATTTCTTTGCTTGAATAGGATTCTTGTATTACACTCATCAAATCTTGCTTAATTATATCCCAGAAGTCTTGAAAAATATCAGCTAGAAATCCATCTGGTCTAGGTGCTTTACCTCTCTTCATGTTAAACAATGCTTCCTCCACTTCAGCCATCCCGATTGGGCACATAAGGCCTTCATTCATTCTGTCATCAACCAAGGACGGAATACAAGACAACACTACATTTTTTGCCCTTTCATCCAGCAGTGGTTCACTAGCAAAGAGTTCTGAGAAGTACTAAATAGCTTCTCTGCTAATATCTTGAGAGGAAGAGAGGTGCGTTGGAGGTAATAAAATTTCCATTTTGCCTTCCTTGCATAGATTTGTGAAAAAAAGTCATGTTCTTATCTCCTTCTTGGAGCCAATCATTGCGGGCCTTCTGTTTCCAATAGATCTCCTCTCGAAGCTCCCACTCAGCAAGTGCATTAGCTACTTTAGATTCCTCCAGGTGAAGGCCCTCTGAGAAACCATTGTCTCTTATTTGCCTAGTCATGCCATCCAACTAGTCTTGCGCTTTCTTCTTCATACACTGCAAATTCCCAAAACATTTCCTGTTCTAGATCTGTAATTTTCTTTTAACATATTGTAACTTTTTTAGAAAAGAGTACATGGTTGTTCCAAAAGCAGGACCTCCTTGTCTCCACCACTATCCTATGAGGTCATGAAGAGAAGGGTCCCAGAGCCACATTAGCTAGAATTTAAATGGAGGCTTTTTTGGACCACAAATCTGACCAATGGAAAGTTTGATAGGCCAGTGGTCCAATCCCCTCCAATCCAAAATCTCACATGTGAGAGTGAAAGCATTAGACTGCCAAAAACAAGAGACTAAAAATCTATCAAGGCGTTCAGAGATGGCCGCATTACCTATTCTTCAATTGCTCCAAGTAAATAGCCCATTTACAGGTTTCACATCTGAAATGCAAAGTGATGCAACATTATGGTGAAGGCACTCTGAAGAGGGGCCTAAGCAATTTAGTCCCCCTCTCTTCTCCTCCAGGCTCATAACTACATTGAAGTCACCAGCTACTATCCATGGCAAGAAAGGAAAACATTGGCAGACGTAGCGGATATGCACCCAAAGCTGTTGTTGCCCCTCAATATCACTAGGAGCATACACTATGGTAACCAAGCACAACTCACTAGTTTCCAAAGAAGAAGCCGCCATTGACAAAGCAAAGATATTTGATATCCAATGTAGTGGCAGAATTTTCCTCTGGTCCTAGCCCATAACTAGTCCTCCCGAACTACCTCGGGCTCCTACACATTGCCATTGCCCATTATGCCAAATATTTGGCATACAGGCAAATAGAGAATCCACTAAAATTTTAGTCTCTTGGACACAAAAAATGTCTGGAGAGTGATCCCACACCAATCTACAGATAGCTTTTTGCCTGGGGCAGCTATTCAAGCCCCTTACATTCCATGATAAAACTATCATTGGGTGGATTGGGGAAAATGCTCCTCTAAGGTCTTGACAACCCCAAATTCCACCAATAAATCACCTATAATTTTGAGTTTGTCTTGCTCTTTTCTTCACCCCACTTTAGGAGCAATAGATGAAGTGGCCTTTTTGAATTGCTTTTGCATTAATCCAAGGGCCAATGCAGGGCTTTTGTCTTTTCTTCCCGTCTCACCTTCCTTCACTAAATCTACCCATCTAACTTCTTTCACTTTCAGCTCCTTCACCTCTTCAGGCTATCCTTCTTCTAGTCTCAGGGATTTAACTAGGGGTGGTTGATCCATCCTATCATGTCCAGCCATAAGAGTTGAGCATTGATTCTGCTGATCCACATCTTCACCTTGGTCCTACATCAGAATGCCCTCTTCAATAACCATGTTATCAAGGGCCTCAAACCTGTTAAAACCCTAATCCATCTGCCTCTCCACATTCCCTCACCTCTACCCTTGGCCTCTATCCCACTTTCTTACTAGAATGAAGTCATCCATCTCACTACTAAAAAGGTCCAACGAACCCTGTGCCAAACTTCCATCAACTAGATTTTTCCCTTTAGTCAAGCTATCTGGAAGGGTTTTTGCTCTTTCACTCTAGCCCGCACTCCCATACCCCTTACCGATAAAGGCTAAGGATGGCACTAAAGATTTTGGCATTGGTCCTTTATCTTTGGCAGCCTAGGGGCATTGTCGATGTAGATGGCCATAAACATGGCAAATTTTGCATCTGAATGGAATGGATTCATAGTCGATCTATTGAATCCATGTCAGTGAGCCCATACAAATCTCTAATGAATCTGGGAGAGGCTTATTTAGATCCATGTCCACATAGACTCAAGCATAAGTAATGAATTTCTTGTATAGAGATTAATGGGCTATCACTGTTGGTGTTCCCAACATAGCCACTATCTGTCTGAGGATGTCCTCCCACCATAATTCCAACAGCAGTCATGGAAGGTACACCTAGACTGGGACACACGCTGGCAATTCCTCCACTGTATTAAACCCTACATGCCAGGGTTTGAGAAATAGACCTACTCATTTATAGAAGTAAGGTCCTCCTTCAAAAATGTGGTTACAGTCTGTTACAGAGGAGAAACTCACCAGAAAGTAGTTGTTCCCTACTAACATAATGTCAAAATCTCCATCGACTGCCCAGGAGCACCAAATCTAGGCTTCCAAAGCCGCCTGAGGGATACGTATTCCTAGGAACTTACAAATCAAGGTATGTGATGAAAGATATTCAATGTCTTCCTGGACTGTCTCCTGTGGGATGACTAAAACTAGTCGGTCCTGCCTTCTCAACAAACATCCATTGACTTTGTTCAATTTTACCCGTTCACTAGAATAAAATGTTGATTGACCTGTGCTTCTCTCCCCTTGTGGTGCAGCATCAAGCCTGGGGCTTGCCAACAGATCGCCTGTCGATGGGTCACCCTCGTGCCCTCCTCCATACGCAGCCATCATTTGTTTTTGTGAATTATATAAGCACATAGAGGATGAATGCAATTCTTTTTAAATATTAAAAGGAAAAGTAAGAATTTTTGGATTTTTATCTTTTTAAATGAAACCAAACAATCGAGAAAGATGCAACTAGTGAGCAATTTCAGAATGAAAACAACAATAAAAATGAGACCTTAGGGGTCCCACTAGGCATGCCAAAATGTTTTAGTATTTTTTTTGGTTCATTTTATTAATAAAATTAACTTATTAAAAATATAAATAATATAGGGTTTAAATAAAAATACCTATGATAGGGGATTCACACCATGATCCGGTAAGGTGGGAGCTCCTTTTTGGCTAGGAAGGACACCTACATAATAAAGACAACTTGAAAAAGATTGGATTAATAATATAGATGGGTAGACTACTTGATATAAGATTAGTTCTAGGAAGTGTTACACTTCCTTAAAGGGATGCCATTCCACTATTTATGTAATTAAGTGGATAATATAATGAGATGAATTACAATAATGCATGTGATAATATTATGAAACTAAAATGAAACAAGTCAATTTACTACATAGATATTATCAAAATGTTCATTCTAATATGTTATGTCTAAGTCTTATTATTCTTAAATTATTTCTAGTTACTTAGTGATGGCTTTTATAGTTGGGGTAAAGACAATCATGCAAAGTCCTAACTTGAAAGAGATGTCACTTTGATCAGTGAATAAGGGCTGAAGAACTATGGGTAAGTCATGAATTGAAACCACATCATGTATAACACTAGGCAAGATCATCTACAGATAGTAATACATGGTTTTAGGACTTAAAATAGTAAATTGGAAATATTCAACATTGTTAATCTAGTCTCAGGTTGTAAACATAAATGAAAACATAGGGATAAATATTGATTATGTTAGAATTGGTATCAATTAGGTAATCAACGTGAATCTGAAAATAATCATGGTTGATTTTTACAGTGGGTGTTGAAAAACTCAAGATGGGGCCTAAGAAGGGATTTACCAAATTCTAATTTTTTTTAGATTGGTCACTAGTTTATGTAAACACAATCAAGATAGTAAACAAAATAGAAATGAATAATCTAGTAATCTAAAACCATTTAAATACACAAATTACTTACCTTTGTGAAATATTCCTATATTGTAGAGAAATACCTTGTTGACAAGGATTTGGTTGGCTTTGGATAGAGTGTGGATAGATTAGAACTTGGATGGCATTATTTTGTAATGCTCCAGGGGAATTTCATCAGCATTCTAGTGTGTAAAAATCAGTATCTATAACCTAAGGTTGGATTGTCTATAAATTGACATCAATCTTAATAAGATCAACAATGATCATAGGAAATGTTAACAATTTGGTCTAAGTTTAAGTTGTTGGTTCCAACAATTCAAGATCATGGATAAAACTTAGTTCAAATTGATTTTTGATGGGGATCAGGTATGAAGAAGTTGTTAGGAAGGTTAAAACAACTTACCCTTAATAGGCTTGGGGAGATTTAACTAGGATTTAGGGGTAGTTAACTAATTACTTAGGTAAAATGGTAATTAACTAGATTATTTACACAATGTTAGGCAATAAATGGTAAAACTAAATTCACTAGTGTAATAAGGTAAGAAAGGGGTAAGACACATTTATTCATAATAAAATGGTGTAAATTTATGGTGTCTACAAGGGGAAAGGTACTAGTAGTGACTTGCACCTACCAATAGCTGAATAAGCTTTTTATTAAGGTGTGTTCCATTGATGGAACATGTATTATGTGTACAAATATTAAAGTGCACTAGAAGTTGAGCATACATAGTATCTTATATAATTGTTCAACATTTAATCTATAAAATTTAAATTATCCAATCACATCTTGACAAGTAAGACTCAAGTATTGGTATTATAATACACAACTAGATTAATACTCCAAAGGTTAACTATCGGTCATAGGTTAAAAATGCATTTTATGACCTCTCACAATAAAATTGGTTATATCATAATATGCATAATGGGTTAGTCCTTAAAACCTTAATTATAAGTACTTAAGCTGACATATTAAAATGGATAAATTTTTTAAAGTCTAATGTGATACCATAACACCTTAATTAACTATCCAAAGTTAGGGACCTTTACCCTATCATGATACACTACACAATTGAAATTATCATGATACACCATTATTAGGGAGATTAAGAACATAGGTATAAGTAAAAAAAAATCATACCCATAGAGAATATTTTTGTGTTATGAACAAATAACATGTACATGTTATTTAAATTTTAATTCAAAAAACCAATCCTTTTAGCTTAAAAATAACTTGGATTCCTGAGGCAAAGGCTTGGACCTATCAATCTACATCCAAGTCCAAGATTTTTGATAGAAAATAATAAATTTCAAATTCCATCACCAAATACACTATGGATTTAAACAAAAAAATTATTACCATGACAATGAGCACGCTCTCCACTTTCCAAATATATGATTTTTTATAATTTTTGGATTATTTTAAGGGTTAAAACTATGTTGATTTATAACTATACCTTTTTAGTCCAATACGTGCCTCAAATATACATGCATATTCATGTTGATGTAAATTTTTTTTCATTGATCCAAGTGTAAAACAAATTATATAGTCACAAACTAGGCCTAATTCTACACAAACTTAAAAAAATAAAATTTCAATGTTTTTGAGGTAATTAGGGGGGCCACATGGCTAGCTATCCATTTTTTTATTAGTTTTTAGGATCTATCTATTTAATTAAAAAATTAATAAAAAAAATACTCACTAAAAAAATATAGGTCACAAACTAGAATATCTTATCTAAATATTTACCAAAGGGTTTTAAAAAATATTAAATGATGCTCAAAAAATGGTGGGCTGCACAAATGTCTATCTACTCTATTTTCTAAAAAAAAAATAATTCCTCTTAAAATTTTAGATGTTTGACCTAATTATACTTAACCATTTTTCAAAAAAACTAAGTGTTTTGGAAACTAGACTAGAAATGCTACAATTCATGGCTTATACCATCTTCAAATTTTGAGTGTATCCATCTCAAATTATCTACAAAAGTTTAGATTTTTGAAATTTTAGGAAAATCATGACCATGGGTAAGCCATTTTTCTCCCCCAAATTTATGCACTTGCCATTTAGCATATCCTTTAAATAATGTTATTATGTTTATATCAATTTCATGCTTGTAACAAAGGAAGACCTAGTAGAATTTATATTTATACTTGCATTTAAATGACTTGGCACACACACTAATAAATGGGATAAATACTTGTGGTTTGATCCCTCTTTAGATTACTATAATATAAGCAATAGTTAACTACTCAAAGGGTAGTGGTTGGGGTTAATCAAACCCAAATAGATAATACCCTTTTCCTTCTAGATGAAGGAGAAAGAAAATAGAGATAAACACATAGGACTAAAGGCAAGATCAAACATAGGAAGCATTTATAGGAAAAAATGTAGGGATCTTAGGATTTACATACCCACATAGTGCATAGGGGCATTACTAGTAACCATCTGATAGTTTCAGTTACCAAAGGGGATAAATGTCACTAGCCTCTATTTCAAGTATGAATAGTTGGAGATGTAGGACATAACATTTCTAGATATCGACTCTTTCTATGAGAAATTCATAATTATAATCAGATAAATATACTTCTACCATTATATTTTTTAATTTTTAAATTGAAATAGTGCAATATATAGAATATAAATCTCAATTCAAATTAGTTTATTTATTAGTATATTTTACATAATCTAATAGCAAATAGTTTTACACTATTTTAGGAACACCTAGATCCAAAATAAGTCAAACATTTTGGTAAAACCAATTATTATGTTTATCATGAAAATCCCTATGTTTCCTCCTACATTAGGGTTTCATTTTTTTCCTAAGGTTTTATATCTATCCTCTTTTTAAGGTTTGAATTTCAAAACAAATTTTTGATTTCCCATTATCAGGTTTCATTTAGCATTAAGGTTTTAATTTTTTGTGTATATAACCTCTAAACCTAGGGTTTATATGTTTTCCTTTATATTATGGTTAGGACTTATGGTTTTGTTTCTCATTCCCTTAGGGTTTGGATAATTTTCCATGATTTCAAATCCTTTAAACCCTATTATTCCTCATTTTATATACTTGTTTTTTTACACATGATGTGCCTTATGTTTATACCATTGAATGGATAAATGTTGGTTTAGATGATAAAAATTATGTGAATAATGAAAATGATTATGTGAATGAAGATAATAATTATGTGAATAATGATATTGAATATTGATATGTTAGTGATGTATACCTATACAATGGTAGAGAATTAAAATTAGGTCAAATTTATTTTTTAAGCCATATATAATAAAATATTTCTCCTCCCCATTCTATAGACCTTTTTAGTTGTCATGAGGTAGAACAAGAACATAGTAAAATAGGATTAACAAAAATAATTCATGATATTGTTAAATTTTTGACTAAGAAGGATCAATTTTATTTGAATACAATAAAATAATGGATATATGAAACACATGTTAGTTATCTTATTAATCAAAATGTTTCTACACCTCATGATTCTAGTCCTTGTAAATATGTTCTTGATAAAATGACTTTTAGTGATTCTTCTATTGATATAAAAAATAATGTTTCTAAGAAATGTAATAATATGCATACATATAATAAATATATTATAACCTACTTGAGATAAATGGTGAAATTATGATACATATGAATGAATATTTCCAATCTATAATAGTCATATAATGTCCATGACGCATGAAATTGGTGACCTCTAAAAATGAATTGATACATTATCTTTATAATCTATGTTATATAGTGTTAAATTTGATAATAATTTAATACTAAGGTATCCTATAATATGAATTATAATCAATAATTCACATCAATAAGGGTTTATTATGCCTACATTTAATTTATTTTATGGATATGGATCATACCCACCTTAAATAATTTGTATCTTCTCTTAGAAACTATTCATGTGATGGGCTAGCATTACTAGAAACTTTCCATTGAAGTCTAACAGGTAAATCCTTAGATTAGTTCTATGATTTACTTAGTGGGTCTATATATTTATTCCTAAAATTAAAAGAGGTTTTATTAGAGGTCCTAGATTAACATTGGAACATCTCCAAAATCTACAACAAGGTCATGATGAACCCATGAAGGACTAGTGGATTTTAAGATTCAAATATGCATTAAATTTATTAAAATTTCAGCCAACCAATTTATAAAACCAATTCATATTTAGTAAAGGTATTTTATTTCCATGTAGGGAAAAGGCACTCTATTATACCTATACTTATTTTGAGTGAATTCAATTTAATGTCTATGCTTATGAGTGTGATATTTCACATTAATTAATTATTTATTATGAATCTAAAATTTCCCATAAGTCCAAAACCTCAAGTATCTATATTTATTATCCATATAATAAGGAAAATTTATATAATAAACTTCAAAAGGAATCAAATTTCATGAGTTTGAGTCTTTTTGTTATTGACCAACCCATATGATTTTTAAGACTCAAGGATAAACCAAGTGTGATTTTATGAATGATATTTGATAATAATATAATCACATTACTTTCTAATTGGTATCACCTTGTGTATATTTTAACACAAGTGGGGGTAAGGTCATTTTATAACTATCATTGCATTAATGGGCAAAGATATAACAGTTGTTATGCATTATAAATAAAAAATTAAAAAAATTATGGATAAGGGTGTCATTACATTCAAAAATTATAAAAACACACTTTTAGGTTTAACTTATCCATATTCTCCTATTTTAAAATCTAATAATGTCAATGTATCTTATGAAATTTATAATCGTCATACATTGTCATAGGAACCTAAAAAGAAACTGATATTTCTTTGAGCCCTTATAGAAGGTGAATACAAGAATTTTTTTTTTGATGATAAGATATAATTAAATACATGAAAAATTAGTTTTATTAATAAATTAGGACATTATCAAGGAAAATTATAATATATAAACACCCATGAGGGGTAATTAGGACATATCATGATGCCAATTTAATTTGGGCTTAAGTTAGTGGAAATATTATTTTTTGTGAAGCTTGCCATTGAAAAATTCAATGCAATATTAAGATAATCATGGTTCAATAAAATGAAATAAACATTGGATAATTTCAAAAATACTATTTCATTCAATTTCTGTAGAGGTTTAGTTACATTTCAATGAGATAGAATATACATAGAACATAGTCCTAATAAGGGTATAGTTAGATATCAACACACACAAAAATTAGTGTCCACTAAAATTAAACCATATATGAATTAGGAAACTAAGAAAGTGTAAATTACTACTATTACATGTAAATAATAATAAAATAAAGAATTTCTAGTTATTATTATGGATCAATCATTGATTAATGCATATTCTCAAGTAGATTTAACATAGTTATCAAATATAATTATAAGTGTTCTTATGGGTTAAACACTAACCATATATCCATTTGATTCACTTAACTATGAGATAGATTAATTAATTCAACATCAATATATGACCAAAGAATATTTATTTCATATGCACGGTTGTTCAAATGAATTCATCCCATTAAAAAATTTCTAAAAGTGATGAAATCATCAGATAGCTCTAATCAAAACATATGCTATGCCTCAATGCTATATCATTCATAAATCACATAATTAATAAGAATATTCACATTAATATCATTTAAAGGTGCTAATAAAACATATAAATGATGTTATGATATTAATCTATAACATTTATAGGGATATTTTTGGTTGTCTTATGGCTAACATAACCTATTACCTTGTCATGTCACAATGATTGATGTTTTATATATATAAGAGGTAGTAATTATTACTTAATGATCATATTAAAAAGTCTCTTCTTATTTCATGGTTTTGAAATTTTCCTCCTCGAAGTGGCTTAGTCTTATATTTATAGTATTATGTTACTATCAACATTTGGTATGAGTGTGCCATATTCTTATCTTACTATTGTGACATATAATTTTTGATCTGATATTTATATTTATATGGTCATCCATTTATTTATATTATATTGATCTATATAATTATTTTAGTTAAAATTGGTATCAAAATTTTTATTTGGGCAAGGTTCGGCATTGCATATTTTTTAGATCTAGCATAGTGGTTGTTCTATGGGCTAAAGGATATTAAAAACATAACTTGTGATTTGGAAGGAATATATTTATTTTATCCATATATTATTGATTATGGTTTTAATTCAAAATTATATAAAATGGTTTCCATACCCTTGCAAAAAATGTTAGTCATTGGATTCATATTGATGATATGATCATAATGATATAATCCTCTTGTATACTTTTTTAAATACATTTTCACCCCTTATCAAGAGCATCCAATAAAATTGGTTTGAATAGATAATATCAATGGTATAAGCCTTTGATCCACTTTTTAAAATCCTAAAACCTAACCATATGCCCTAGAGTTTGTGTATGGTCTATTCAAACACTAGAGACCACAAAAAAGGGCAAGCCAATCTAGGGAAAACATAGATCAAGGAAGAAATGGAGTCTAATTTTTTTGATAAAGGGATATCTAGTTATTTTAAACATAACTCTAGGTGTAGGTAAAAATCATGGATAAAAATAATACTAGGTGAGGTAAAATATGACTTTGACATAATCAAAAGGTTATTTGAGTAGCATGAATGTGAAATTAAAAACTATCACAATAGACTTGGCTAATATGAGAACATCACCACCATTCCATAATTCTCCATTGGTCATGCTACTTGGGTACTCCCAACTATAAAAATCTAAGTTAAAATACATGTTCATGGAACATGCTACCAAAAGTGGGCATGCGCAAGTTTGATGGTAATGATCTAGTCACTTGGATCAATTAAATGAAAAAAATATTTGACTTGCATTAAACCCCATGTGAAAAAATTGTGATAATGTCATCTTTATATTTGGAACAAGATTATTTTATTATGGTATAGATGGTTATGTGCTCAAAATAAAAATAAAGACCTTACCATTACCTGGTCAATGTTTATCGATGAACTATAGATTTAATACCACAATATTGCAACAAAAAAATACTTCATATAAGTATAAAACATATGACAAATAGGTATTGTCAAGGATTATATTCAAAAAATTATAGAACCTATCTTTATGCATTGAAGACATCATAGTATATAACATGAATAACATGTTATTGGGTGGGATCAAGGATATAATCCAAGATAATGTTCACATGTTTAATCCAATTTTATTATCAAATTACATGCTCTTCATACGTAAGGTAGAAGAATAAAATCTAGTCAAAGGGAATTCACTATTGGTAGATATTATATTATTCTAGCATAATCATTCCCTTAGCTTACCAAATTGAATCATCAAAAATTTGAAGAGAAACATACAAAAGGGTTATGCTTCAATTGTGATAATATATATAATAAAGGGCATAAAATGTTTTGAAAATAAATTATTATATATTGAAAGTGTTGATGAAGAAGAAGAGGATGAGGAAGTATAAAGTGAGGTTGAGGATAATCTAGAAGCATAATAAGATGATATCTAACCATCTCATGCTATGCACTCTTAGGTATTATCACTCCACGAACCCTCAAGGTTTTGGGTTTACTAAAGAAACAAAAGGTGACATTATTTATTGACTTTTGGAATAAACATAACTTCATCAATAATAACTCAGTAACATGTTTAAACTATTTTTTTATTAATCTCTATAATTTTAGGTCATGATTTTAGATAGTGGCACATTTATTTTTTTTGTGAAATTTCATAGTATCAAATTGTGATGGGATATTACAATATAAACTCTCATATTTTTATATTTCCATGGGCGGGGAAAACATTGGTTTAAGATTTCAATGGCTCATAACCTTAGGAATAATAGAGATGAATTTTAAGGAATTTTTCATACATTTTCATCTTAAAATAGTAAATTTTAATTATTTGGATTGTGTAAAAAGTCTCCACAACTTGTTAGATGTCATAAAATGTAAAATATTATAAAAAGTGGGGTAGATGGGATTTTAACACAACTATTTTCATTAAAATTACAACCAAAAAATGTCTACATAATTAGATTCATAGATAATTTTTTATAACCAATTAGCCATTTTTGTAGCAATGACAAAATTAATACCACCAAAAATGGATCATGATCATGCCATTAACTACTACTATGGATTCAACTACCAAACATAATACCTTGCATGTACCCATATGTCTAGAAGAGTGATATTAAAAATATGGTATAATATATGTTGGAGGGTGGCTTTATCATACATAGCCAAAGTTCATATTCATCACTAGTTATAATGGTGCGTAAGAAGGATAATACTTAAAGAATGTTCCCTCATTACATACAACTAAAAAAGTAGACCATAAAATGTAAGTTACCTATTCTAGTGATTGGCGATTTGATGGATGAATTACATGGTGTCCTATAATTTATGAACCATAAACTTTAGATCATACATGAGGATTTAAATAAGACAAACTTTATAACTCATGAGGACCACTATTGGTTTTTGGTAAATCCTTTTGGTCTCAACAATTTACCATCTACATTTCATAGTTTGATGAACAATGTATTTTAGCCTTTTCAACTAAAATTTATCTTGTTTTTTTATGACATCCTAATACATAATAATACATTGGAAGCACACTTAAAACATATGAAATAGGTATTGATAACTCTGGAACAACATCAAACTTATGCAAAGACTTCAAAGTGTGCTTTTAGAGTAAAAGTGGTGGGGTACTTACGTTAGATTATTTCATGTGAAGGCATAATAGTGGATCTTCACATAATCAAGGCCATGATATGATGACAAGTTCAAAAAATTCTCAAGAACATATCAAGCTTCTTAGGGCTAATACATTACTATCATCATTTTTTGAAAAATTATGGTAGTGTAGATGTACCACTCATAAATTTGTTGAAGATTAAATCTTTCTACTAGAATGAAGCAGTCACCAAGGCATTTGAGAATATGATAGAGTCCTTATGAAATACTCCAATTTTGGCCACCCCATATGTTTCAAACAACTTCATTATTAAATGTTATGCATTGAGGTATGAAATGGGGGAAATACTTATGTAGTAAAGATGACCTATTATATTTGAGATTTGTCAGCTCAAAGATGATAATTTTCTAAAGCATATCTATTATAATGAAATGAAGGTTATACTTCATATAGTCAAATAATGGAAACCATAACTAATGGACTAGATATTTTAAGGTAAATACATATCATGATATTTAAAATACTTCTTGGAAAAACAATTTTCATTTAAAGAACAAAAACATGAGTGACCAAAATGTTTGGATATGAATTCTAAAATATTATATAATAAATTAAATGATATTTTAGTGGAAGATGCATTATTTATGAAGGATGAGTCCATAGAGCCATTTTCATGTGTATTTTCCATATGGAAGGTAGATATGGTGGATGAAGTAAGATTCAAATGGGAAAATGACAATGATACACGTGTTTTGATTTAGAATCTTTAACAAGATTCTAGTGTCTTAGAAAAATTTGTGTGGAAATTAAGTTCCTTATGGTATAAAGATAGGTTACACTTGTTAAATAATTATTCCCTTAAGCATGACTTTCTTATGGAGATCCATGCATCTCTAATGGCAAACATTTAGGATTCATGAAAAAATATCATATAATCAAGCAATATTTCTCTTAGGAATAAATAAAGGGGGATATAAAAAAAAATTGGTTACATGCATGATGTGATAGCCAAATGTGGGATGAGGTTACCATGGATTTTATAATAGGGTTTCCATGTTGGAAAGGAAAAATGTCATCATGGTAATTGTGGAAAGGATCATAAAATATTCCCATATTTTTTCCTATTCACATCCAATTGTAGAAGGTATAGTAGTATTTGATTTTAGGATATAGTTCAAAATTTACATGAGACCACCAAGATCATAGTAAGTGATTTATTATCATGTTTGCATACTCCTTAGCTCATATTTTTTCATATCATCCTCAATCTGATGGGAAAATAGTGGTGGTTAATAAATGCCTAGAGTTTATTCTCCATTTTTGTGCATCAAATAAATATAATAAATAAGTTCGTTGGCTACTGTTATAAAAATGGTAGTACAACATTTCCTTCCATACCTCATCTAAAATGTCTCCATTTTTGATACTTTATGGGTACAAGACCATTCCATCACCTCATATTTGAGGGTAAAACCAAATGTTTGAGCTATTGAATAACACATTTAGAACCAACATGAGGTATTAGCTAGTCTAAAAAAGATCGTAGAAATGGCATAAAACCAAATGACATAGAGAGTGTATTAACATTGCAATGAAAGGTATTTTAAAGTGTGAAATTGGGTCTTTTGCACATAAAAACATACAATAAAATGTCCTTGAAAAAAATATAAAAGGATAAAAATATTTATCCTAAGTATTATGGCTCTTATAAGATTCTACAGCAAATTAATAGTGTCACAAATAATATGGAATTACTTAGTTTGGATGTATACATATGTTATTCTTTATCTCATGATTGAAAAGGTAAATAGATAGTGAATATCAACCTAAACCAATTTACCATAGCTACATGAGGAAAAATTAGTCATTTTAGACCCTGTACATATCCTTTAGACATGCACTAAGGGGCTATGAACAAGGGATATTAAGTATATTATATAAATTGGAATAATATCACTAATGAAGATGCAATATGGGAGGATGAACCATTTCTACAAAAGCATCTAACTTTAGTGAACATTGAGGATAACATTTTTTTAATGGGATGGGCATGCTACACCCTTAAACTATATCATGTATATGTGTGGCTGACTTGTGGCTAACATAATGTTTACTATGTCATGCCACAATTCTCTATGTTTTCATATTTCTAGTAGGGTTAGCCGATGGAGTAACCATAGCCTAAGTAGAGTATATATGTGAGGTATTTTTTAGTAATTAAGGATCACATTAAAAATTATTTTCTCATTGCATGGTTGTGTATGTTTTCCCTTGAAGTGGCTTAGTAATATATTTTTAGTATTCTTATATGTTATCAACTTTTATTATATATGTACTTTATTATGATCTTATTATTATTATCTATTTTTATTACTCTACTCTTTATGCTTATATTTTCATCCATTGATGTGAATTGGCTTTATCTATCAAAATAATATCATTACAAATGATCAAAATACTATGGGATAATCACATATGTAAATATAAATGTTATAGACACATATGAAAACACATACCCAATATTATATCAAAGTCAATAAAAATGTGTATCTTGAGAATATAAAATAAATTCTCTCAAATAAAGATAGATCACTTAATGATGGGCACATGTTTCCCCTCATCATCTACGTCACTATCAATGTCCTAATCTCTAAGTCTATGTTTTCTCAAATAAGAGGGTCCATCATCATCTTGGTGTGATATATATTGATACCTACTCCATTTATGCAATAAAAACTAGATAATTATATAACTTATCCTACTCAATAAAATTCAAGATCAAAGAAGGTAATCAACTAAAAAACATTTTGGGGATATGCTTAAATAAGGATCATGACCAATAAAGGATATGCTAAACTTACACTTAGGGATCTCTTATCACACTATGGAAAATGAGAGGTTTCCAAGGTCTCTAGTCAAATTACATCTTGTGATAACCCTAGGTAGGTCTTATGATTATAAATAATATTAAGCAATGTAATCTACTAAACAACTATGCAAATTACTCTAGTAAATGCATATGAAAGCCAATTTAGTGCTCACCAAAGCTTGTGGCATGAATGGGAAAGATAATCAACATGCAAAGATAAATCTATCTATAACATAGAAATGATATAATCAAGGAGAGATATAATCCAATATATATTAACTTTATAACATCTACTTATCAAAATATGAAGGGCTAAGAATATACCTACCTTACTTAAAGTGAATTGTTCATGCCTTAATATCTCGCTTAGATAATGGTGATTTGAAAGAGGTTGTTGTGGGTTTGTATAGATTAAAAGGATAAATTATCTATAGGCTATAAGATCTCTCATATGCATCTAAGACTTCCACAAGATAAGTGTTACTTCTCCAAGGAAAAATAAATAATCAATTAAACCTCCTATTGATTATGTAATTAGATTTATGAGTAATAATGATGTGTAATTGATTTATCCTTTTTTTAAAATGAAATAAAATGAAAGGGGGTATATATAGACATGGATTGAACCTAAACCCTCACAAGATTTTCGCTGACCCAGTGGGCTCGATCAACCTCATTAGGTAGGAAATAGAGCCTTTAGGTCTCAAACTATGTCAACTTAAGATGATATAGTTTTGTAACATGTGGTAAATGCAAGACCAGGATCAACCTAATTGACTTAGTAGGAGACATGGTAAAATGGGATTTTTTCTTAGTTATGGGCTATTTTGGGTGGTGAGTTGTTTATATAAATGTATACATGGGGTTTCAATGCCCAAAGAAATAAATAAGAGTATCTTGTATTGGTTTTAAGTGGTGGTAGAGGGGCAAACAATCCTACAAAGTACCAAATTTACACCAACCCCTTTCTTAGTGCACCCTTTAAGATGTGTACTTAGAGAGATTATGATTTGATGGGTTCTTGTAGGAGAGATAGCATCAGTAACTAATAAATTTTAAAAATATTGTGTGTATACATATGCCCCACTCAAATATCATCACATGTCACATAGTTATAACATGGGATGGTGCTTGAGGAAAAGAACATAGCTACCCACAATGTTGAGCTAATAAAAATTGTAGTACGAAACAAAAGAGTAATTAAAAGGAAAGAATTGAAAAGTACATACTTTAATTGCCTTGTCATTATAGAAGAGAAACCATGTGAGAGAAAAAGGTGTCCAATGTAAAGAACATTAGGCAGACCTTTAAAATATGATAAAATGCAATTTTTCGGTTAAAAAAATGTGTTATATGTATAAATTTTATACATTATCATGATTCTAGAGTATTTTTAGTTTGGAAAATGGACTAGTAGAAACATATTTATGAGGAAAAATTAGAAATTGTCATCAAATATTTGATAATTAAATAATTTGAAAATTAAAAATATAAATAGTATTTTTAAACTATCCATTTTTAATTTTGCTATTGTGAGAAAAATAGAGATATGAGAGACCTAAAAGAGTGAATATATATACTATGGCTTAGAGATGATGAGTCTGAGATAGGGCATGCATAGTAGTAGAAGATAGTGTGATTGAGGTAGGTGATGCTTTAATTTTTGAATTTTTGCAAGTTTTTATTGAAAAATATAGTAAATTTGAAAAATTAGATGGTGGGGTGATTCCATAATGAAATTTTCCCCAAGAATTTTTAGGGTAGAGTATAAAATAGGATGGTTAATGGGTAGGTCCTAGAAGTAGTCAAAAGTGCCTAAGGCTTAATGATAAATAGGTAAAAAGTCACCAAACTAATTAAACAAAGTCAACTAGGATGACTTAATTCAAAAAGCAAAGGGGAAAAAGAGTGGTCGATAGCATAACATTAAGCCAATCTAGTATAATCTTAAGTGGTTGACTACATATAACAAGGGTGATCTAGTTTATAAGTTTGAAATAGTTGACTGTGTACATGTTGGTTGATATAGATTCATATGAAATTGGCTAGCATAGTTTGTAATAATGGTCAAATTAATATGAAGTGATCCACATAATATAATGACATGGCCAACTGTGTAGCAGTGGGATGACTTAGTTTTAATACCTAGCTGACTATGTAGTAGTGGTTTAACTTAGATTTAATGGTGACATAGTGGCTTACATAGTTGGTTGCCTGAATGACTTAGTAGAATATTTGTTATTTTTAACCAACATAAATAAGTATGTGGTTGACATAGTAAAAGGCGGTAGAGTATTTATACAGATAAGTTGATGAAGTAGTTAATTTGTGAATTAATCATATTTTTAATTAATTTTAGAGTGTATTTTTTTATTTCCTTAGAGCAAGGACTAATACATATTTTTTTGTTTGGCATTTTGTAGAGATGATGGAAACTTTGGCACCTAGTAGATGTTGCCTAGTTACCTGATTTATTAGATAGATTGACAATTGATGACCACACATGCTTAGTGTCATTGGGTTTTGGTGGCATCATGAATATATGTAGGATTCCCCTTAGTGTTAATTTAGTTGCAATGTTCTTAGGAACATGGGAAAGATGAACGAATCTTTTTGATGGGAGGTGGATGGGGATACCATATAGGTGTGCATCACTTTATAGGTTATCCATTATTTACTTGGACTTCTCATTGGTGGGACCCTTATTATTTGTGATGCCCCTAAGGTAGATTCAAATAGATGAGCCCTATACCTCTAGGAGAATGGATCTAAGAGGTATTTTTAAGGTTTATGGGTAAGGTTATTTGATGTGTGTGTGTGTGTGTGTGTGTGTGTGTGTGTGTGTGTGTGTGTGTGTGTGTGTGTGTGTGTGTGTGTGTGTGTGTGTGTGTGTGTGTGTGTGTGTGTGTGTGTGTGTGTGTGTGTGTGTGTGTGTGTGTGTGTATCTATATATATATATATATCTATATATATATATATATATATACCATTCTTGATATCCATGAGGCAATGATAGGACTTGTGACATCATGTGTTTTTTTGTCATAAGTTGGATGTAAAGGTGTCATTGTATGCAATTACCTTATGCTAGTAGATTTTAGAGCAGAGTACCTTGTATGACCTAGGGTCAATGATTTGGGTGAAATTAGTCCATGACATATATGATATTCTATTATGTGGGTAGAATAATATGGGCCTTATTATTTTATTGTGTAATTATATCCATGAGATATTTCCCATGTATCGACTAGCTAGGTTTCCCCATGTTATCGATGATAGTGTCCCTAATGTCCTTAGATGGTGATAAGACCATGTTATACATGTTATACCACATAGTTTCTCCTTGCATATGGTTACACATGGAGACATTGTATGGCATCCATACACACACACATACATATATATACATATTATATATATATATGCATATATATACATTATATATATATATGTATATATATATGTATATGTATGTATGTATGTATGTATGCATGTATATATATATATGTATGTGTGTGTATATGGATGTATGTATATATCTGTATGTGTATGTGTATATATGTATGTATGTATGTATGCATGCATGAATGTATGTATGTATGTATATATATATATATATATATATGGATTCCATACAATGTCTCCATGTATAACCATATACAAGGATATATATATATATATATATATATATATATATATATATATATATATATATATATATATATATATATATATATATATATAAAATTAGTTGGTTGACTTGGCCTATAGTTACTCTTAGATTGACTTATGCTTGTAGTACTGGTCATTCTACTTAGTGGGTGGAGCCATAACATGTTGCTTGCTTACCCAAATAGTTTAGTTTACCACATCTCATGGATCCTATAGTCATGATTGAGTATTGGGTAAGTCATGTAAGAGATCCAAGAGGTAGTGTAGGTATGGGAATACTTATGGATGTTCATTTGATTTAACCATGGTGGTTGAGACCTTGGATAGGCTAGATATGACAGTTGAGAGTAGCTAGAATTACTATCAAGGAGGTAGCAAATATAGATGTGGAGATGGTATTAATTGATACTAAGGATGTAGGTGTGGATATTATTGAGTCATAATAGGTTTTACAGTTACCATATTAGGCCCCTCAATGATGGAGACATCAATAAATGGTATAGTAGATAACAAAGTAGAGATATCTTAAAGCCCAGGCAACATAGATTTGGATGATAGAGCACCAAATCTAAATGGGTCCATAATGTGCTCAAGTTCTTGATCATAGTTTTGTATCACCTTAGATACATGATCATGTAGAAGTACTTGGAGGTCATATGGATGGAAAGGCTATTGTTGAAGATACCATTATAGGTAAGTGTTTGTTATTATTGTATGTTGACTAGGTATATATTTATATAAATATTTATTTATCTAGATGTTTAGATATTTTGTATATATGTGAGGTATAATGTGCATTTGGTTTTTGTTTTGAATATACTAATGAGGAGGATTTTTTATGGGGTTATATAGTGTAAGCTATGCATCATGATATTTTGGATAGTGTACTATCATAACATGATACTATAATTATGAATGATCATATTGTACCAATCCACTCCAGAGTATGTTATTTGGTTTTTATTGGTTAGTAAGTTATCACATGAGCTATATACATGATTATATGCCACATAGTTACCCCTTAGAGTAGGAGATATAGAGTTATGGGCATGACAAACAATGGCTAAGGAGTGAATAGCTCATATGGAGACACCAAGATATTAGCATAGGTAAAGCCCCAAGTGGCCAATTTATAGGGACATATTAATATCCTTTGATCCCATATGGATCCATTACAATAAACCATTTGGATGGGATAGTCAAAAACATCTATGGGTAGTGTGTCCCATCCACTAGATAGACATGTTGGAGCATAGCCTTAACATTATTGATATTATTGTACTTGTATCATGTTTTTATTTTATCAATTATTCGACACATGGATATATATGGTTTTAAATTTTATTGTTTTATAATGATCATAAATGTATATGGATGTATATTTTCTTTCTATCACATGTATTTGAGTTTCTATTATATGCTATGAGAAAATATGTGATATGTTTTTAGATTATTTTCTAGAAATTTGTGAATAAATGCATGGTTAAAAAGATTGATAAAAGAGGAAATGTAAAAATGTGTAACAAGAATGTATAAAAGAGTAATAAAAATGTAATACACACTAAATCATGATGGGAAATGTGTAAAACATAAAATAAAGGAAATAATTTTTAAAATAAACTTTAAAAATTAAGTATTTGAAAAGGTTTGTAGTATAAATGTAATTGGTATAAAAAAAATTAATTCAAGTTGAGGAATGTGTAAAAGGTAAAGCTTTGAAAAATAAAGAACATAAAACATACTAGCTCAAGATGTCAATAATGTAAGATGAATCATAATGTAAAAATATATTTAATTAATAATTTTGGAAAAAACATGTGAAATAAAGAGATAAGAAAACATGAAACATATTAAGTCATGATAGGAAATATGCACATGATCCAAAACATCAAAATGTAAGACAAACCAAAATTAAATAATTAATCTTGTAACATAAAATACCCTAATTAATAGTTATTTTTGTGACTAATCATGGTATATGGTTGCTAGGAATGTATTGTAAGGAAGGTCTAGTCATATCGAAGGTCTTACATTGTAATTCATAAAAAATAAATCATATGGGTATGATCGGTTAACAAAACATATTCATCAAGGAAGAATAGTCAGATTGTTTTAATGAAGTAAGAAGTGTAAAATTCATTAAGGTGTTTATAAAAAACCTTAGTAAACATGAGGCATACTATGTAAATAAGGTCACACTAAGAGTTTAGTGGATTCCAAATATAGGAAGTATTTGTTCACAATAAACATGAAACTTTATGGGCATATAAGTGTAGTACTTAGATCAACTCATGAAGGTTAATTTATATATAAAAATAAAATGGACCTACCTTCCCACATTATGCTCCCCATTTCTTAGGACCCCTTAAAAAGTCATTGGTCTACTATGAATATTGGGCATTTGTGTGAGAAAGTAGGTAGCATTGTATATAATTTTAAAACTCCTATTTTAATGTACTAGCCTAATGCACCCCAATAGACCTTGGCTCTATTGTGAGGCCAACTATGGAGTTTTAGCTTCAATTAAAAATAATACGTGTGCTTAAATATTAATCACATATTTTATTTTGATTTTGTATTTTGATTATTCATTTTTTCCTTTTGATCTTTGCCTTTTGTTTAAATGATTTGGGTTTTAATTTTTTTGGCTTTTTCAATTCTTCCTCCATACCAATTTGGATAACCAATAACGAGTGATAATAGTAACAAACACAAATGAGTTGTAAGATTTTGTTATAGGAGACACAATACCTAGAGATATTGACATGTATGGATAAACAATTAGGTTTGCTTAAAAACTATCGTGTGATCTCAAGTATTAACCTTATGTTTTCTTAGTGTGAATAAGGATATAAGAAGGGATAGATGAAGATCAAAATCTATTTATGTATGTAGTGATACAATGAGAAGTATGCTTATTAAATTGATCATATGGTAAGAATAATTAAGGGACATGGTTTTAAGAACCACGTCACAACAATAACTATCTTGATTTTAAAATATAAAACAAGCATAAGACAAAATTTTGAATAAAAATCAAACCATTTAAAATAATATTAAACCATAAGATTCAATGCATGTGATATTCATTTTAAATTAAAATATGTGAAAGATAAGATAAATTAACACATGAGACATAATAAATAATCAAAATATCCACTTATACTAATAAATAAAATCCAAATGATA
This sequence comes from Torreya grandis, assembly GCA_037957365.1. Taxonomy (NCBI): domain Eukaryota; kingdom Viridiplantae; phylum Streptophyta; class Pinopsida; order Cupressales; family Taxaceae; genus Torreya; species Torreya grandis. Next base: position 149,114 of record JARHVA010002181.1, on the reverse strand, counting down.
TAATAGTGTGATAAATAATGTAATATAATGCCATGATGTGTTCACAAATATTCATAAATCTTAGTGCAAATATCATATATAACCTATTCCCAAAAGGCTTGACTTAATTTAAGAATTGAAATGAGGTGTTTAAAGCTATAAAATAGATACCTAATGATTTGGGCTTAGATAATGATGATCAAGCCAAGTTTGAATATGACTTATGGGATTATAAGAAATGTGGTCTTCATAGGGCCACAACCAAACCTAAAATGTTTCCCTACACCAACTTTTTTGGTAACCTGCTCCTCATTTCCAAGTGAGTACAATATGACATCCATGATTGGTTTTTATCAACCAACTCCTAGTACTAGATTGATGACATCTCTAGGAAAACCTACAAAGAATATTACTCTCTCCCATATTTCATATTTTCATATGATGCAATAGTGGTGCAAAAATGGAATGGCATGTTTCAAATTTATGAGGTCTTGAAGGAATGAGCTAAGAATCTAGATGCCAAGTGGGTAAGCAAGGAATACATCAATGTATATATAGTTTTCACTTTCTAAGAGGAGGTTTAGGTGGGTCTAATTTTGTTGAACAGATTATTTGGGGCCCCAGACTACCTACATGTCAATGAATTATGGGTACCCATAATCTACATGATTTTAACTAGCTTTGAGGTAAAAAACATGGGAAGGCTTATCAAATTCAAGATGGTCAATGCCATAGTAGATGCCTAAGTAGGTGGGAACCTCTATATGATGAGCTATCTTGTAGATGTGATCTATAAGACACTCACCTTCAAGCCATATTCTTTTCTTACATGGGTTTTAGTGGGCTCGATGGTCCATGTAGTCTTTTACAAACTATATAGCCACTAGTACGGGAACCATATTTAGGATATCTATGAGTACTTATACTTGATGGTGTATAATGTGATCAATAAGGCCTCAATGCCACATTTATCATAGGAAATCAAATACTCTCTTATAGACATTGGTGACTATTGGTACTTCTAAAAGGACATAATGATTTGAGTCATGGGCATTCTCAAGTAGCCCCTTTTCATTCCATACTTCATCCTAGGTTACCTGGTGGAATAGGAGATCACATACTAATTGGTGGAGGGTTTTTTAGCTTTTGCATTAGAAACTAGTAGAAGGCCTACCCACCTCTCCCAATTTCCATTTAACACCATGTATACAAGGCCTTCCATCCTCTCTAAAAAATGGAAACTAGGTGGGATTTCTTTGCTCTGATAAGATCCAAATTCTAACTTTGGGACCCCCAAAGGCATGACCAGGGCTTATTTGGAGAGATATTTGACTCACCTCAACATTAATTATGGCCACCAGTCATAAGATAATGATAATATGTACTTAAATTTTGAAAATGACAAGGAGGTGCTAATGCAAATCATAACCTATAATAAGAATAAGGGAAAGAAGGTCTAGTCTAAGCCATCTTTGGCCCCTTATACACCTATTCATTTTATAGAGGATGCCACCCTGAATCCTTCCATGATTTCCATAAGGATTTTACATGGTATTCCACTACCTTCTCCTCCATAAGAACCTACTCTTTATGCCCTAGATCTACCTCCTCCTCATCCAACAATGTCTATTCCTCATGCCTAAGCTCCTCCACCTCCTCCAATAGTATTACCTACTCCTCATGCCTCAGATCCACCTCTTCCTCCTCTGATAGCTCAATAAATTTGGCCCCAACCAAGCTAAACCAATGTAACTTGGTGTTGGACAAACCAAACATAGGTAACTCAACCACCAGTACCTTAGCCCCAGGCTGTATAGACCCTAAGGTTTGATGTCAATAATAACCCAAAGTAAGGATCATAATAAGCACCAATGTAGGTTCCTCCCCTCACTACCACAACTTTCCAAGTTCTTCCCCTCACTCCCACCACCTTTTATCTCCCTCTCATGATGCCACTCAATTTTTCACCCCTTCCACAAGCTACTCAAGTGGTGCCTCCTCTCTTCCCTATTTCACCCCCTTTGTTACCCACTTAGGTGACCTTGGCCTTAGTACTCTTGAGCATCCTCACTTATTTATTTACCTTTTCCCCATCCATTCCCCAAACTAGAACCTCCCCAGTACCTTTATTGGGTATGCCTCAAGTCCAAGTACCTACAAGCATACAACCTTTAGCAAGCATAGTTAAAATATCTAAGAGTACATCTTAAGTGGTTATAACCATCCTCGCACCTCATTTAGAAATATAAAACCCTCCACAATTGACCTCTATGGATCCTAATATCTCTATGAGTCCTTCTACCATAACACCCAAAGATGAACTACGTAAAAGAGCTAAGAAGAAGTACAAGGTGACTTACCCTTGGGATTCATTCCATGTACCTTCTACTCTGGCCCAGCTTCCTCCATTGGCCTCTATGGTTCCTCTAGCCCTAGTTATAGTCATTCCACACATTACTTCCTAACCCCTTATTTTCATCACCCCAGATGCCCAAGGATTTGGTTTTATATAGCCAATATCTTCCTTTGTGATGAATACCCCTCTCTCAAGAATCATTGACCCTCAAGCGGGCATGATCCAAGATTAGTGGTGGGCACATATGTTCCCATGTACCTCCCCATTCATATTTCCTCACTTTGCTCCCATGCCCCCTCGCCCTTAATTGATTTCATCATTCATACCATCCACTTCCTCTATATCCCCTACACCTCATCCTCCATCTATCAATAGAATATTTATAAATCTTCAAACACCTCCTAAAACTCAAGATATGGACCTAATATCTCAAGTTCTAGAGATGAAAATCCAAGGTGAATGTGCAGTAGAGGTTTAACCATGTGAGAGGGAGAATGAAGAGGAATCTCACATATAAATTAATCTAAGAGGGGAACCTAGTGGCCTAATAGAATTTGTTCTCCCTAACCAAAGTGAGGACCTCCACTATGGAGGAAAAGTTAGCTAAGGACCCACTCTTCATTCTTTGGGTGACCCATGACATGTTAGATAAGATCATCAAAGATATGTAGAATCAAGTTCAGACCCTAGATTCCTAGGTAAAGAGATCCTTCCCCACTAGGCTAATTTGGTAGGTAAAAGATCCCTCTTACTACTCTTATCAATCTTGGGAAAGGTAGTGGAAATTATGGTGGAGACTAAAGTGCTCATCTAACAAACTCAAAACTATCTAGAGATGATCACAGATAATGATCAGAATTGTAGGAAGCTCTTAGTGATAGCTAATAAAGGCATATTCATAGAGTTAAAATTAATGCCCACATTATACTTGGGAATATATCAAATATATGTTATGAACATGAAAACCACTATGGAGTGGTTTAATCTACCTTGAATAGTAATAAGACCCTTGGAAGATGGTAGGAAAATTATATTAGCATACTTCAAGGAAGTCAATATCTCTATGTTATTCCACTCAAATGATACCCTACTAGATAAGGGAGAGTTTGGAGTCCACCTAGGTCACTTCAACCAGGTCATGGTAAAAAAGGTCACTAAGGCAAACAAGGAAGAGTCCCAAGTAGTTCTTGAGCTTTCAACATAGTCCACAGTGAGTATCATCAAGGTGTCTGAGGTCCAAGTGTCGATAGAGGATCCTTTCCATGTGTACTTGAGAATGGTGACCTAGGTTGAGATAACCTTTAGATAACCCCCAATTTACCTCAATAAGATAGATCAAGAGTTTGACTTCATGGAAGTTATGTTAGAATCTAAGTATGTAAGTTCAAAGTAGTTATGAGCTAGCTCCTCACAACCATCACCACATATCAATTGAGCTGCCCTCCATGTATGTTTTTGATGGCTTGGGGGGATTTTCTTTTATTTTTTTAAATTATAAAATTATAATCACCAAGATTGGCCATCATGGCCTAGGATAGAAATCTCACACTATTTGGAGGTGAATCCCATCCTTATCTTTAAAAATTAAAACCATTTTTTAAATAATGGTTGACTAAATTTTGATTGAAACTATTATTATAATTAAGCAAGGATTTCACCTAATTTATCCTTCACTCCTTTGGAATGTAAAATTTGGACATGATTGATATTTTTGTAACAATAATTGTCTTTTAACAATGTAATTTTATTTATTTTTATAAAATGCTAGTTCTATGCTTTAAATTATCTTTCATCTCCATTCTGAATGATTTTTAATGCTATATTAATAAAAATAACACCTTGACATTAAAAGTATGATAAGGTTATAATGTTATTGTCTATTATATTCCCTTTGTGAAATATTTTGTTTCTCTTTTCATAGTATTAATAATTTTTTGTGTTAGTCTACAAGTTACTATTATCAATCAAGAGTTTGTCCTTGTGAGAATGTGTGTTATTTCTCACTCCTATTGAAACAATGGAATCTCTCCTAAGTGTGGGTGAATTTTGAAGGGAGATAATCTCTAGAGAGGGTTGGTTTCCTTGATGCACTCACTAAAACTTGACCTTAAACCTACTATTACTGATTACTAACTAAGAAAAAGGTGAAATAGATATTGTTTGTAATGGAATTGAAATGAAAACTTTGAATGAAGGTGATGTACCAATGTATATGACCACTTATGCTTGAAATAGACACTCTTATGAAAGGAATAAGCTTTCAAACATTCTCTTCACTTTAAGAATGACTTTTAGAATAATGTTTCACAAGGACTTGGTAAACTCACTCTTTGCATGGAAGGAATATAAAGGAATTAAATTCACTTACAATTATTAGATTAAAGTTTATCTTAAAACTTAAAATGAGATGTAGAACTAAAATATACTATATGAAGGCACAAAAAACCAGATAATAACATAAGAAAACTAATGCTTCGTAATGCTATATAAATGGCAAACACCATACACTTCATCAAAACCTAAAAATGGAGGAAAAGAGCTTATTATTTCTTCAAAAGATGGGTAAAAAATTTGGAAGAATTTCAATAAAGCCAAAATCAAAGAGTGATAATAAAATTATATAAAAATGATTACAAATATAAAATCAAATGATGGGGAGACAAAGTAGCCCCAAAGTAGGGATGTCAACTTGGTCTTCACACTCCTCAAGTGTTGCATAATACCTCCTTGAATATCTCTATTTTTTCATGTCATTAGGGTGGCATATAGGTAAATTATCATGAGTTTAGGAGACTTTAAATTATCTTAATAATTTATTGGTCAATCTTGACCACATGTAAGGTGCCTATATCCTTGCTTGACTCCATATATACTAGCTCATATGTCTTTATTGAAGAATTAGTCCTCCTCTTTGAAAATAAGACTTTAAGTATTTATTAATTATTAATTTAAAACTTATTCTAAAACATTCATGAACTCCATCCATCTTACATGGGTTTTTATGATCTTTTTGATGTTTGTTTAACTCCTTCAACATGCTAGGCATATGAAGGAAGGAAGGTGTAGTTAGGAGTTCTTGAGACCTTTTCCACCTTTTAAACCTTATTTTCAGGTGAATTTTACCTATTAATGATTGAATGGGTGTATGAGGAATAGAAAAACATTAATAAATCCTTTGGAAATGTTATATGAATCCATTAAGTACTTTGAACACTTGATTCTTTCACATGAGCAAATAGGCATAGGAGAGAGAAAGAAGGGTTTTGATTTGAACCAAGAAAATTACCTTCATGGAAGGATTCTAAACATGAATTATGACTTGAAATAAGGAATTTAGAACCATGAAGTAGTCTAAAAATGACATTTTTCTCTATTTTCTTGCTAAAGCACCCATTCTTTGTAGCTCTAAAAATTCATAAATCTTCTTGTCCATAAGAATGTATGAATAAACTTGGAAAAATGGGAACATTTTTTAGTACCCTTTATCACTTTACATCTCCATAAAAAATTTAATGATCCAAGTCCAAGTATAAGTATCTATGTTTTGTGATTTCTCTCTCTAATTAGGCTCAATTAGCCCTCCTAGGCCTAGAAAGAGAAATTTTACTCAAATGAACATCCACACATGTGAAAGTTTCCAAAAGTGTTTGATTCACTTTACCTAGCCTAAAAAATTTCTCCATTCCAAATTTCATGTTATGAAATGTCTTATATATTGGTAAACCATGAAATGGTCATTTGCAAGCCTAAATGCCTTTACATGCTTGAGGGGTAGTTTGAGAGTTTTTTCAAGATAATTTTAGGTTTTTATGATTGAATGTGACCTGATAATACCTATAAGATATTAATACAATTTAATCCCTTATTTTAAATTATTTTATTGCACTCTCAAGCCATCACCAAGGATTTTGGGCTTACAAAATTGTGTTTTCTTACTTATTAAGTTAATGGCAAACTTGCAAGAGTTGTGTAACTCTTTGATATACATTTATAATAACTTTCATGATCATGAAACCTCTATTAATTCTCCTTAAACTTTAAAAAATGGTTTTGAGACCAATCCAATATCTATACCCCTCACAAACAAGCTAAAAATTACCTATTTTGCATTGTCACATATGGTATTATACTTGCACCTATGAAAAAATACCTTGTTATGGAGCTCAAGAGAGTTGAGGACATTATTAGGATAATTTTGAATTCAAACGATATAATTTAAAGTCATCAAGAAGCATATTTCTCCAATCGAGTCAATTAAAGGGTTTTATGAGGGTTTAAGTTCTTCAAGATGGTTCATAAAGGACAAGGGTCCTTTATAAAAACCAATGAAAATAATTTGTGGTAGGGGGACCCTAATAACATATCATATGGGCATGATTTACCATGGAAAACTTCATGCAAGATATGAACAAATAAAGTTACCTCTTCAAGCTCCTTTTTAAGAAAAAAATAAGATTTTATGTATTTTAATTGATTGTTCATGAAGTTTTAAAGCCTTAGGACAAAAATAATGGAATTAATTTGAGTAATATGATCCCATTAAATACCCCCTACAACTTAAATCATTCATTCATCTTATACAACAATTTCTCACATCTTTAAAACTGCCACTCGGGTTGGTGACTCTATGTGACAAGGCTAAGGAAGGCCATTGGAGTCATAAGACCTCATAACTCACTTTCTCATTAGATAAAATTATTAAACATTATTTTAATAATCCATTAAATAATCCATGATTATACTTAAGATACCTCTAAAATAAGTCTAAAACCTTGATCTTCTACCATTAAGGGTTACTATGTCAAATGTGTATGCTGACCCTAGAAGCTTATAAGTTGAGTTTCTCTCTTCCTTTGTTGAATGAAAAATTTATAGAGGTATTAATTGATCTTATCACACTCCTTTAATTTATAAACATGTTATCTTCACACCTTGTCTATAAGTGGGCCTATAGATGACTAGATGACTATGTGTAAACTAGATTTGTGACTAAGTTTATGGTCTCTAAAGACACTTTTAATGTATATAGATTTTATACTTAACTTTTATTATATATCATTAAAATAACACCCATTTATCTTGAATCATAACCCCCATACATATATTCACTCATGCTTTTGACTGCTTGTATGCCTATATTAGATGTAGGTGGTCTTTGTCTATTCTCCTGGCTAAAGGTGTAGATTTAGATGCAATAAGACATTAATCAAGGTCTATGAAATGAAATTAAAACCTATTATTATCTTGTGAAGAGACACTAAACCTATAATATTCTTTCCTTCACACACATCTTCATGTTTAGAATAGGCTAGCTGACTGTGTTTTCATTGCTTGACTATAGGTGTATATAGGCTTATAAGATTCATGAGAGATATTCATGTTTTATAATACTATTATGACATTATATTATATTTATAAACTTCAATGGATTTAATATCTGATCATTTAATGTCCCAACTCATCATTCGACTGTTACACACCCACATTGACTTTCAAACTTAGTTAGGCCTAATTAGGTGGTTATAGGTGGAGACTTTAGAGTTTTAGGCCTAAGTAGGAAGGTAAAAGTAATATGGATATTTAATATGTCTAAAACATGATTATCTCAATTGGTAATACCTCAATAAAGGTGTGATAACTCAACTTACTCTTCATTTCTACTCATATCCTCATATAATGACATACAAACACCTCAGCTAACTATGACTATTGTAATTGGATGTAAGTGGTCATTTTAGTCTTAGTTCACTTGTTAAACTTATTTTTATATTCAATGTAGAAAATTCTCTTCATCCTGTATACTCTACTCAAACATCACATCCCTATTCACTATCTTCATGACTTTCACATAAAAAGCTCACATAGCATAGAGACATTGACTATGTCATTAAACCATGGATGGAAGTGGCCATTTTATTCTTTCTCTTCAATTTTATAATATTATTTTGGTTCATGAAAAGTAATTATTTTACCTACTCATCATTATTGTACTAATCAGGTCCATCTTATCAATTTCTTTGACCTTCAAAGTTCATCTTGTATAAAAAAATTGATTGTGCCAAAAACATATGGTTGTAGGTGCCTATTTTAATGCTTGTACAGACTTATACAAAAAAGTATCATTAAACCTACCTTAATTATATATATATGTCCTTTGTACCATGATTTCATCTTAAAATTTTTAATGGAAACATTACCTCAAAACTCTTATATTCATAATACTTAGAAAAATGTAGTCTCAAAATAGAGGACTATTGTAGGTGCACAATTGTAATATTTGTACAGACTATAGGTGATAATGTGACATAGCTTATTATATGACCAATTTGATTCCAAAACCACTAAATTTCCTAAACTTACCTTTACATCCTCTTGAATAAGTACTCAAGGACCCAATAAATATGGAAATCAACATATGGTGTTTACCTTAAAATTACTAACTTACCTTACTTTTTTCTAGATAGGGTGTTGTTAATAAATCTTGCATGATATAAGATGGTGTTAAATCCTTTTATATATTTGTGAAACATGGGAAAACTTCCAATTATGTGGGTGTACATATGGTGGAAGTGAGCCTCTAAATTTAAGGGTTAGTTCCCTGAATGTGTCTTGAAATGCTCACACCTATGCTAACTAGTTACTTATGGGAAAAAGATTTAGAAGTTGCATTAAATGAACATATTATATGGGTTGATACACTAATATGTTTTCCATATGACCATTATACTCTCCTTCACTAAGAAACAAGGTACACAAACTAGCTTCTAAGTCCTATGGATTCTAACATGAGTATTTCAATGTAAAGGTGTGATGTGTGAAACAACATAAGGAAAATGAAATAGAGGTTAGATTGTAAAATATAAGGAAAATTATATATTTCAAAGAGACATAACATACTTTATTACACTCTACATGACCTATTATAATATGAACTCTTGCATAAACATGAAATGATAAGGGAAGAAAGGATAGAGAGTTATCACTTTACATCACCATACATCACTTACACACTTAGAAAATTATTCAAGAACTTGGAATCAGATTTAAATTAATGTTAAAAGGAAAAATATGACATCATTATAGTAGGGATTCACCATACATGGAGTGAAATTTGATTGCAAAGGCCAAAATAGCAACTACTTATAGCATTTGAGAGAGAAGTGGGAAAAAATAAGTCCAAAGGTCACTTGAACACTTTTCATGTTGAGAGGAGGAGTTACATGTGAATTATAATGTATTAGGATATATACCATGTAAGTTCTGATAGGAAAAATGGCTCTCCAAACTATGAAATTCATGAAATGTGGCATAAGAGTTCTCATTCTGCAAAAGACAACTATCTTTATCATTCACCCCTTTTACAACATCCCAAAACTGACTAGGGATAGGTATAATGATTTAAATAAGAGAGAGGTGTTATGTACATTATCTTACATGCCTTGGCTGCATTATTAATCATCTAGAGTCTTTTAGAAGTGATCCATCACTCCCTACAATCAAAAAATCCTTTTCAGTCACCCCTCACACTTGACCTCAAAATTTTCTTCAATTTTACATGAAAATAAATTAGATGTAGTGGATGACACTTGTAAAGACCCTCCATGGCCTTAGATTACTTATGTACACTTTAAATTGGCTCCCACTTTAAGCTTTCACACTTCTCACTATCTTACTCATTTTGCCAATTTTGACTAGTTGAGATGAAGTCACCTATAAAAACACTTACGATTTTTTTTTTAAAATAAATAGACATGAGGGGTTATCCCAAGTCCCAATAATTATCCTAAATTTGGTGTGATCATTTGAAACCTCTTGGAACCTTCATAATGCATAAAATAGTTAAAGAAACCAATTATATACCCTATTGATATAGATAGGGAATGACTCAATTGGATCAAAAGGGTCTCTAGAGAGTCATATATAGTCTCAAATAATATCCAAGAAATTTTGGTCAATTGGATTTATCTCCATCTTCATTTGCTTCATCAGGTCTAGAACCAAGGTTTATGAGGGTTTTCGACCATTTCTACCCTTAAGCTTTGTTCATAAATATATGATGTTATAAATGCAAAAAAATTACTCAAAAGTGATGTTAAGGACCCCAATTAACATCTCAAAATTCCTTGGATATCCATGCACAAACTTAGAGAAGATATGAACTTCCAAAGTTGACCTATTGATCTTGATTCCTCATTTCTTATAGGCTTGAATTAGTCCTAATAAAAAGTGATATTTCCTATGATCTCCCCTAAATTATAATAGATTAGATACATCTATAGTGACCGTATAAACATTATCCAATCCATTTGAGTGATCACCTAATAGTAGAAATGAAGTTGACCCCCCATTTGGATTCTAGGCCTAACCATGCCTAATAAGACTATCTATAACTTTGAGGGTCTAGGACACCTTATTAATATTAATAATTCTATGAGATGTTTCTCATTTTGGTTTATATGTCATTCAATTCTATACACCTTTTTACAAGGTCTAATCAGCCAAGACTGTATGATTTATGCACAAAGGGAGTGCCCTCTATTTGAGACAAAATAGAGGGAACTTCCCCTAATTTAGTAGACAAAATAAATGTTGGATGATATTATCCAAGTAAAAAATATGATTTATACCAATTTCCAACATTTGGTCACATGAGTCTCTCTAATTCCTTCAAAATCCAAGACAGACCTCTAGAAGGTAGATTGTGTGCACGGTTTATCATGTGGACTATGTGTTACACCATAAAATCATTTATCTAATTTATTTACATTGATAAGAGATTATTTAGATCATTAATATCATGATGGATGTGTACTAAGTTTTTTCATCACCTTAACCTCCTACATACTTTTCTCACACTTTGACTAATCAAGTCTGAGTGTAACCTCTAACTATGTCTCTTATTCAAGACACCACACCTGTAGGTTACCTTTCATTCTCAATATTGATAAAAATTCCCTAGGACATTTTAATAGTTTTATATGGTCATTATCATCTATTGGGACCCATTTACCTAGTGTTTATGCAATAAAAACACCAAAACATCACTCTTCAACTCACTATTCACCACAGTCAACCACAATCAACTATTTTAGGAGTAAGATCTCATAGGTGAATATTCCTCTTGGGATAGGTTTCACATCACCTTGGGATACTCTAAGTCATTTTTAATCATCTTCCATTAGCTAAAGTTGGTCTCTCCATGGTCAAACTCCTCATCATAAATGTATAGAAGATGGCTCTTAGTTGTAGGTGAATAGTCTTGGAGTTAAGCACACTTGTAGGTGTGAATATGGTAAAAAATTAGTATACCATCATATTTAAATGAAATTTAGATCATAAATGATTCTTAAATTACCTATAACCTTTTGATCATGGAAAAATGGTTTATTATTTCAACCTTGGGTGAAGAGTCTAGTTAGAGCTCAAATTCTGTAGACCTCACTATCTGAGTTTAGTGTATAAAAGTGCAACTTTGGGCCCTTAAAAAACCACCTTATATTAATCATATTCCCTAATTATTTTATAAATCTCTTATCTTATGTGGATGATATAATTCAAATTCATCAAGATGCATAAAAACTATTGGTAACCTTGTTATAAGATATCAACAAAGTAGCAAGGTGCTTTATTTTTGTCTTTTAGGGAAAAGGTCCCTGAATACAGTCATTTCACTTTATATACAACCTTTTAGAATTTTTTATAAATATATAATACCAAATTTTCATGCCATGATCTCTAAAACACTCTTAGGTTTTCAATAAAGTTTCCATCATGTCTAATTTCCTCTCTCAAGCATTCTCAGTTTTTTGTGGTGCCACCTGTAGGTGGATATGCCAATGTGCAAGCAATGGATATAAGTATGGATAGTAATATAATGAATATGACCCTATGAAAAAATCCATGATATTATAAAGGTATCAAATTAAATAGTATGATATCATATATCTTGAGACAAGCTTTCACACTTTATTTTAATGTTTTACCTTTATGTAGGCATTACTGTAGTGGCATGCTGGTGGCAAAAGACTATGTGAGTGATTGAGTTGACTATAATGATATATCTTTTACCAAGTAAAATTATTTTTAATTTGATTATTATTTATTTTAAATACATATTAAACATATTGAGACTTTCACTACACTTCCATGAATATGATAAATAGGCTCCAAACACATGATTCATCATGGCTGCAAGTGAAAATGGGTAGAGAGTTGACTGAGTATGATATGATTGAATATTTGATAATGGGATGATATTTTGAGATATAAAATGTAATTTAGGTGATAATTATGGAATTTAAACATGTAAAACATTATATCCCATTCACATGAATCTCTTATAGAGAATCTAACTTTCTATAAGTAGTGAACTTGAATACCATTCCACCTGGAACATCAACTTGAAAACTAAACTAATTATCCCATGATATATTTGTCAAACATTAAACTAATCATGGAAATAGTTATAGGAGAGTGCCAAAATCATCTAAAATCAATCTCAGTAGCTAGATTGTATGGATTTCTCCAAATAAAAGCAAAACATGTAGGGCATGGGAAACAACGAGCAAAAAAACACAATCAACTTGTTAGAAATGATTAATAAATAAAATTTGATAAATATTTGAAATATTTATATGAAAATAAATCTCTCTAATTATAATACCACCTCCCAAAGGTGTTTGACCTAAAACTTCTCCAACTGGTTGTACTAAACATAGACCTAACTAGTTTTATGTGTCTAAAAGGGTGAAGAAGGAAAAAATGGGTTTGGACCTTTTTAGCACTTTAAAATCATGACAATTTCTGATATTATTATGAGTAATGTGAATATTCATCTCACAACCTTCACCCAATTGTCACACTCTCTTATGGGTCATACAAGTGCCAAACTCTTCTTTTTTTAGTTGATTTATTGATTTATAGTTATATTACCTACAAATTTTAGATGAACTAACATTATTGATGCATAATATGACCTCTTGGATGTTTGAAGGAAAAATAGGACACTTGAACACCTTGAAAATTGTGCCACTTGAATTTATGACCCCTAAATGGCTACTAAGTGGCTCAAAATGACACATAAATTAATTAGACCATGATCAAGGCTAAAGTAGCATTAAATTACATAAAATAGACTATAACACACCCTATGAAAAAATATTAGACCCTTATATAATTTTTTACTATATGGGGTTAACCCGTTTTGTCTTGTGGTCAAAATGGTCAACATATGGTTTAGATGAGGTTTTTTTTAATGGTTTTGATGTACCTTGGTAGCCTTGTGAACATCCTCACTCATTTAAAGGACCTATATCACCTTTAAAAAATCATATAACCCATTCAAAACCCATTTATAAAGGCACAAATTCCCTTAGAGGTTTCTAAGATTAGTAACATATTCATATGTAGTCTTTTAGTATTATTTAGGCATTAGTCACTCTAAAGAGATCATTTATTCTCATAGTGCCACTGGTCATCTTAAAGACTATTATGAGCATTAGAAAATAACATCATGAACTAATAACACACTATAACTAATTTTTAACTCCTTATATCCCCTATAACATACCATGATGTCTTAGCCTGCTCATTAAGCCTACAAAAGAGATTTTGAGCTTTTAAGAAGGTATGGTCCTAAGACCTTATATAGAATGTCCTAAAAAGGAAAATTTAGAATTTATAATATTTTATAATACCTTAAAAATCATTATAACCTCACTAATATACCCTCAAACACTAAGAATCTCATTAGACCTGCAACTATATGTTGTGGAAGGACCAAATGACCACCCAATCTATCTCAAGAAAGACTTTTTCAAGATAAAGGTACCTAAATTTTTTTATTGGATTAAGGAGATGTATTATACCTAAAAAATGAACTTTAAAACTCCTAAAAATGAATACATTCAACTAATATATCAATATTCTTGAAAAACTACCAAATCTCAAGTTTAAGATAATTAACTGGTTTCCTGTCAAAACACCCTTTATCAAGGAAAAGTAAATGATGATTCAATCATGAAAAATGTATTATTTAACTTTAAAATCATCCCTTTAAAACCATTTTCTCCATCATTCTCTGAAGTGAAGGAATGGAGACAAACCTAGACCCTCTCTAGATGACTAGGACATAGTTACCCCCTTACACTCTTAGTGATTGTTCATAAATTTGGAGGAATGAATATGAAAAACAATTTAATTAAATTAAATTTCATTATGGTCCCTATCATTTCCCAATATATTTGGACCTGAATCTCTCTCTCTTGCCTATACTGAGCAAAAATTGATGGCCTTCTTAGAGTTGCCAAGGAGGTTGATATGAGAGAAAAGTTGGTTTTGTTCATTTTGACACCTAAAAATTCCTCCAAACCATTCATTTGAAATTTAAATACATAAATAAGGTTCTAAAGATGCTTGAAGGTCAATTATACCTTGGATAACTATACAAATAGCCTCAAATACACCTTTTTAGCTCTAAACCTACCAAAATCACTTGGGAAGCTTGATGAAACTACTAAAAATGTATCAATTATACATTTTCATGCCTAAAAAAGTACACCATGTCATTTTTCTAATATTATATTGTCATTAACATGCAAAACCTACTCCATAATCTACAAAGTAACCCAAAATGTAAGTAACTGAGTCATGAAGTTAGTCAAACATGTCACCAACTAGTTTGATCAATTATACAGCATTATATTACTTTAAAAAAATCCATAAGACCTATTAGTATGTTCTATATTCTTTTCATCTTTTGAAAGAACTTGAAACTAGTCAAAAGGTGGTTAAACAAGCACATGACCATGATGATCAAAACCTTAATTTCATAAAATATATCTTAAACTCTGATAATCAAGGTTTTTAATGACCATTTAATAGACATTAAAATATCAACATACCAACTAACAAGGCAAACAACATGACAAGCAAAGTTTGAAGTGGTAGGGGTGATAATTTGACCTATGAGGTTAAAATTGTTAACATTTTGGTGACTCAACTAGGAAGCATACCTATTATGCTTAAGAACCAAACCATTGACATATATTTTAGACTCATAATACCACTCTTACATTTTTAAATGAATATTAATAAATTTGATTCATGACTACAATACTATTGACTTGAAACAAGACAACTTTTCTCCTCCAAAACAAGGAAAGAAAACACACAAAATAAGGGAAACTAACTAACAAGGAAAATGTGCAAGAAAAACACATATTTGAAACAAAACATAAGGAAAATAATGTGGTAGGACAAAACTTTGAGGAAAAAAAATAAACTATGTATAAGGAACTTATCTCTCAATATTAGTGTTTCAGATATATCCCATTGACTGGGATTGGAATCTCCTCACCAACCATCTTTGTAAGCTAGAAAGAATTCTAAGATTTATAGTTGGACATTGTGTATAGACCACTCTAAAGGGATTTAAACTTGGTTTTCCTTCCTAGCTTAACTATGTCCTCATCCCACTTGAGAACCAAGTCTTTCTCTTTGAAACTTTGTGGAGAAGATCCTTTATCAAAGGCTCTCTTTAATTATTCTTGGTGAATTTACATGGATAACATGGACTAATTTCTAATCTCTTCCAGCTCCATAATCTCAACATACCTTACCTCCATTGGTTCATTTTCCAATAACTCTAGTTGGTGCATTATTTCTAAAGTAGGAAACCTACATTATCTCCCACAAAATCCATAGCATTGTCTAAAATGATGGTGGATGGAACCCAAAAAATTGTAAGCAAACCTTCATCAAATTCTAATACATTGGATTCATTTGCTTCCTTAAAATCTACTACCTCTATCCATATTGTGAAGTAATCCATGGCAATAAGAATCCACTTATGACTTTATCTTGAAGTTGGGTTAATGAGGCCAATTAATTCCAAACCCCATTGGACAAAAGTATGATCCACTAAAATTGGTTGGATAGGTAAGGTTGTAAGTCTTAATTTTTATGCAAACATAACACATTGCTTGCATTTTCTATCCTAAGCATGATAATCACTGAATATATTTGGCTAATATTATCCACCTTTCATGATATTAAGGGTTGTAGTTATTTATAAGAAATTTCCTCCACCATTTCCATCATGTAACTATTCAAGCAACATTTCTATTTGGTTTGGCTCTATACACCTCAATAACATGCCATTGATATCTTTCTTTAAAATTACACCATCAACAAAAATAAATGGAACTGATTTAAATATAAAATATCTTCTCCTTAAATTACTTAATTTAGGATGATATTAACCATCTTTAATATACCTTACCAAGTTTTAAAACTAGCTTGAATATGAGGTTTGATCAACTACAACTTCTTCATCACTTAGCACTAAAACCACCTCCTTAGTCTCTTAAAAGTCTTGGGATAGATGTTCACACAATGATTTGCCTCTAATAAATTTTTTGACCTTGATTTCAATACCATACTCCATTACTCTTGTTATCTAACCTGCCCTCTTCTCATTTATATCTTTGTTCAATAAGAGCTCCTTGATAATTAAATGAGCAACCATTAGATGTATCCTATTCTTAGATAACAAGTATCTAAACTTACTAAGAGGTTTTATTATTTGAATAACATGTTTCTCGACATAAGAATACCTTGTCTCATATTCTTCCAAGACTTGACTGAATAAGGCTATTGACTACTCCAAATCTTCATGATTTTATTGTATAAGAATACCTAAAATGGTGTCCACATTAGCATATGTATACAAGATGAAGTCTATTGATAAATTAATATTTATAAGGGTAGGGTCACTAGATATTGATTGATTTATCTCTTAAAAACTCCTCATACCCTCCTTAGACTAGTTTAAACTTTAATTTTTCTTAAGCATGGTTGTAAGTGGACTTGCTAAAGTTACAAAATCTAAAATATATCTCCTTATGAAATTAATTTTGCCTAGGAATATTTGTAATGCATTTTTATGTTTATATAAAGAGAGAGAAAGAATTGATTCAATATTCTTAGGATCAATACTTAAAACATGTTTTAAAACCACATGCCCAAGAGGCTTACCTTCATGCACTAAGAAGACACATTTCTTAGGGTTAAGAGATACCCCAAATTATGTACACCTTTTAAACACTTATTTGAGATGGACCATGTGTTCAATTACACTCTTTGAAAACATAGTTATGTCATCTAAATAGATAATAAAAAATATATTATGGAATGCCATATCCATGGCTCTCTAAAATTTTGATCCAACATTAGACAAACTAAATAACATCTTTCTATAGGCAAAGGTACCCCACTTGATAGTGAATTCTTTCATAAACTTATCTTTCTCCTTAACGAAAAACTGATTATAGCCACTATACCCATCCAAAATAAGAACCTCTTAAAACCTAAAACCAACTACAAAATTTGCTCCATGGATGGCAATGTGTAATGATCCTTAAGAGAAACCTTGTTCAAATCTTGAAAATCAACACAAAATTTGATTTTAAAGTTATTTTTTGTATTTAAAAAAGTTTTCCACCCAAGTAGAGTAATGTATTGGGAAAATTATGGCTTATTCAATTAGCTTATGAAGCTTAGTTCTCACTAAAAACCCAAGTTTTGGATTTATGGGTCTTTTCTTTTGTCTAACTGATTTGGTTTTAGCCTCTAGCTCAATGGTGTGTTGAGATATACTAGGATCAAATATTTTCAAATAACTCTATTTTCATGAAAACATATTGGAAAATTTCCTACATAACTCAATGAAGAATTATTTTTGTGAAAGAGTGCATCCTTTACCCAATTTTATAACTTTTCTAGATGCAATCTCAATGTTGACATAGTGATCTTCTTTGGTTGAAAATCAAGACTTATCTCTCCTCATCTCATCATATACATTAAAGATATTTTCAAGAGTAACCAAACCATTAGGTATCTTGTTGGACTTCAGTTGAACAATCTGATCCCCATATTGCTACAATAACTTTAACTGATTATTGGAAGAGAATTTAGCCTCATCTTATAAGAATATAACAATCTAGTTATCATCCTCAAATACATGCTAGTTCTCATGATTATATAAAATATAATTCCTTAGAACAACTTTGATGTTTGACTAAATTTTCTCACTCCTTACATTAGTTGGAATACTGAATTGAGCTCTTATGGTAACTAACCTACCTGCATGTTTATTTTTCTTTGGGCACTACTTGAATGTCAAAAGACTAAATTTTTTCAAGTAAGTCCCAAAATATATGATTATAATATCTAATAAATGTGTTTTTTCATATATTAATCCATCTTACTTGGTGAACTACAAGTTTACTATCACCAAAAACTTGTAAAGCATTCATCCCCATATTCCTATCCCACTTCAAACTATAGACTAGAGCCTCATATATTACAACATTATTGGAATAACCAATCTAAAATTTAATGGTAGAAAAATACCTTTATTTTTAAAGTGATATCAACATCATTCTAGCCCTAATACCATGCGTATTCCTTGATCCATCAAAAAAGATATTCCAAAGACCATCAATAGACTCATCCTCCTTCACCATGGGATGGAATTTTACATCATTTTCATGAAGGTAATAGACACCAATTCCCTCCTCAATCAATTTCTATGGATCATTTTCATGCAAGTTTTAGGCCCATTCATCAATGAAAATATCAAGAACTCCCTTTAGATGTGAATTAGTTTCCACTTCACTAGCTTCTAGAACTTCATTTGAGGTGACAAAATTAGTGTTTACAACACTTAACATGTAAGGCTTTAAGTAGAAACATGCAATTTTATTATAATGGATAGTTACATTTGTACCTAATAATTTTTGAACATCAAATATGTCTAATTAACTGATAGATAACTTCCAATCTTTAAGGTGAAGTCTCTAGACAAACACATGGAAAAATAAGGAGGAAAGTCCACCACCACTACATCCTAATAAATATTAATGTTTGGACAAACATGTAATGTCTATTATAAACCCAAGTTATACCCTCTAAAGGAGATTGTTAACTTATACCTCAAACCTAGACTAACATGGGGTTGGCCTAAAGGTTTTGGGTTACCTATAACTAGAACAAACATCTAGCTTATGGGGCTAACTCCCCTGATATATCAACTTTGAAATATTCTTATAAAACCTATTTTTATTTTGGAAAAAAGATATAGAATGACAAATTAAAATGAAAATATATACTAGGGATGGTGATGAACTAATTCTTCAATGATCCTCTCTTAACATTATCTTTAAGCACACTTTTGAGTAAAATGGAAATATTTTATTAGCTAGGCTTCTTAAAATAGTCCTAAAAATAATTATTTCATATGGAGGATAGATGAAAGGTCTACAAATTGAATTTAAAATAATGAAGGTCTATATGAGACACTACAAACTATCTTACTCTTTAACATAAATTCTACTTCTTAACACTTCATATGACTTATATAAGATGACACCATAACACTAGGTGAAGGAGAGGACTTGAAAAGGAAGATGCATCTCATACTTTTATATAAGTCAAAAATCAAAACACACACTAATACCAATGAATAAGTCTCCAAAAATATTTTCTCTATTAATTAAAGGTACAAGATACAATTTGTGTAGATTGTTTTTATACCCAACCTAAGGGATACCAAAATAGGTCTTCAAAACTCAATAAATAAAAGTACATGGAGAGAATAAGAGGGAGAGTGGAATATATGTCTTTTAAGAAGTTAAAAGTTCATAACTTATTCCACATGATATTTACAATAGTCTTCCATACTCTTCCATGCATTGAAGTGTCTTCAATAAGTGTTTTTAAGATGGTAAAAGTCTATTTTTAGTAAAATTTGACCTATGAAAGGTCTATGCACGCCATATTCAATAAATTATCTTTATTTTATATATTAAAATAATTGAATAGACACAAATAACCAACTTTCATGTAGTATTAATTGACTACCTCTTCTTGTGGGTTGAATATATCCATAAAACCACCAAAAAAATGCTTATAAATGCTTATAAATATGGAAATTTCTTGATTCAATGGGAATTTATGGATGTTTCTATATGTTACATTAACCACATGTAGTCTCTCTATGCCCAATAGTTCCTCTATCTACAACCTTACTCTTCTTTAAACAATTAAGCCATCCTGACTAGGTTCACAAAATAGATAATCAGTGAATGATGGTAGAGGTGAAGATCTTATAGTTTGAGGAGGTGAAACAAGCCCAAGATAAACGCCTATAATAATTAAGAATATGTGTCCCAATCTTGCACTTCAATATTGACTTAAAACACTAAAAAAACACAGTTTCTAGAGGTGTCCATACACCATATATATAACTAAGTACCATGATCTTAACCTTATCTAAATAGACAACATGAAATATGCCTTTGTTAAGTTATTTACATATATTTGAATTAATTTTCCCTTAAATCCCTTTACTTAGGTCCTTGTTAGGGTTTTAGAGAGGTTTAAGAGTACCTAGGACTCTTAACAATGATTCATAGAGTTTAGGGAATAAATATATGAACTAATCCCATAAAACTCTTATATAATAAGCCTTATACCTCTCCTAAAGTGATCATCCTCCCATGCATAATTTTCATATAGTAGTGATCATGTGAAGTTATCTTTTAGGGAAGAAACATGCTTTCTAAGCAGTCTTAGGTATCTCTAGGTCAAAATGACTAGCCATATTATCTCCCCTATAGCTAAGATTTGATATATATCCCATATTAAACCTGATAATGTTGTTCATGAATATTTGAGGTGTCTTTATAATCTCATATTGCCTTGTGCTTTATCTTCTAGATGACACTATTTCAATAAGGATGCTAGACAAACATATACCATTATAGGGTTCTTAGAGTTTTGGATTTAACCTAAGTTGTAAGGCTCTTATCCACTATATTTAACATGAATATCATCCTTGAAGTCCCTTGGAGTAACAATGTTGGCTTTAATAAGCCATTTTCCTTATATCTACCTACATCAATCTTTCATCTGAACACCCATATCTACCTAATTGAATAACTAGTAATGGAGAATCTTATAAATAGTTATTACAAGGTTATTTGGGGACTTTAGGACCCATTACTTATCTTAAACCTCATTATATATGTGAATACTCTTTAATTCCTTGCTTATATGCTCAAATTAGCCCTCTCAAGCCTGGTTCATACAAAATTATCCTTTCACATGTTAACCAAAATGTTATTGTGATGCTTTGGAGACATAAGAAAAAAAATATATCCTTTCATGGCTCAATCACTTATTTTATATGCACTTTGAAACATATTTCCTTCATTAGGTACCTTTTAGGGTTTTAACAAGGGTTTTGGAGGTCCACCATCTTAACAATGGTTCATACAGTAAAGATGTCCAAAATAAAAATTATTGTTATTAATATTCATTCCATTAACCCCTTAAACTTCCCTAAACATCTTGAGTTCCCATGCAAAAGGTGTGTGAAGATATGAATGTTAGAAAGTGTGCTTTGAATTGACTGTTTAAACTGTGTAAGCTAAGGAACATTTTATAAGAAAAATTATATGTTTATTGCATAACCATAATCATGAAACTTATCTCAATATTTTAATTGACTCTCCACACCTTATTATGACCATAAATATGCTATAAGAAACTGAATATGTCTAAAAAATGGTAGCAGGGTTTCTTAACAAGTTTAAGGTCTATCTCCTTGAGCTATCCCTTAAGAAAATTTAAATTAAAACCTAAGTTTTATCTTTAAAAAATCATATATAAATACACTTAACATCACCTCTTATTTCCTCAAAACCCACTTATTAAGTCTAATCTTTCTATCTTGTCTTTAAACCTCCAAATAACTCACTTGGCCTCATTATTGACTGCTAACAAACTAAAGTAGTTCTGAGATAAAATATTGAATGTATCCACTAATTTTATAACCTTTATAATATAATAAATACCTTAATACACTTAAAATATCCATTTTTACCACATTTTAAGGCCTGATCACACCTATATAGGTTTCAAAACAATAAACTTCCCAAGATTGGCTATAGACATTGACTATGATTGTAAGTTTTCTTAGGTTTTAATAGGTCTAAGCGATCTTATGATCATTTTACCTTTATAACAAGTTATGAATGGTTAATATGGTATTAATTAATTTTATAAACAATCCTCAAATGGATTCATTCTTTCAAACATACCCACATTCATTATCCTCCTTGAATTTAAGTAAGAACCCTTAAAGAACAAGCATATTGTAATTTATCTTGTTGTGTTTTCTATGTTTTAAGAAATAATCATGGTCACTAAGATCTTAAAAGTCCTCAAAAATTGACTAAATTTTTAAAAAGGTTTCAAATATCTCTTATATATCTTTCCAACACCTCAAACTACTTACCTTTGCTCATTGTACATAATATTGTACTTGTAGGTCTCTAAAAACTATTGACTATGTCTTTGGCTTAAACCACCTCAACCTCATTAATGGATTTGAAATTTATTAGTACCTATCAAGTTAAAATATCTCTTCATGTTTCATATCTCATAAATTCACTTTCAATCTAATGCACAAGACTACATTTTTCTTCACTTAGCTACATATATCCACTAGGCTGGCTATAGCTTCTTTTGAGGTGTTTCCTAACCTAGAAAACTCCTTGAATTTTTATTCCCTTAAGGAATATTTATATATTAATTGAGGATATCACACTTAAAACCAACCATGCACTTCATCTTCTCAAATATCCCTTATAACTTAAAAAATACCTCAAAACTACCACCAGACTTATGGCTATAGATGTTGTTTTGTAGCCTGTAGGTGATGATTTATCCCTCTAGTAATGTTTTAGGATACATAACTCATATTCCCGACCATGATGATCCTTAACTATGATGAAATGTACCAAAACTTTTGATTCATGATGTGGATGTGGATATATAGTAGTGATATGTATATGATCATAATGGGATCGATGGAAACTAAGAATGGAGTGCTAAGCTCACAATAATGGTTAAATGATAGTGTAAAAGTATCAAATAATAAATACTCTTGGGGGGATGGAATGAACCATGAATCTATATTCAAAATAGTCTAAAATAATTTTAGACATCTCTATGCACATGCCTTAACAAAATATAGCACTTTGGAGACTCTTAAAGAAGCATTCATAGTAAAAAGAGAAACCTAGGATTCTCCAAATAACCTTAACATATGTTAACTGACCTTAACATTTTCTAAGTGAGACTATGAGAGTGTTAAGGATATATTGGTGGTTTTTAGGCTATGATACTTTGATGAAGCTTTATAAACTTGAAATAAGGACATCTTGTCAGAAATGAAGCATTTCATTCTATGTCTTATTGTGTCTTGACAACCTTTAATCCACCATTGAGTTGTACATTGTCCTCTTATACATTAAACCTCAGATATATATGTAGTCTTCTCTTAGATACACCATGAGAGAGTCAAAAAATTATATTAATATTAACTTTGAATCAAATGTGCATGTACAATCTTGAAAACAACCTATTGGTCCTTTAACACTATTAACCCTCAAGTGAATGCACTGAAAACTCCATTTTACCATTCAACCTTGCCTGTAGACTATATGTTTGGTAGTTTAGGTCTTCCTAAGCCCTATAAACTCACACATGTAGACTAAAATATTGAGTAAGTTTATGAGGCCACCAATTGCTTACTTTTATAGCCTCATCCATGCTTAGACTATCTTTTTCTATGTAAATTCCATAACTATCCGTCACTAATGCAAATGAATGAATGAATTAATGATTTTGTATGTACATTGATATATATCTATGTTATGTTATGAATTATTGATGCTTTTCCTTGATTAAATTATATTGGTGTGACTTTTTCTAACAAGCATTTGAAGGGTCATGAAAAGCTACATAATATTGCTAATCCATAGCTACTATAGGCTACTTGTAGCAACTATAGGCTTCACCTACAAGTTGACCATAGCCACTATAGAGTGCATGAAACAACTATAGGCTTCACCTATAGGTTTCTTGTAACCACTATAGAATACCCATGAAAATTTTAGGCTTCATCTACAGGTTCCCTATAGCCACTATAGAATAACTACAACAACTATAGGCTTCACTTATAGGTTGCTTTCAACCACTATAGAGTTCCCATAGAAACTAAATGTTTCACCTATAGGTTGCCTATAGCTAATATGGATTGCTTGTAGCCACTATGTAAAGTAGAGTCATTATTGAGGAGATCTTGTAGACACATCCAGTTGTCTTGGGAAACCAAATGGATGATTGGGAAGAATCATAGTTACTATATAAATTCTCTACATGCAAGGAGACATTGGATGTAATACCTGTAGAGTAAATTTTTACTCTACGTTGCTTTCAAATTTTTAGTCGAGCACTACAGTTTTGGTTCCCATATACCTTGGTCATGGCGGTAGAGTTTGGGAGCAGAGCACATGTTTCTTTTCCATCTAAGTGTCAAAGTGCAATAGAGGCTACCAAGTGGCATAGTCTAAGCACGAGTTCTCTTTTCCCTTTTTTGTTTCTTTTGCTTCATTTTTGCCCAAGTGTTGAAATCAAGCGAAAGCCACCAAGTGTCACTTTTTGAAACACGAAGCCAGCCAACTGGCATCATCTGAGACACTTTCCATAATTTTCAAGAGAGCCATAAATCATGCCATGTATCCAATAACAGCTAAGCAAAATGCACCACATGTCAGCATTCACATCTCATATCGACACCCACGTTTCATCTATTTTTTGGCAAATGGATTTCAATAAGCTAAGTAGTAGGATCATGCAGAAAGTGCCAGGTAGTAGTCGTGGAAGGCCCTAGACTACTTTTTTGAAGGAAGACAAAAGTCACCACATATCAGCATCTAAGAGACAGTCGATTGAATGCCTAGGTTCAATGCAATGGTTCAACATTTTGGGTTCAATACCTCAATTAACATGTAAATGACACACAGTGTTGAACCGTTGAACCATTGAACCATTTTGGTTCATCAGGTAGTTCAAGGAAGTGTCCCAGAATCCAAAGGGGCTAGTACCTTTTCAAAAGGTAGAGAATCATCATTTCATTTTGTTTAAGTGCCGAAGTGTAGTGGAGGTTGCAAAGTGTCACTCTCTGAGCCCCTCTTTACTCCATTCCCAAAAGAAGCGAAAGATGCCACATACCCTTATTTAAAGCAATGAAAGATGCCATGCATCTTCCCAAGAATAGCAGAGGCCACCACGAGTCAATTTCTAAGAGATCATCTTCAAGCTTCATTTATTGAATAAAGATTGTGGTGGGTCTCGAGTGTTATTTCAAAGGTCTGCAAAAGCTGCCAAATGTCACCATTCATAAGAGCCTCATATGTGCCCTAAATAATTCTACAGCATAGCTAAAGAGAAGTGGAGAGAGTCATGTGTCCTCGATAAATCAGGAAAAAAGTGCCAAGTGTCATTCTGTAGTGCCTTCTAAGTCACAAGAATATTTTTATAGGATTGACTAAGTGTCCACTTCTATTCAATAGAACAGAGTGTTTCGTGTATCTGTTATAGCAAAGCGAGATGGAAGAAAACTTAGCAGGAGTTATTCCTAGTAGATGGAACAGTTCACAGGGTAGATTTTTGGGGCCTATAAAAATTAAAAGGGCCATCTGTTTGTCCCCTATAAGTGGAGGTAGAATAGATAGTCAAGTGGCTAAGAAAGTAATGGAATGAGGAAATTCAGGCATGAAAGGAGGTACTAGACAAGAATCACCATGCCGCAGATAGGGCAGCCACCCCACCCTAGCATGGCCCTTCTTGATAAGACTAAGATGCATCCAAAGCATTGAATGCACTAAATAATATGCTATTTTATCTGTAAAATCTGAGGCTATAAAGAGGTGTCAAGATTATTGTAAAAGGAGGAAACATTTTAGAGTTTTAGACTAGCTAGAGCAGAGGACTAAGTAATATCATTTGCTTTTGTCTCATTTTCTTGAGTTGTAAAGTTGATGTAACTGTGCCTTTTATGTGGCTAAATGAATTAAGAAGATTGAAATCTATGCCTTTATTGATATTATCTATGTCATTTGTAAAGTAGTCTATGCTATAGATTTTCTAGAATTGTGATTAGGAATGTCATTTGCTTTTGTCTCGTTTTCTTGAATTGGAAGTTCTACATAACTGTATGTGTTTCTATGCCTCTTATGTGATTGGAAGATTCTCAAAAGAAGATTGAACCCTATGCCTTTGTTGACATTTTCTATATCTCAGCAAAAGAAGCCTCTATTATGAGCCTCTATTTCTATTGTTTCAATCTTTTACATTGATCATGCACTTGTTTGCTCTTAAATGTGAATGAATCCTACATATAGTCTCACTGTGCTAAAGGTTAGGATTAGAATTACACTCAGGCACATCACCGTAGTTAGGTTTCATTTCCTACATTTGTGTTTCTATTTAAATTCTCTATCCTTTTTCCCCCCACACTTGATACAAAAGAAGAGACCAGCTTCTCTAAAATCTAGAGGTTGTTTCAAGCCACAATATCCCACATCTTGAAACTTCCCATTGTTGTTAATTAGAATCAAGTTCAATTTTAACCATCAACAATTTTTGGCATGCCTGGTGGGATTAGTCTTGAAGTTTTTTTCAAGACTACATGAGCCAGAGAGCTATAAGGAGTCAGAGCTGTAGACTAGTTACCAGATCACAGTCTGCTACAAATTCAGGTATTCTTTTGCCACCTTTGGTAATTATTCCAAGAAGAGTCAATCAGAGTCAATAAATATAGAGAGTAAATATGGATATATTGGCTCTTAGTGAAGAGGAAATAATCTTAGACTTTCTTCTCACTTTGCCAGATAATGAGGAAGAACATGGACAATCCCTGGATCATGTTTCAAACAATTTGTTCGAAATTATTGGGTTAGGTTATACCATTTTGCAAGATAGCTGTGAATTGGTTACAGATGAACAAAATAGCATTAAGCCTCAGTGATATGTGCAAAATTATTGCACTCTATCAAGATCATCCTTTCAAGAGGTTGAAGTCATGAAGGAGGAGGATAATGCTATAGAGTTGGAGTTTGAAGAAGTCAAGTTAATAACTAATATAGGTCAAAAGGCTTCTAGTGATGAGCAGACCATCATTGATTTCCTAATAAGGCATACCAACATCAGAAGCCAACATTTTATGGGCTTCCAAGAACAAGAAGAGCTTATGGATGTTGAAAGCATGTTTGACTCAAACTCACTCAAATGCAGGCAAATATGTATGGCCTACACAGAGGACATTTCAACAAAGATATACCCATTTCAATCACTTGTATGGCAATATAAGCTGGCTTGTCATGGAAGAGATGTTAGAAATTTTGTTTTTGATCATGGAGGGAGATAAAATGCTTAATTAATGTAGTTAGGTAGTTTCCCATTCCTGCATTGTTTTTGTTTTCTGTTGTTATTTTCCCACTTTCCTTTTAAATAAGTGTTCTAAACATAGAGTTGGTGGCTTAGAAAGTTTTTAAATTCTTTAAAATTTTGCCACATTAAATTCTTCCCAAATCTTTCAAAATCTCTAAGGTACCTTGCACTGTAACTTGCATAGCGTGTCCACCTCGTTGTTTCCTAAAGATTGAGTAGGATCTGCTAATGGTCATCTAAATTTAATGCTATTTGAGATTTGATAGGTCTATAAATATCTCTTAGCAAGATTTAAAGTTTATAAATTCTCAAGCATTCCTGCACCTATGAAAATATATTACTCCTTGAAATTGTTTAGTGCCTAGTAAAATTTGCTTTAGCAAGAGTGTTTCTATCTCGCACAAGGTTCATACTAGGTATTACAGAAAAGAGATGGTGGGAGCATCATCTTCACAACAAGGAATTGGGACGTCTAGATCTCTTGATAGGTTGCTTGCTAGTAAATCATATGCTACAACTCTTACACAACCATCGAAAACCTATCCAAGAACCAGAATCCCAAGAGTTGGTCAAGCCAGTGACCCATCAAAAGTACAAGATTATGCTGATGGAATCATGTACCCAATCTTGCAAAAAGCTAGTAGCAAAAATCTTAGAGAAGGGGCACACCAAAGGTGTCTTCAAAGGGCTAGAGTAGGGCAATACGAGACATTTAAAATGAGGATGTGGACCTAACAATTGGCTGAGTTGATTGTCCTAGCTGTGCATCCATGCCCTGATTTGATTGAATTATGCATAGACTTGCTCCATACACCATCTTGCACCATTCAACAGGGTCCCTTCATGGTCTAGATCACCCCATAAGCTATCAAGGACATGGTAGCCCTACATTATGATAATACCACTACATTCGCTAATATTGATAAGATGCAAAGGATGTGGGTGAATGTCAACACTCAAACAAGGTTTTTGAGGGCTAAGTTACAAATGGCTAATAATGATACTATGGTACCCATGCTCCCTACACCAAGAGCTCAACTCACGCTAGCTAGCCAAGATGTACTGTCAATGATGGATCTCATCTTTAGCATGAAGGATGACATGGTGGTGTATGTAGAGTAAATGGCCATCCTTTTTAGGTTGAAAATAGTCGATAAGATGCAGGATATCGACTTGACTTCTCAGAGCACATTGCATTTTCAATAGTGGAATAGCTGACCCAGTTTAAATCAAAAGGGGTGTTTAGGTATTCCTCTTATTTATTCCATCTCATACTATATCATAACCCTGATATTTTCACCCAACATATGAATTTGAACATATATGACCCAGATTTTGACCCCTAAAGGACCATCCGTGTGTCTGCATGGACACACATTTTATTAGGAACTAGCGACCCATATGATTTTTGGGAACTATTCGTTTACCCCACTTTTTGTTGCCTTAGCCCTGAGCCTATCATAAATAGGTTATTTCCAAGTGTTTCAAACCTCTTGGTTAGTTGTCCAATCTCGTGTGACTTTTATTTTGGGTCCCACCACATGATCATAAGGGTTCATGGATTTTGTGGGGAACCAGTGTTACTACCGAAGACTTTAACTTTTAGGTTGGCATTCTTAGAAGTCACCAAGTAGGTGTCAGTAGTCGACAATGAGTATGGCTCTAGGAAGAAGAAGAGAAATATGTACAATCTCTGTGGATGGTAGGTAACATAAGCCTAGAAACCAAAGATGCTGAGATGGTGCTGTTGTGAAAGCTAGCCTTCCTAGGTTTCCTCCTAGTCAAAGATAAATTGGTTTACGACCCAAGTGGTTACATAGATTTCTGGGTAAGGACCAATAGGATTGGGGCCAAGATTGTTTGGGAGACCAAAAAAAACCCTGTAGAGGATGCTCCTCGTATTTATGTTGAATTGATAAATTTTCTCCTACCATAGAATAGGCCATGTGAAACCATATATGATAAGTAGAGGGATTATGATCCCAAAGTCAAGATGACTTTTGGTTTGAGAAGGATGTTGAAGAATAAAGATTGGGATGCAGAGAAGATTAAAACCTATTAGAAATATAGGCAGGAAATTTCTCAAACCACCCACACTTTTGGAAGCATGGATTTAGATGAAAGATGGGAAGAACTTTGGGAGGAGTATCATCCCTCCCCTACATCTAGCCTAGAAACAATCCAATTATTGACACTCGATACAGGGCAGGAAGTTAGAGCGAGACCAAGCCAGCAACCACAGGCCTCAGAGCAAGCTTCAGCTATAGCCACTACATCAACTTGGCCCCAGCCACTTAGCACCATGGAAAAAAAAAGGAGTGTGGTGTCTTCACCACCAAAAGCTTCCCCTTCATTAGAAGTTATTGAAATCCTTGGTTCTTTGCATGTACCACTGGTGATAGAAGATGTGGAGGGGAAGCAAACACAGACAAAGTTAGAGACACCCAAGAAGAAGAAGAGGGTGCAGTTCCATTTTGATTCAGAGGAGGAAGAGGAACCTTCATAGTACCAATTACAAAGCACTATTATTCCCCCTCAAGTAAGTATTACTCCTACTCCTCCCCCTCAGTCTGTTCCTTCCCCTAATAGTGTGATGCCTTCACCTAGACAAATGACACCTCCTATCACCTCTACCATCCCCATCCCCATTTCACAATTCACCCCATCCTTGATGCCTCAAGCCCTAACATTACCCCATTTCTCCCCCTCTATTCCCAAAAAATGCCCCTCTAGCTCACCCATAGCCAACCACTGCTTATTCAATATGGCTTGCCACAGGGATATCCTTTTGTGGGAGGACACATTACGTCCCCTTCCACCTTCTAGATGCAGGTTGATGATGCTAGAAAGGAAAGAGAAGTCTGGTTGGAGAAAAAGAGAATTAAAGAAAATAAAGCATTGGTTGCTCCACACCTATGGTCACAATTTGATCCTATTCAATAGCAATTGATGGTGACCCATTTGTCACCTAATGTCATCAAGCTGAGCGAATAGATGTAGTTGGAGGACTATACCATGAATGCAGTGGCCATTGATATGTACCTATTCGTGCCCAAATACAGAGTTGAGCTATTGATAGAATCCACTTCTACATTCATGGAAGATTATTTGAAAACATCAAGAAGACTACAGAAGATGGAGGCTGATTTGGCCAAAGAAAAGGCAAACTACAGCAGTTTGGCTGAAGAAATAAATAAGAAAGATAATGAAATAACAAGTCTAAATAAATAGTTACAAGATACTATTTCCCTTCAAACTCATTAGGCAATCTAGGCCCAGAATGATTCATTAAAATTAGAGCTTATGCATGCAAAGGATGTAGCAATGACCCTTAGGAGGGAGAAAGCAACATTATAGGGAAGACTCAAAGGATAACAGCTACAAGTTACTCAATTATAGTAGAAGCTGCTAGATGAACAAAACAAGGCTGTAGCTTTTCAAGCCCAGTTCCAAGTAGAGCAGTAGAAAGTGATGCAAATGACACTAGAGCTGGCTAACAAGCCACGAGGTGTCAGAGTGATACAATTGGTAAAGGAGCTTTATGAATCAATGTGGAAAAGAATCTCCTTAGAGATTATTTAGCTCAAGCCATCTCTCGCCTTCCTGCTCAATGCACAAAAATTATGTGAGAAGGTGGAAGATTCAGTGAAG
Organism: Torreya grandis; assembly: GCA_037957365.1. Taxonomy (NCBI): domain Eukaryota; kingdom Viridiplantae; phylum Streptophyta; class Pinopsida; order Cupressales; family Taxaceae; genus Torreya; species Torreya grandis. Next base: position 117,763 of record JARHVA010002181.1, on the reverse strand, counting down.
AACACTCTGGCTATAATCTCCAATAGAGTCACAGACTCCTAAACCTTGTTGCAAAAGCTCTATGATGTAATGGATGCGACATTGGAAAACACAGGGATCACTGACAAAATGGTCACCACAAAATGGGTCAATGAGGTGCTAAGTTGTAATGCTGCCCAATAGTTGTAAAGAGCTTCTTGAAGTCATGAAAAAAGGCATCGATGAGATGAGATAACATATTGAAGATCTAGTGCAACTAGGCCTCCCTTCTCTATTTCTAGAAACTAACATGGTGCTGATGGTTGATCAAATTGAACCATTGCTGCTAGCCAAACAGAAGGATCAAATAGTTTTCCAAGACCTGTAGGATGATTCCTCAGTCTCAAAAGTCAAAGCTATTTTGGTTCTTGTTTCCTAGCTAGAATTAAAACTAAAAGCTACAGTCCATATTCTACAAAAAAAATTGCACAAAGATATCATTAACCTTGATCTAGCTTTCATTGAATTTCAAAACAAGCAAGGGTTATCTGACCATGAATGGTCCATCTACCAGACAACACTTTTGAAGCTGTAAAATTTTGAAATTTTGACAGAGCAGGAGTTGGGTTTCATTTTGATCAGGCTCAAAAGTCTTGAGGGTTGCTAGTAACTGTAGAGTAAATTTTTACGCTATGTTACTTTCAAATTTTCAGTCGAGCACTGCAGTTTTGGTTCCCGCATACCTTGGTCATGGTGGTAGAGTTTGGGAGTAGAGCGCACATTTATTTTCCATCTAAGTGTCAAAATATAGCAGAGGCTGCCAAGTGGCATAGTCCAAGCACAAGTTCTCTTTTCCATTTTTTATTTCTTTCACTTCATTTTTGCCCAAGTGTTGAAATCAAGTGAAAGCCACCAAGTGTCACTTTCTAAAACATGGAGCTGGCCAAGTGGCATCGTTCAAGACACTTTCCATAATTTTTAAGAGATCCACGAATCATGCCACATATCCAATAATAACTAAGCATAATGCACTACGTGTTGGCATCTACGTCTCATATTGGCACCCGTGTTTCATCTATTTTTTGGTGAAAGGGTTTCAATAAGCTAAGTAGTAGGATCATGTGAAAAGTGCCAGGTGGTAGTCACGGAAGGCCCTGGACTACTTTTTTGAAGGAAGGCAGAAGTCACCATGTGTTGGCATCTGAGAGATAGTTGGTTCAATGCCTAGGTTTAATGCAATGGTTCAACATTTTGGGTTTAATAACTTGATTAACATGTAAATGGCATGTAGTGTTGAACCATTGAACCATTTAACCATTTTGGTTCATCAAATAGTTCAAGGGAGTGTCCCATAATCCAAAGGGGCCAGTACCTTTTTGAAAGGTAGAGAAGCATCAATTCATTTTGTTTAAGTGCTGAAGTGTAGTGGAGGTCACCAAGTGTCACTCTTTGAGCCCCTTCTTACTCTATTCCCAAAAGAAGTGAAAGATGCCACATACCCTTAGTTAAAGTAGTGAAAGATGCCATGTATCTTCCCAAGAATAACAGAGGCTACCACGAGTCAATTTTTGAGAGATCATCTTCAAGCTTCATTTGTTGAATAAAGATTGTGGTGGGTCTCGAGTGTTATTTCAAAGGTCTATAGAAGCTGCCAAATGTCACCATTCATAGGATCCTCATATGTGCCTCGAATAATTCTACATCATAGCTAAAGAGAAGTGGATAGAGCCGCATGTCCTTGATAAATTAGGTGGAAAATGCCAAGTGTCATTCTCTAGTGCCTTCTAAGTAACAAGAAGATTTTTAGAGGATTGACTAAGTGTCCTCTTCTGTTCAATAGAACAGAGTGTTCTATGTATCTGTTACAGCAAAGTGAGATGGAGGGAAACTCAGCAGGAGTTATTCTTGGTAGATGGAATAGTTCACAGGGTAGATTTTTGGGGCCTACAAACATTAAAAGGGATGTATATTTGTCCCCTATAAGTGAAGGTAGAATAGACATTCAAGTGGCTAAGCAGGTAATGGAATGAGGAAATTCGGGCGCAAAAAGAGGTACTAGATAGGAATTGCCATGCCATAGATAGGGCAGCCGCCCTGCCCTAGCATGGCTCTTCCTGATAAGACTAGGATGCATCCAAAGCATTGAACACATCGAATACCATGCTATTTTCTTTGTAAAACTTGTGGCTATAAAGAGGGGTCAAGATTATTGTAAAAGGAGGAGACATTCTAGAGTTTTAGACTGATTAGAGCAGAGGACTAAGTAATATCATTTGCTTTTGTCTCATTTTCTTGAGTTGTAAAGTTGATGTAACTGTGCATGTTTCTGTGCCTTTTATGTGGTTGAATGAATTAAGAAGATTGAACTCTATGTCTTTGTTGATATTATCTATGTCATTTGTAAAGTAGTCTATACTGTACATTTTCTAGAGTTGTGATTAGGAATGTCATTTGCTTTTGTCTCATTTTCTTGAATCAAAATTTCTACATAATTGTACATGTTTCTATGCCTCTTATGTGATTGGAAGATTCTCACAAGAAGATTGAACCCTATGCCTTGGTTGACATTTTTTGTATCTCAATACAAGAAGCCTCTTTTATGAGCCTCTATTTCTATTGTTTCAATCTTTTACATTGATCATGCACTTGTTTGCTCTTAAATGTGAATGAATCCTACATATAGTCTCACTGTGCTTAAGGTTAGGATCATAATTACACTCAGGCACATCGCCATAGTTAGGTTTCATTTCTATCATTTGTGTTTCTATTTAAACTCTCTATCCTTTTTCCTCCCACACTTGATTCAAAAGAAGAGACCAGCTTCTCTAAAATCGGGAGGTTGTTTCAAGCCGCAATATCCCACAGCTTGAAACTTCCCATTGTTGTTGATTAGAATCAAGTGCAATTTTAACCATCAATAATACCAAAGATGGAAAATATAAAGACAATGAGAAAAGACAAAAGGAAATAAAATAGTATGCCTTATCTCTAACCCAGTCAAAACTAAAACAAGAAACTTTAGTTACTAACCACTTGAAGGTTGACTAGGGTAGTTTCTAAGTATTTGTATTTTTTTTTTCTAGTTTGGTATTTTTGGTTAGGAGTCAATAAACTATGTTTTATATTTAAAGGCAAAACCTAGATTAGACTAGGAGTTAGCTAATTTTGAGAAGGTAATAGCAAAAGTTTTTGAACTATATCATTTGTATTCAAAATTGAGTAATGAGAAAGTTGAATTTGTAATAAGTTTATGAATTCTCTAAGAGAGGGATTGGAGCTTAGTTTTTAATGAGGAAGTGCCCCCTCAGAATGAGCTACTGTGAAGATCCTGACCCTCTTTAATTATTAGTGTGTTATGTAAGTTGATTTTACTATTAAGTTTGATTATATAAGTGTGATGCATGTATGGTACATAAGTGTGGAATAGTTTTGTAATTATATCACAATAGTATCATAATACATCTATCTAATAAATTTAACATAAATCCATTATACTACAACTAGAAAAGCAAGTCGATTTTTAAATAAATAATGCATATATAGTGATAACACTCTTGAAAATCTTAGGAAACCTAGGTTGATATTTAATGTTTAATTAAACTAATGAATCTAATATTCATTGAGTAATTAATATACAAAACATTTTGGTGCCATTGCTAAGGAGGGTGTTAATTATTTTTTTCAAAATCAATCATTAAATTTTTTTAGTTAATGCACTGTTCTACCTAGCCAAGCAAGTCAAGTGAGGACACTGCAATGTCTTATGCTAGATGTCTAAGTTCTTGGACATATATTTCTAGCCAGGTAAGTTGAGTGAGGGAACTATGGTGTCTTATGCCAGATGTCTAAGTTTCTAGAAGTAAATAAAGCATAAGTTACTTAATTCATGTTTTTAGAATTTATTTCCTATAAAAGTGATTTAGTTTTGACAAAGTGTGCTTTTATTTCCTATTTTTTAGAATAAATTTTCTTGATTTCATTTCCTACTTTCCAGAATAAATTTTCCTTCTTTCTAGAATAAATTTTCTGACTTTTAGTAGATAGTTTTTACTAATTTCTAGAAGTAGAATTTCAATTCCTATTGTTTTGATTTTATCATTCCTTTATTTCTACATTAAAAAAAATGGTCTGAAACAACCCCCTTGAAACACATGAAAATAAAAAAATACTAACTCTATGCAGGAAGGGACAGGATAGCTAAAGGAGTGGCATAACGTTTATGCAGAGAGAAAGAGATTCTTGAGGGAGATTCATACCAAACAAGCCATAAGTTACTAATAGAAAAAAACCAAAAATACCTATAACAAATAAGAATCTTGTTGAATAATATACCAAAATCTAGAAGGCTCTTGAAGAAGAGAATACCACAAATTAAAGGAAGTATCTTGTAGAATAAGTATTATTAGATCTGAGAAAGGACAAAAAAGTAGAAGAAGCATTAGTTGAGATGGTAAAAAGAAATAAAGGAGAGGAACTACAAGAACTAGACACTTTGAAGAGTAAGATATTTGCAAAATTTTAGCAAGGCTTTCTTGATCAAATCAAAGGAAGCTCACGAGAATCTTTAGACCCTTCATATAGTAAAAAGACTGAGGATTAGTAGATAAACATTTATTATCATGCTAACCAAGGGATTGACAATAAGTTTAAGGATGATATCTTGAGTACCTTTGGTATCCATATCACAAGAAGAGCTATCATGAGTAGAGAAGGAGACTTTGTGGAGGATAATGGGACTCCAGAAATAGCTACTTTTGAATTTCATATTCCAGATGCAATAGGTGTAACACAAATGAAAAACACCCCACCCTCAACTTTGCCCAATTTTAGAGGTATGTTAACAAAAGACTTAGACACATTCTTGTTTAAATTTGATATCTTTTGTATAAGTTATGACTATAGGTAGGATACACAAAAATTGAAACTTTTTCTAGCTACTCTCAAAGACTCAACACTTTGTTGGTTTATGGGACTAGGTAGTAATTTGGTCTACACTTTAGAGGATATGAAAAATAAATTTTTGGCTAAGTATTAAAAATATGAAAGAGGAAAAAGTTATAGAATAAATGACATATTCAAAATGACTTATGAGGGGGATGAATCCTTAGAGGACTATGTTGAACATTTCATGTTCAGAGTACAAAAATTAAAACAAAGTGCACTTGGAGAAGAACCTTTAAAACTCATCTTCCTGAAAGGAGTCATAGAAGATTGTCTGGAATCCTTGGACCTAATGAGTGGATGTGATATTTCTCACCTACCATTCTCAGATATCAAATATCTAAATAAGAATTATTCTAGATCTGCCATAAACAAAGTCAAGAGTAGTAAGCTTCTATTGACAACGGAAAATGGCCTATTAAAAATTGAGGTTAGTAACCTGTTACAAGACATGAAATAGGATATCATTATCCATTTGGAAACCTAACTAGACAACTTTTACTCAAGACAAAATCAATCAGCTTTGGATCAAGCCTTGAACATTTATTGTCTAGACTAGAAGAAGAAAAAGGATGATTGTAGATGTTTTGAGGTTTAGGCTAAAGTAGCTCACATCATAGTTGAAGAACCAAAAATAGTAGAGCTACACACTATATGAAGAGATAGTGACCAGGTTTTCTATGTTTCACAAAGAAAGCCATGGGTTCAACAACCACCTTATCAAGGTATGGGACAAAATCCACCTTTTACAAAATTTACCTCTTTTAATTCATAATTTATAAATGCTACTCACAATTGGACTAGTCCTTGGATGAAAATTCCACCTCCTAATTCTAGCTAGTAGCCACTTCAAACAAGCTACCACACCACCTCTTGGTATCCTCCAAAAAATGTATCCCTATCTTGGATGCAAGATTGGCAACCACCCCAAGGCCCACCCTTCACAAACTAGTGGCAATAGCCCTGGAAACCAAACCAACCATGGGGAATCTCTCTAGGAGGATGTCCTCCATAATAACAAAAATAACCTCTTGCTCTTATACACAATACATAAGCTACACCCAAGCCTAACCAAATACTTACCTAACCCATATAGAATCTTACAAATAAATTAGTATAATCCACATTCAATATTGAGTCTGTTTAGTACCTAGTATACCTGGTAAACATTAATGAAGTTCACCTCCATTTAAGAAAAGTTAAACCAACCCCAACACCACCCATAATAAGGGAGTCATATTTGAAACCCTATAAGAACATGATAACCCACCTCCATCACCTCAAGAACTCTTTGAACCAATAAGTAAAGCTATTAATGAAACAACCCTCCCATTTCTAGAACATCTCAGCCTTCAACACTATACAATTGAACTTGAGTTTAATTTCATGAGACAACTTAAGAACCCTTACATCAAAATACCTTTATTTTAGGCCATTAAAGATGTACCCATATTATAAAGCTATTAGAGACCTCTATCTAGAAAAACCAAGAGGGAAGAAAAAATATCCTAATACTATGCATGTGATTAGGTAACTAACAAACATCATGCTAGGGAACACCCTACCAAGGAAGTATTCAGATCCTGGATCCCCGATAGTAATAATCTAGATCCATGACCAACAATTATCCAACACATTGATCAACATGAGGGTTGTAATAAATGTAATGATAACTAAAAATATGCATAAACTATAACTAAATAATATTCATCCCACATCTACACTACTGTAAATCGATGACAAGTCTATAGTTAGACTAGAAAGAATCATTGAATATCTTATCATTACTATAGATTCTTAGGAGTATTCTATAGATTTGATTATGCTATAACCTAAGTCTAATTTGGGTGGATACCCTCTTATCTTAAGATGACCTTGGCTTGCCATAATTGATGCCTTAATCAACTATAGAATAGGTAATATGATGATATCCAATGGCTACCACACTAAGAAATTGGTTCTTTATCCCCCAACATAGTCAATTTTTACACCAGAGCCTATATTATGGGCTAAATAAGATGAGGTAGATCAACCTTCCTTTATTCCTATATTTACCATAGACCATGCATGCACATTAGCTAACCAAGAGGAAGAAACCATTCTCTTTATGATTTCTATCATAATTACCAAACTCCTTCTACAGATCTCAACCACTTGTAATGTGTTGAGTGCCCATTTTTTAGCTTCTAGAAATTGGATAATTTTGATGCATCTATATAGAAAATGTTCCACCAACTTCTAACTCATAGCTACACCCAAACTATTCCATTAACAATATGAAAATAATGAAAGCACTCTCATAGTGAATTGAAATCTCTTTAGAGAAAACATTGCTTATTAATATCAAGTTGGAGTTAAATGAGGAAAAGCGCCTAGTAAACATGTTGCATGCCAACCAATGTGCTTTTGCATGGGATTATAAAGATATGGAAGGAATCAACCTAAAAACATGCACACATCATATTTACATGAAATGAGAGTGCCAACCAATCAGACAACCACAATGTAGGATGAATCCAACTCTTTGAGAAATAGCCAAAAGGGAATTACAAAAACTTTTGACTACTAGATTTATATATCCTATCTTTAATAGTGAATGGGTGTCACCTTTGGTAATTATACCAAAGAAAAATAGAGAATGGTGTGTATGAATTTATTACAGGGAACTCAACATAACAACCAAGAAGGATCACTTTCCTCTACCCTTCATTGACCAAGTGTTGGACACACTAGTAGGGAAGAAATATTTTGCCTTATCTAGATGGCTTCAGTGGTTATAGCCAGATTAGAATTACTCTTAAAGACCATTAAAATACCAATTTTACTTTTCCTTGGGGTAATTATGCTTATGTTGTATTATCCTTTGTGATATGTAACACTTTGACAACATTCTAGAGGGTTGTCTTGAGTATCTTTATAGATATGGCCAATGAATGTGTAGAAAGCTATATGGATGACTTCACTGTCTATGGAGAGACATTTGATGAATGCCTCAAAAACTTGGAAAAAGTGATGCAATGATGTTAAGATCACCATCTGTCTCTTATCCATAAGAAATGTTACATGCTTATGATAGAATGTATTGTCTTAGGCCACCACATATCTTCTGAAGGAATTAATGTTGACCCTAAAAAAATCAGCATCATTAAAAACCTGCTTGTTCCTAAAAAATATAAAGATGTTGGGAGTTTTTTAGGACATGATGGTTACTATAGGAGATTCATCAATAATTTCAATAAAGTAGAAACACCATTTTCACCCTTTTGACTAAATATGTTGATTTTCTCTAAACTCTCACTTGTGATACAACCTTCAAATAATTAAAGGAATTATTGACCACCACCCCTATTTTACATGGTACTAATTGGAAGCTTCCCTTACACATTCACATAGATATTTATATACTACCATCATAGTTGTGCTTAGATAAAAACAAGAAGCACTCAATTATTCCATCTACTTTGTAAACAAAAACTTGCAAGCAATAAAATTAAATTACATAGTTACTAAAAAAGAGTTCTTGGTGGTAGTCTATGCTATCAACAAGTTTCATCACTACATCACTAGGTATTAGGTCTTTATTCATATAAACCATGTAGCCATTTGGTACCTTATGAACAAACCAACTATTCTAGCTAGAGTGATAAGATGGTTTCTCTTATTATAGGAATTTGATATCACCATTATAGATAATCCTAGCAAGGACAACGTAGTGGCTAACTTTTTATCAAATTTGTAAACCCCTAAAGAGGATACCATAGTGGATGACTTATTTATAGATGAACACATGTTATCTCTCATGCTTAACACATTTAGGTATGTTGATATTGCTAACTACCTTGTAATAGGGTTACTTCCACAACACTTCCTCCCCAAATAAAGGAGAGCATTGATTCACAAAAGTGTTAGATATTCATGGTTGTTTTGATTCCTTTTCTATACTATGCCTAACTCTATCATCAAAAGATGTCATAAAGAATATGAAGTTATAGATATCCTCAAAGCCTACCATGATAAACCCTTTGGAGAACACTTTGTATTCAAGCATATAACAATCAAAATTTTGAATATAGGATACTATTGACCCTCACTCCATAAAGATGTAATAAGATATACTACTCATTGTGATAGATGTCATCATATGGGGAGACCCACACATTTAGATGAAATGCCTTTATAGCCCCAAATGGTGCTTGAACTATTTGAAAAGTGGGGCTTATAATTTTTAGGACCTTTTGATCTAAAATCCAACAACAAATAATATATCCTTATTTGTACTGACTATGTCACTAAATGGGTGGAAGTAAAGGATTTTATGCACACCAAGGATGAGAAGGTGGTAGCTTTCCTCTATGAAGAAATATTTACTAGATATGGTGTGCCATTTGAAATAGTCATTGATCATGGACCCCAATTCATTGTTAATTTAATTACTGCCTTAGTCTAACAATATGAGATTAGGCATAAATAATCAACTCCATATCATCCATAGTCCAATGGATAGGTGGAAGTCACCAATGAGTTAGAAAATATTTTGACAAAGACCATTAGTTTGTCTCATAAGGATTGAGAGGCTAGGCTTCCTAAAGCTATGTGGGCTTATTAAATCACATGGAAGACCACTATAGGCTTTACTCTATATGAGTTGGTTTATGGAAAGAAACTTGTCTTGCCAATTGAATTTGAGCATAAGACCTTACAGACAACACTAAAACTTGGGATGGATATATATGAAGCCTAAAAAGAAAGTCTTATATAGTTGAATGCCTTAGATAAATATAAATAATAGCTATTATAGATCATAAATCTTATTCAACAATAGTAGATTGGATGGCATGATAAGTACATTAAGACTAGGCAATTCCATATAGGAGATTGGGCCCTTTTTTTTGACTCCAAATACAAGGACCACAAGGGTAAATCTAGACTTGATGGCTTGGTCCTTTTGAAATTGAGCATGTTTTTGACAATGGAACAGTCCAACTCTAAACCATTGATCTAGTGAGATTCCATCTGGTGGTCGATGGCCATAGTCTCAAGTTGTACAAAAAGCCACTTACTCAAGAAGAATTTACTAGTCACATATGCCAATAGTTATAAGATGGATACAATGATGTCTTGGATAGGCATGTTGCCTCACCAGGTAATAAGATCACCAGTCCACAATCAGATGAATAAGGAGAGGAGGACATCCTTGCCCTCTTCTAGTATGATAATGAGACCTTTGCCTAGTCCTTGATGAGTCACATTTCTAGGTGACTTGGTTAGGATTCTGTATAAATATTCTACTATAAATACCAGTTAGAGTAAAAAAAATCCAATAATGAAAACCCATTTTTGGGCATTATTGGTAGCTTTTGGATAGAAAACTAGCATGTTGGCTACCCAAATCTATAAAAAAAGCCTAAGTAAAAAACTAGCTTGCTGGCTATTTAGGGGTAAAAACAAAAATAAATAAATAAGGGAATGTGAAATAATAATTAGAGAGAAGGAAATCCCTCAAATCCCAACTATTCACATAGGTTTTCTCCAATTACTATGAGCATTTTTGTAGCTACTATAGGCACTTTCTACATAGTTGGCCATCACTTTGTAACTTGATATAAGCACTTCTATAGCTACTACATGTACCCTCTCATGCCTATTCTCACATTTATATAGAGAATATAAGATAGATCCTCCCACAACTCTCATCAATGGCTTGGCTAGTGGATTTTGGGCATTGCATGAAAGTCATCAGACAACCTCATGAAAGAATGAATATTGAGGCAATAAATGTCATATCTATTACCTAAAACTACCCCTAAATACCAAGATATAGAGCCACAACAAAGCATATAACTTCCCTTTCCATGTGGAAGTGTTGTAGACCATAATTTATGCCTCTAAAGACAATTATGATCCATTTTCAGTTCTAGTCATTTTATGAAGATCATTTCACTATGTTGACCAGTGAGATCTCAAATTTATTTGGCACATAGGTTCCATGTTTGAATACCCCTATTGATTACTACATCTATGTCCCTAGGTACAAAACCTCCAAGGCATAAGCAACATCTAGACACCTATCAGTTAGTTCATGCAGATGAAGGTCACTAGGTAGTAATGCCCTTAGCTACCTACTCAAGATCTTCCATCCCATAACTTGGATCACTTAGCTTTTCAATTACCACCTTATGGTATGACAACAATCATTTAACTTCTAATTCTTAGACCCTTGTTTTATATAGACTATCCTACATCACATGTACATGAGCTATAGGCATCATCAACACCTAACAAATAATGATTTCCTAATCACTTCACAAAGGGTCCACTTCACTCTAGTTCTAACTTCCAGCCCAATAATTTCACCCATTAATCATTCACATGCAAATATTTACATGACAACATGCGTGTGACTCCACATGTGTCACATCTAAAACACCATTATTAAAAATTACACTTTATCTTTCATCATTGAAACTATATTCATTATTCTAATATAGAATGTATGGTATTAATAAAGCATATTTAATTATGAATATAGTTATTCATTCAAAAAGTCTATCACATCACCTCTAAACTTGCACTTATATTCCTTATGATGACCCATCTTATCTCATACTTCCTACTCATTCCACATCACTTGAGGACATGTGATAGCTCAAGTGGGGGAAAATACTATGGGTTAAAACCTCACATGCCATGGGAACCCTTGAGAATCCATAATTTTCAACCTACAACTTCACATCTACCATTATTGAGCCAAACCTTACTACTGACAACTTTGCATTTGCCATTTGTAAACCAAACCCTGCAACCTACAAAACCCATATTTGTCATTATAGAAAAAACCTACTCCAGGTAGATTTTCATAAGTAAAAAGAGTGTGAAACTGACTGTTGGTTGAAGGGATTGATAGAGAAGTTAAAATGGGAGGGTCAATCATGCAGAGAGAGCCCTCAAACCATATGCACTTATGGGGAGACCAAGCCAGTTGTGATGTCTTCCATAGAGTTGGTTGGAGCACTTATTTTAAATGATTATAACATTTTTTAAAGCTTCTTGCTAGGGAATTTATAGGTTATTTTGATGGAAACTAAGCCACTATATGTAGCATCACATTTACAATTACTGAGACCTTGGTAAGCCAAGCAATTGGGCTACCAAGCATGGGGGAAAATTGGTAAGATAGACCTAATAGCTAAGAAGCCAGGCAATAATTTTGCTAGGTAAATGAAAGATTGGTATTAAATAAATGAGGTGTGGAAAGACTTATTCTACCTATATAATGGAGAGAGATATCATCATATATTATCAAGTATATGACCTGTGAGGGAAGATATTCCCTCATTTACACTCTCTAGTTCAAATTTTTAAATCATTTAAGACATAATAGAGTCATTATTGTGCCCAATTTCTTATGGGATATCTTGAAAACAATATCTAAAGAATATCAAAAGGGCACTAAAATAACCCTATCTCACCACTACCTAATATGACTCATAATTAAACAAGGAATAGCTTTTGTCAGCCCTGACCTCACTTGGGATCAATTTTTAGCCCTATAAATTATTACACCCTATCAAGAAGAAGGCACTAATGAGAGGGAATCCCCTAAGGTGTAGCCCCAACAAACTATTCAAGAAAATGTTGAGGGCACTAGTGCTGCTGGTCAGCCTATAGCCACTGAAGGTCCATTTGAGACTATTATGAGAAAGAAGAAGGGGAGAAGATTGGTCTTATTTGTTTCTGATATAGAGGAGGAAAGCCCACAATAACATGTCCCTTCTCCCATTATGTCCTCACCTCAAATTGATTCTTCCACACTATCTCTTGCTAAATAAGAATAATTTCCCTTATCAACTGATGCACAAGAAACATAAACTCTGTCAATCACCCCTTCTGTAAGGAAAATGAAAACCAAGGGGAAGAAACCCATGGTGTCAAAAATAAGGAGACCTCCTCTTAGGATATTTTAAAGGATGAAGAAACAAAAGACCACTATAGCCTCCTTAACTATAGCTATCAGTGATGATGAAGAACCAAGGAAAGAGCCTAGGCTTAAGAAAACCCCTGATGGGTTTGAAATAGAAGAATGGTCTACTGATGAAGGATCTGCTAAAGCAAAAGAAGAAGATTGGTCACTTCTCCAATCTATATTCATTGAGGAGGACATTGATCTCCTCAAAAACATTAGATACATAGAGGAGAAATTGAGAGAGGTAGAGCAACATGAAGGAGAAGAAGAATTGGTTGAAGAAGAGGTTATGGAAAAAGGAAGAGAACAAGAATTTTTTTCTCATGATCAAGAGTTCCAAACATTGGAACAAGTTATGGAAGAAATATATAGACTCAAAAATGAGATAATAGAACTGAAAGGAAATGAGGCATTGAAATGCTTTTGGGAGTAGTAGAGTTTGTAGAACCCTCTAGGGATAAAGAGAAGATAGTGGAGGAACCTACAACATCCTTATCCACCTTGGCCACAAAAATACCTACAATAGAGTATGATCTAGTTTTGGTACCCTTATATCAGGGATTTCCTCCTCCATTGACCACTACACCAACACCTACTATAGAAGAGGTTATTGATGTGGATTTCTTAGCTACCACTCTAATAAAGACTGATGATCTTTTGATTTTTTTGAAGGAAAAATTTAGTAATAATAAATCCTACCATAAATAATTGGTGCAAAGATTTAAGGGATATATTGACTCAAAAGAATAACATGATGATTTAAAATAAAAAATGGAATTTTCTAAAATTAGGATCAGATATCTAAAGGAAAATATTGTCAAATTACATGAAACTATTGAGCTATTGATGGAATGTAGACCCCCTTCTACGGTGTATGCAAATGGTTGAAATTTAGGTATGATAGGATTTATAATGATCAATCTTATATGGTTTATGACCCAAGATCTTTCTTTAATGAGTATATACATGATGATCCTAATCTTTAAGCATAGATAAGTGAATTCTAAATTCACCAATATGTTGTTTCTAGTGATACAAAATAGAATCTCAACATCTATTTGGGGGATGTCATGTTAAATGCATTGTTTTGATATGTTTTGAATGGAATTGAAAGAAGAAAACAAATGGAAGAATATCAAAGAAAGGAGAAAGTAGCCATCCTGATGATCAAGAGTGAATCCAAAGATTAGATGTTGTAGTGGAAGAATGGATCTCATTTATGAACACAAATGCTCTATAAGAATGGGTTGTCAAAAAATATGTGGAAGTCTAGAACCACTACTTGAGTCTCATGGAAGGAGATGGAAGGCAATTTTTTGTTGCCTACTCTCATAGATGGGAAGAATATTAGATGCCTTGAAAATGAATAAAACATACTCCCCTTAAAACCTTAGTGAGGCCATCCACAAAGTATACTTGTATATTGAACTTGTTAGGAAGTGGAGAATACAATGGTTGGGATTGATGTTTCAAACCCCTATATTCTAGTTTCCAATTCTTGACTGGGAAGGAAATGTTCTAGTTGATAGATAATAAAAGATGGGAACACATTGATAATGCTAAAGTTTTTTACATCTTAGAATCGTTAGGTTGTACTGAACCCCTAGACTTTAAAAACAATTATTGTTTTAGAATGAAACCAAGCCTTGGTTGAGGTTGAGCAAGAGACTAAGTAGGGGGGAGTGATGAGGCCACTAATTACTTAATTTTATAGCCTCATCCATGCTTAGTCTATGTCTTTTTATATGTAAATCCCATAACTATTTGTCACTAATGCAAATAAATAAATGAAGTTATGATTTTGTATGTACATTGATATATATACATGTGTGTGTGTGTGTGTTTGTTTGTGTGTGTGTGTGTGTGTGTGTGTGTGTGTGTGTGTGTGTGTGTGTGTGTGTGTGTGTGTGTTATGAATTATTGATGCTTTTCCTTGATTTAATTATATTGGTGTGACTTTATCTAAAAAGCATTTGAAGGGTCATGAAAAGCTATAAAGTATTGCTAAGCCATAGCTACTATAGGCTACCCATAACAACTATAGGCTTCACCTACAGGTTGTTCATATCCACTACAGAGTGCCCATAACAACTATAGGCTTCACCTATAGGTTGCCTGCAGCCACTATAGAATACCCATAACAACTATAGGATTCACCTATAGGTTGCCTACAACCACTATAGAATAACCACAATAACTATAGGCTTCACCTAAAATTTTCTTTTAGCCACTATAGAGTTCCCATAGAAATTGAAGGTTTCACCTAAAGGTTTCTTGTAGCTACTACAGAGTGCCTATAGCCACTATGAAAAGTAGAGTCATTATTGAGGGGATATTGTAGACACATCCATCTATATTGGGAAACCAAATAGATGATTGGGAAGAATCATAGTTGTCTTATGAATTATCTACATGCAAGGAGACATTGAATGTGCTACCAAAGATGGGAAAGATAAGGATAATGAGAAAATACAAAGGAAATAAAACAACAAAATAGAATTCCTTGTCTCTAACCTAGTCAAACTTAAAACAAGTAACTTCAGTTACTAACCACTTGAAGGTTGACTAGGGTAGTTTCTAAGTATTTGTATTTACTCCTAGTTGGTGTTTTTGGTTAGGATTCAATAAACTATATTTTGTATTTAAAAGTAGAACCTATATTAGACTAGGAGTTAGATAATTTTAAGAAGGTAATAGTAGGAGTTTTTGAACTATCGCATTTATATTCAGAATTGAGTAATGAGAAAGTTGAATTTGTAAGAATTTTGTGAATTCTCTCAAAGAGGAATTGGAGATCAATTCTGAATGAGGAAGGACCCCCTTGAAATGAGTTATTATGAAGATCCTAACCCTCTTTAATTATTAGTATGTTGTGTAAGTTGATTTTAATGTTAAGTTTGATTATATAAGTGTGATGCATATATGGTACATAAGTGTGGAATAGTTATATAATTCTATCACAATGGTTTCATAAAATATATGTCTATTAAATTCAGCATAAATTCATTGTACTACAATTAGAAAAGCAAGTTGATTTCTAAATCAGTAATGCATATATAGTGCTAACACTTTTGAAAAGCTTACCCACCCTAAGTGGACAATTATGTTTAATCAGAATGGTGAAACTAGTAATCACTAGATAATTAGTCTACACAATATAAGTCATGAATTTTTTATTCAATACCTAAATAATCAATAAAAATCATTAGTTTAATCAAACAAGTTAACAACTCAACAAAATCATATTGCTTCTTTTGAATTGTGCAAATGTGAATGGTGACTAGACCCCTTAAGTTCATATCATTTTTTTATAAAGTCGGGAAGACTAAAAAAATAACCAATACCCATGATTGTAAGGTCATAAGGTCTAGTTCCTCTAGTCAAAATATTGAATCCTCTTTCTCTCTCCCTTGTATGGACTGTACAAACCTGAAGTGATTTTGATGTCTGATAATGAACTTAGTAGGGAAAGTACATCAGTTTTTTAGACTCTCAAGCCCTACAACACTCTAATATCTTCACCATGTGTCTATAATAAAACCTCCTTGCATATCCATGACTTGTCCTAAGCAAATCTATACTATATGGATATGTACCACCTAAAAATACTATTAAATCCTATAAATTATCTTCTATTTCCTCATATTTTAGTTTTAAACCACCATTTTTGGGCAATATGAGGTAAAATGCGAGTCAAAAGGCACATCAAAATAAGTAATACATTTTGGAGAGCAAAAGGGGCATGTTTTCACATGTGTGAGCTCACTTAATGTTAAATTAACATTTTGGACTCATGGAGGGGGAAACTTTAAAACATAAAACCATTTGACTAAAGCAATATGATGATTATGATGGTGATTAAGGGTATGGTTGATGCTTTAGTGGCCTTTTGAGGTCAAAATTTGTCATTTTAAGACCAAAACCTTTCTTTTAGATAGCATACATATAACTTCCAAGGAGATTTGCTAATGAATATCATAAAGGGTATCTTATATCTTTATAAAAGGATTAAATTTGGATTTTATTTATCTCCATCACAATTTAAAATCTCATAGCCATCCATACCTTGTATATACCAAATACACTAGAAAATATCATGGTGAGTCATTAGTTTCCATATTCAACCATCTTCATTAAGGCACTCTAGATTATAAGACCACTTCATTCCTTTGCCAAAGACATCTAAACATACTCAAACATCATGAGGATACTTAACACAAGTTGAAATAGAGACATGAAAATGACAATACATTGATACCTACTCCCTTTATATGACATTCAATGACATCCCTTTGAATTTCCCTAATACTTAAAGAGATACAACAATTATGAGGTTTTCATGATGGACTAAAGATCTCAATACTTTAGTTGACACCTTTATAGGCCTAAGGAAAAAAGTGGTCAACAATGTCAACTTCAAGTCCTTGATCATGCAAAATATCTTTGTTGGTGATCCATCTAGCTACAATACCCCTTTGGTTTTTTGGTTCATACACTAAACTAAGCTTATTTGTAATTTTCTTAGGCATGACAGTGCTACTAGCTCCACTATCCACCATATAGGTGTGGACTAAAGTATCACAAAAAATCAAAGAGAAATAAAAAGGAGGTGTTTTTCTCTATTTTACCTCATCCTTACCTATTTTACCTCTTTATTTACTTTTTGTACATGTTGTCTCATTGTCTTATCTAAAATTTTCAACACTATGATCTCTTTCCCAACTAGTTTTTGTGATAATTTAAGAGATGAAATTTCTTGTATTAGCATGTCCTTTTATCTTGGGATTGATAAAGAAATAAAAAATGCTCATAATAACATTATACCTCTTCCTATGATAAAAAATACTATAAGGAGATGGACTTACCTTGGGGTGGACTTTTTGCATAACTGGTTGATCCCAAAATTATGATACTTGATGAGGGTTACCAACCTTTATGTTATAATTATTTTGTAATGTATGGGAATCAAAATGAGTATTGAAATTATTAGGAATAAACGGAGTTTTTTTTGGAACATTATTCACATCATTGGTCTCTTCATTTTCTCTCTTCTTTTCTCTAGTCACAACTACAACCACGTTACTTGGAAAAATAGAGTCAGTAACTTCATTCAGGGCTACATGACCATCAAACTACCAATTCATAAAGGTGGAATCCATATTCTGTTGTCCATGATTAATATTATCTTATTGTACCATACTCTCACCATGTCGACCTTCTTGAAGATAAGCCTCTTCTTGAGTCATTTGATACACCACCCTGGATTGGTTGACCAATACCTAATTCTATATGTCATTTTGATTAAAGAGATGCCAACCTAAATCTAGCATCATGTTATTTTAAGTTGGTATATGAATAATATAATTAGATGAAGATGGAGCATTAGGATCCATTATTACATATGGATTGGCTTGAGTGATAGCTCTTTGAGCTAGATAAGATGGTCTTTATTCTCTAAAGCCTTGAAAGGGTGGATTATTATCTCTAAAAGGATGATATGTAGATTGATTAGGTGCTTGGTAAGGTCTATTTTATTGATATTTTTGCCTTTTAAATTATAAAATTTCATTCCCAAAGGACTACAACATTATTTTGATCTCTCCAATCTCATTTGATTAGCTAGGAAGGGATAAAACTTTTGCTTGGGGGGTTGGAATTGGATCCATAGGAGGAGATTAAGGGGCTAATATGGGTTGTGTTTTTAGAAAAAAAGCATAGGAAGATATATGCTAATTTTCCATCTTATATTAAACTATTCTAAGATCCTATTTCTACTTCATATGCATCTAAAAAATTAATACCACCCATTGATTAGATCATGACACTAATGTATGAATTGAGGGATCTTAGATAATATAAGAAAGCATACTCTAGGGATGGACTGATCATTAGAGGTATCTTAGTCCATGTTTTCTAGAATCTAAGGTTAAATTCAATCATGAACTCATGAGGATCCCTATTTATGGTGGTAATTTGTTTAACCAAGGATAGGTGATCATACTTGTTCTCAAACTACAAAATCTTACACCTAAGTCATCCTAGGAAATAATGTAATTTAAAGGAAGGTTTTTATACCATTACAGTGCTTTTCCTTTAAATTAATAAGTAGTATAATAGCCACATTCTCCTAGACAACATTATGGACTAAAAAAAGGTTGTAAACATCCTTGATGTGTTCAATAGGCATGGTTTGATCTTATCCTAAGAATAAAGGGATGCTCTTAAGAGTAGATATTTGTATGCCATCAAACTGGGCAAGATTTAGTGGGATTCCTTTGTTAAATGGGACAAACACTTAGTTTTTGATTTCCATCTAGATAATGGGAATTTCAATATCTATAAAAATGGGTTGAACAAGATATAGAAATAATTTTCTAAGATAGGGGTTTATTTTATTAAATCTTTTTCTTTTATAAGAAGTATAAGGCAACTCATTGAATTCAAAAAGAATACCTTTACTAGATGATCTTGTGGTAGAATTTAACATGAAATTTTTGTTATCTTACTACTAAGAATGTTGAAACTTCAAGGAATCCTCTAGTTCAAATGATGATGAGTGGCCTTTAATACTAAAAATGCCTTTCCTCAATTCCAAACTTCATCTATGCTAAAGAAAATGTGTCCCGCCATGCATGTCAAAAATTATTGTCAATCAGGAGTGTGCCCTTGTGAGAATATGTGATATTTATCACTCTTGATAAAAAAATGGAATCTCTCCTAAGTGTGGGTGACTTTGGAAGTAAGAGAATCTCTAGAGAGAATTGGTTCCCTTGATTCACTCACTAAAACTTGACCTTAAACCAACTGCTACTAATTTTTTACTATAAAAAAGGTGAAATGGATATTGTTTTCAATGACATTAAATTAAAAACTTTAAATTAAGGTGATGCACCAATGTATATGACCACTTATTCTTGTAATAACCACTCTTATGAAAGGAAGAAGATTGCACACATTCTCTTCACTTCAGGAATGACTTCTACAGTAGTGTTTCATAACAAGGACTTGACAAAATCACTCTTTACATGGAAGGAATGTAAAGGAATTGAATTCACATTCAATTCTTAGATTAAATTTTATATTGAAACTTAGTATTCCCTATATAACTCAAATATTTTTTTATGAAGGTACAAAAAAATAAAAAAATAACATAGGAAAACTAATGCTTCACAATGCTATATTAATGGCAAACACCATACACTTTACCAAAACCTAAAAATGGAGGAAAAGAGATTCTTATTTATTAAAAATTTGGTATCCTTTAAACATAACCAAAATTAAAGAGTGATAATAGCATTCTAGAAAAATTAGTACAAATAAAAAATCAAATGATGGGGAGACAAAGCAACCCCAAAGTAGGGATGTCAAAGGGATGTCAGCTTGGTCTTCATACTCTTCAAGTGATATGTAGTACCTCCTTGAATTTATATTTTATTTAATGTACTTATGGTGGCATATAGGTATATTATCATGATTATGATGCCTTCATCATTGATTGGTCAAGCTTGACCACTTGGTAAGTGCCTATATCCTTGTTTGACTCCCTATATACTAGCTCATATGTCTTTGTTGAAGAATTATTCCTCCTCATTAAAAATAGGAATTTAAGTCCTCATTAATTATTCATTTAAAAATTATTATAATACATTCATGAAGTCCCTCCACCTTACATGGGATGTTAGAAGCTCTTTGATTCTTGTTTGACTCCTTCAACATGCTAGGCATAGGAAGGAAGGTGTAGTTAGGAGTCCTTGAGACATTTTCCACATTTGAAACATTATTTAAAATTAAATTTTAATTATTCATAATTTAATTGGTGTAATATGGAGAAATAAATATCAATAAAGACTTTGTAAATGTTCTATGCATCCATTAAGTACTTTGAATACTTGATTCCTTCACATGAACAAAGAGGTGTAGGAGAGAGAAAGAAGGGTTTTACTTTGAAAAAATAAAATTACATTCATTAAATGCTTATAAAAATGAATTAATACTTGAAAAAATGAATTTTTAACCATAAATGAGTCCAAAAAATGCCATTTTTATCCATTTGGTTACTAAAGCACCCATTCCTTATAACCCTAAAATTTGGTAAAACTCCTTGTATAGGAGAATGTATGGATCAAATTTGAAAAATAGGAATTTTTTTGAGTACCTTATGTCCCCTTATATATCCATAAAAAAATTTATGATCCAAATCCAAGTTTAAATATCTATGTTTTGTGATTTCTCTCTCTAATTAGGCCTAATTAGCCCTCTTAGGCCTAGAAAGAGAAATTTGGCTCAAATGACTACCCACATGTGTGAAACTTTCCAAAAGTATTTTATTAAATTTACGTTGAATAAAACCATTATCTATGCTAAGTTTCTTGTTTTTTAATATCCTATAGATGGGAAAACTATGAAATGGTCATTTACAAGCCTAGACACCTTTGCATACTTGAGGGATAGTTTGAGAGATTTTTTAAAGAATTTTATAGATTTTTATGTCTGATTGTGAAATTATAATGCTTATAATAACTTAATAGAAGTCACTTATTGAGTTTTAAGTCCTTTATTTCACTCTCAATCCCTCACTATGACTTTTGGGCTTGCAAAATGATTTCTTACCTATTGAGCTAGTAGCCAACTTGTAGGAGTTGTGTAACTCTTTGAGATACCTATATAATAAATTTTATGATCATTAAACCTATATTAATTCTCCATAAACATACTCAAATGGTTTGGAAACCACTCTTGTATCTATACCCTCACAAATAGGCTAAAAATACCTATTTTACATTGTACAATATGGTATAGTACCTGTATCTATGAACAAATACCTAAAAATGGATATCAAGAGAGTTTATAACATGATAAGGATAATTTTTATGTCAAGCCATAGCATCTAAAGTCATAATTAGGCATATTTATCTAATCAAGTCAATTGGGGGGTTTTAGTAGGGTTTAAGTTCTTAATAATGGTTCATAAAGGATAGGGGTCCTTTCCAAAAATCAATGCCAAGAATTTTGATTAGTGGGACCCTAATAAAATATCCTATGTTCATGAGTTACCATGAAAATTTTCATGCAATATATGAGAAAACAAAGTTACCTCTTCAAGCTCCTTTTTAAAAAAATAGGGTTATGTGTATTCTAACTAATTATTCATGAAGTTATGAAGAATAAAGACCAAAATAATGGAATTATTTTGAGTAATAGGATCCCATAAATACCCCCTAAATCTTCAAACATTCATGCATCCTCTACAACAAATTATCACCTCTTCAAAACTAGCACTTAGGCTGGTGACTGTGTGTGATAAGGTTGAGGAAGGTCATTAGACATCATAACTCACTTTATCATCAGATAAATCTATTAAAAATGATTTTAATAATCCATGAAATTATACATGATTATAATTAAGATAAGTCACCTCTCAAATATGTCTAAAACCTTGGTCTTCTACCACTGAGGGTTTATATGTCAATTATGTATGCTGACCCTAAAAGCTTATAAACTAAGTTTCTTTATTCCTTTTATAGATAAAAAATTTATGGAAGTATTCATGGATATTATCACACTCTTTTCATTTTTATACACACTCATTTCATTGAGAAACATTTTCTATTCACGCTTTGTCTGTAAGTGGGCCTATAGATCACTAGATGATTGTATGTAAATTAATTTTGTGACTAAGTTTATGGTCTTAAAAGACACTTTTAATGGAGATGTATTATATAATTCAATTATATTATATATCATTAAAATTAATCATAATACCATTTACCTTGACTCATAACCCTATCCATATACTCACTCATGTTTTTGATTGCTTGTATGCCTATATTGGCTCTAGGTTGTCTTTGTCTATTATCTTGGATGAAGGTGTAGATTTAGATGAAATAAGAACTTAATAAATGTATATTTAATTAAATTAAAACATATTATTATATTTATAAGAGACACTAATACTCTAATATTCTTTCCTTAACACACATCTTCATGTTTAACATAGGCTGGCTAACTATGTTTTCATTTGCTTGAATGCGGGTGTATATAGGCTTGTAGCATTCTTGTGAGATATTCATGTTTTATGATATTATTATAACCTTATATTGTCTTTATAAACTTAAATGGATTTACTAGTTAATAATTAAATGCCCCAACTCATCATTCCACTCTTACATGCCCACATTGACTTTCAAACTTAGTTAGGCCTAATTAGGTGGTTGTAGGTGGAGACTTTTGGAGTTTTAGAACTAATTATAAAGGTAAAATCATCATTTATATTTAATATGTCTGAAAAATACCTATTTAACCTGGTATAACCTCAATAAATGTGTGATAACTCAACTTAGTCTTCACTTCTACTCATATCCTCACATAATGACATACAAACACCTCAGCTGATTGTGACTATTGTAGTTGGTTGTAGGTGGCCATTTTAGTATTAGTTCACTTGTTAATTATATTTTGATCTTAAATAGATAACATTATATTAATCATATATAATATAATCAAACATCATATCCCTCTTCACTATCTTCATAACTATCACACAAAAAGTTCACATAACATAGAGACTACTGACTGTGTCACTAGACCATAGATGGAGGTGTCCATTTTAGTCTTTCTATTTAATTTGATAATATGCTTAAATTATATGAAAATTAATTATTGTACCTAATCATCATCATTATTCTAATCACATCCATCTTATCAAGTTCTGTTATCTTCAAAGTTCATCTTATATAGAAAACTTGATTGTGCCAGCAATAAATGGTTGTAGGTGCATATTTTAATGTTTGTGCAAACTGAGACTAAAAGTATCATTACACATAAATTATTTATAATTATATTTAATTTTTAACATTATATCATATTAAAACTTATAATGGAAACATTACCTCAAAACTCTTGTATTCATAATACTTATTTTAAAAATAGTCTCAAAATAGAGGACTGTTGTAAGTGCACAATTGTACTCATTATACAAATTGTAGGTGATCATGTGACATAGATTATGATATGACAAATTTTATGACCAAATAAACAAATTACCCAAACTTAAATTTACATACAATTTAATAATTACTCAATGATATAAAAAGTATGGAAAGTAACATATGGTATTTACCTTTAAAACTACTAAGCTTACCTTAGTTTCTGTTAAATAGGGCTTAGAGGAGGTTTTCTTGAATGGTTTTGATGTACCTTGGTAGCCTTGTGATCATCATAATTAATTTAAGGCTATTATATCACATTTAACAACTCATATAACCCATTCAAAAAACATTGACAAAGGAACCAAGTACCTTGGAGGTATCTAAGATTAGTAACATAGTAATATACAATCCTTTAGTGTTATTCAGGCATTAGTCACTCCAAAGAAATCATTTGTTCTCATAGTGATAGTATTAATACTAAAGACTATTATGAGAATTAATAAAAAACATAATTACCTCATAATACATGATAAATTCTTATTAACTCTTCATATCTCTTATAGACTACCATGATGTCCTTCTAGCCTGCTCATTAGGCCAACAAGAAAGATGTTGAGATTTAACGAGGGCATGGTCCTAATAACTCATATAAAATGTCATAAAAAATTAAATTTAGACTTTATAATATTTTATAATCCATTAAAAATAATTATAAACTCACTAATATATGCTCACACAGTAAGAATCTTGTTAGACCTACAACTATACCTTGTGGAAGGACGAAATGACCACCCAAGTTATCTCTAAAAAGACCTTTTCAAGATGAGGAACTTGAAAAAATTTATTGGATTAATGAGATTTATTTTACCTAAAACATTATCTTGAAAAATATTGAAAATGAATACATTCAATTGATATATCAATATGCTTGAAAAACTACCAAATCTCAAGTTCAAGATAGTTAACCATTTTTCTATCAAAATACCCCTTATCAAGAAAATTATATGATGTTTCCATCATTAAAAATTTCATATTTAACCCTAAAATTATCCCCATAAAACCATTTTTATCCATCTATCTTTGAAGTGAATAAACAGAGACAAACCTAGACCTTATCTAGAAGACTAGGACATAATGACCCCCTTACACTCTTAGCTATTGGTCATAAATATGTGGGAATGAATATTAAAAAAATTAAAAAAAATTAAAGGTAATTAGGTTACCTATCATTTCCCAATATATTTGGACCTGAATCTCTCTCTCTCCTACCTTTACTGAGAAAAAATGGATGGCCTTCCAAGAGCTGCCAAGGAAGTTGATATGAGAGATAATTTGGTTTTATTCATTATGACACCTTAAAATTCCTATAAACCATTTATTTAACCATGAAATTGTAAAATAATGTTCTAAATATTATTTAATATTAATTTTACCTTATAAAATTGTATGGATAACCTCAAAATAAATATTTTTGTCATTAAAACTACCAAAATCACTTGGGAATCCTAATGAAACTACTAAAAAATTTATTTATTATACCTTTTAATTATTTAAAAATTACATGTCCTAAATTAAATATTATACTATCATTAACATGAAAAAACTACTCCAAAATCCACAAAGCAACCCAAAATGCAAATAACTAAGTCATGCAGTTACTCAAATATGTCACCAACTAGTTTGATCAATTATACAACAAGAGATGACTTTGACACAAGCCATAGGCCTATTATGATGTTTTGGATTCTCTTCATCTCTTGAAATAACCTTAAATTGGTCAAAATTTGGCTAGCCAATCACATGACCATGATGATCAAAACCTTAATTTCATCAAATCTACCTTAAACTCTACTAATCAAGATTTTGAAAGACCAATTTAGAGAAATTAAAAGACCAACACACCAATTAATAGGGAAAACAACATGAAAAATATATTTTGAAGTGGTAGGGGTGAAAATTTGACCTATGATATCAAAATTATAAATAGTTACATTGGAGGTTTATGTGTGATCTAATATAAACTTCTAGTACTGATAATTAGTGAGGGTTCATATTTGAGGCATTCTCCCTTATTTCCTTAGAATCTTCCCATTGTGTATTCATAGAGGTATAAAATTTGGTGAAACTCAATATAAAATGATATAACTATGGCAAGGGCACTTGGTTCTATTGTCGAGACATTGATTTCAAATTAAATCTAGAGGAACTCTTTCCTTCCTTACTCTCCCCTCTCTTTTTGTGTTTATTTTTAAATATCAAACTACCCTTCCTCTTATGTTTAGAAAAAAAAAAAGATCATAATTTATGAGCATCAATAAAAACTCTAGAGAGTTAGACCTTTATCGAAGAATTCATTATTGATCTTATGGTGGTGGCATTTCATCTATTGGAGATTATTTCATGTAGACTCCATAGTGAAGTCAAATACCCATAGTTATGCCTAGACTGATCCCAAATCAGTCCTAAAATGGAGGAAAAAATTCCATCATTACTCCCATATTCATTTTTAATAATATCTAATCTCATGGGTATTTCAAAACTAAATTTTAACTAAACAATAACTATCACTAGAAAGAGGGCCAACACAGTGTATTTCAAGCTTATCATTAATTTTAAACTTAATGACCTTTATTTTACACTTCTCTCAACCCATTTTGTGCTTAAAATGCATCACAAAAACTTGTGCTAGAATGAGGGCCTTTTTATTTTAAGAATAATTGTTAGCAGGCCTAGAAGAATAGTTTATCAATTAAAGATAAGGCAATAAAAGTTTGTGTATTGAGTGATGGCTTATTTGAAATTGTGCTTGTTGATAATAATTTAATAACTATTGTTTTATTATGAAGCATCGTATATAGTAGTTTTCCTATCACTAGGGCTATGTCCCACCATGGTTTATTGGTGGTTTCCCTACTTTTCCATAAAAAAACCTAGGCTCAATCAATCTAGACATGTCATGATTCCAACTAGATTGTCCCCATAACCTCTTCCAAATTTATATCCAAAGATGGCATGGTTAGTTAGCTCTACTATTAAAAATCTAAGAGTTATCCATGATTTACCTAAAATCCCTAAGAGATATCTTCTTCATTTCACTTATGGTGTGGGATAAACTACTTAAGATCACATAACTTCCTAAAAAAATACCCTGAGACTCTTCAATGTAGAACATGAGGATGTTATATGTAGAGTTTTCCCCTTTACATTGATGGAATCAACAAATGATTATATTTTCAACATACCTAAAGACTCTACCCCTAGCTGAGACCATTTTAGTACTACCTTCCTCACCCAATTTAGGCAAGTGATAGACCCCAGTGTCCTATACTAGTAATTTTATTGTATTAAATGGGATCCTAATGAGCCTATTAGTAACTTCAACAATAGGTTTCAAAATATGTGTATTCAAGTTACCATACTTTATAAATTTAACCCCTAACTAGCTCTCAAAATGTATAATAATATTTTAGACCCTTTGATGACCATATTTATGAGAAGAAAGTAGAAAATAATGAACATGTCCTTTGATTATGTAGGATCCATCAAGGTAGATAGACAATTAAACCCACAAGGCCAGATGATGACACCCACTCCTAATGTGCTACCACAAATGATTGCATTGAACATCTTGCCCAATGCTAATCAAAATGTCCTAATGCTTCAACCCCTCCATTTAATGCATCAACTCCTACTAAGTTATCCCACAACAATCCAACACTTGGTTTTTATTAACCCAAGGGGCCATGAATATATTACTTAGATACCACACCAAGTAACATTATCAATAGTTAATAATACCCAAACTATACCCTAGGAGTACATAAAGAATGAGTTGGATGCCATTTAGTGAATGGTACAAAAACTCAACAATGATTTCCTTGGGTTAAAAAGGTAGGTGTGTAACTCTAATATAGAGAGTTATACCAAAAAAATCACATGTCAAAGATCAATTAAGAACTACATCTATCCTCATAATCCCTCAAGACCCTCACCCAATAGGTTTCTCAAAAAAAATATCTTTGAGATAGCCTTATTTAACTAGTGTCGAGTGCATAACATGACAATCCATGGATAACTGGACTACACAAAGTTTGGTTTTGCTTTTGAGATATTTTATAAATAAATGGATGAATATGAGGCAGTCCCCAAATCATCCAACACAGGTAAATCCCCTAGCACTTCTATGGTGTTGGAGTATATGGATTTTCCTATCTAAGAATAAAATGATCTAGAGTGGGGTATTAGTGAGGTGAAAGCATTTCAACAATTCCATAGGAGTAATTTTCCCCTCAAGAAATAACAACTACAATATCCCCTCACTACCTCAACTCCCCTAAACAATGGTGCAATACCACCTAACCCAAATGCTAGGAATGAACCCCCACATCTGAGACCTCAAGAACCTATGACTACCATAAAGACCCCACTAGTCCAAAGTAAATGGGTTTCAAACATAGTATAAGACATGAAGAAGATCAAATCTAACATCACACTTTATGAGCTTGCTCAAATCACTGAGCAACATGATCTCTACCTAAAATCCATAACTCAAAAGCTGACCTAGACAACTTAGATGAAATTAAAATCATCTCACACCAATGTGCTCATTCAAAAGAATAAAATGGATGTGTCCCCTTATTCTTAACCATTCAATTTTTTGAAAATAACCTACATAATTACTTAGTATATTTAGGAGCCTTAACCAATGTAATATCAATAGGCATATATGAGAAGCTAGGGTTAGTCCCTATCAATTCAGATAAGGTAGTGGTCCAACTTGACAAGTCCAAAGTGAAATTGATAGGGGAAATTATCAATTTACACATATCATTAGATTCCAAGGTTAGGATTCAACACTTCATATACATATAAGTGGTGGAGATTCCTAAAGCCAACATCATGGTCCTTAGTAGATATTGGTCCAAAGCCCTAAATGGGTATGTGGCCATAGGTTTATCTCATATGTGGTTACCATGGAGAGGAGTGATAAAGCAAATCTAGGTAGATAAAGAACCATACATGATAACTAAATACAATACCATTAATGAAAAATTAAACTTATTATCCTCAAATCTAGGAATCTACATGCTGAGCACCAAACCACTTAAAGACTAAGTTATCCAATGCCCAAACCTACCTAGCCTATGGCCTCTTTATATAGGTAAAGATCATTCCACAAAATGTAGTGGGGTTATTATCTTTCTTATATACCCCTATGGAGGAAAATTTATCATCATATAGGTTTTAGTTTCCCTACATAAATAATCTAGTAGAGTATGAAGTGTTAATCCTAGGGTTATAATTTGCATTAAAATATAAATGAACTAAGAGTATTTAGTGACTTTGAGCTGGTAGTCAACTAGATAAAGAATAAATTTAAATTCAAGCTATCATACCTCAAGAGATATAATCATATGTCTTCGGACCTAATTGAAAATTTTAGTGAATTTAATAGCATCCCTATCCCTCAAGAGGAAAACTAGGTCATTGACTCACTAGCATTTGTGGCTACAAACTTAACTCCTCTAGATAAAACTGAGTTTTAAGATTTATCTATGAAACTCATCCCACATCCCTCTATCCATGACAATTTGAAAAAAATTCAAGTCTTTGAGGATGATCAGTAGATCATCCAATTTCTTAGTAATAAAGGAATATTTGAGACCCAAGTTATAGATGAGAAAGATAGAAACATCCCAAGGAATGAGATGGATAATGATGGGATCCTTAATATTCATGGGAATCAGATCTTGAAGGGAATTATCTCTTTGTAAATAGCATTTGATGATTTAGACCCACATTCCAAGATAAAATCCCCATGTTCAAGAACCCAAAGTGATGACTCATTAACCTCAACCCTGTAGAAAATCCCTAGATGTTTAATGTAGGTCTTGACTAGATAGACTTCAAATTGGATAAGTTATAAATATTAATACTTAGATATAAATATGTAATTTATTGGCCTATGGATACATCAAGATCTTTGATCTAAGAGTGATAACTCACACTATACACATCAAACCTAGTCAGAAATCATTTAGGAAAAGATAAAGCCCGGTAAGCCCAATCATGGATCTCTTAATACATAAAGAAGTGCACATGTTACTTTTTGTGGGGATAATTTTTTTGGTTTGCCAATCCACCTAGGTGGCCAACCAGGTGCTCATATGAAAAAATGGATAAATTAATCTATGTGTAGACTTATAGAACTTAAACTGAGCCTCGAATAAAGATAAATACCCATTACCTTCCCTTGATGAAGTAATCCAAATGGTGAGTGGATCTCAGATTATATCCCTTTTGGATCATTTTTTGGGATACAACTAGGTCTTAGTTAATTATGAAGATAGGGCCAAGACTATCTTCACCACCAAGTGGGGCATATTTTATTATAAATAAATACACTTTGGGTTGATCAATACTGGTGTAACTTTTCAAAGAGTGATGGACTTTTATTTTGAAGGACTAATTGGTAAATTCATAATAATTTATTGGATGATCTAACTATGTTTCTAAATATAGGTTAGATCATTTACACCACTTGGATAAAGTATTTAAAAGATTCATAAGGTATTTCATTTCTATAAACCCAAAGAATAGTGTATTCGATGTCACTAAAGGCAAGTTTCTCGATCACATTGTCACATAATAAGGTATTGTTATCAATCCTAAAAGGGTGGATGTAATTTATAAATTACCTTTAGCTAATAGTAAGAAAGAACTGAAATACTTTGGGAAAATTAACCTCATTCATAAGTTCATTTTTGTATTTACTAAAATTTTAAAACCCTTGAATGGTATGTTGAAATAAGATGCAAAATTAAAATGTCATACCAAATCAAAGAAAGCTTTTCAAGATATCAAAAATGTCAGTATGTAAGCCTTAATTCTCATCATCCTAGACTATACACAAGATTTCTATATCTACTCATTTCCTTTCAAACACACCATTATCTTTTGCCTCACCCAGAGATTATAGGGAGAATAACACACCATTACGTTCATGAGCACCAATCTCAAGGGTGCTGAGCTGAGATATTATACCCTAGACAAACATGCCTACACCCTAGTCAAGGTGGTGAATAAATTAAAACACTACATCCTAAGGAATAAGGTGCATGTAATTGTCCCAAACTTAAAAATCAAGTAGATGTTGTGATATAAGGAGTTGGATGAACATAAAGGCTAATGGATGATAAAACTACAAGAGTATGACTTGGAAATCAAAATGGCTAGATTATTTAGAGGATAGGGCTTCACCTAACTAATAATTGAGATATATCTGAAAACAATCATACACCAAGTAGACCAAGGGATAATGTTATAATCATAATGGTATGTCCCTATCATGTACTTACTAATCTATGGAAATACACCTCTAGGACTCAACCATACACAAAAGAAGGACCTCCATTTGAAATCTACACAATACATTATGAACAAGGGATTTATATTTAGAAGGAACCACAAATGATTCTACCTCTTATGCATTCCAAAAAAGGAGGCCAAATAAATAATGGTAAGTTTTCATGAAAAATTAAGAGCTGGTCATCCTACAATAAACACCATGACCCAAAAAGTTATTCAGGCAAGTTAATACTAGCCCAAACTATTCAAATATGTTCATGTCCATGTTTTTATTTTCCATTAGTGCCAAACCTTTCATAAAAGGGAAACCCATACAACAATGAAACTATATCCCATCATGAAGTCAACACCATTTTCCCAATGAGGGTTAGATTTCATCAGTCATTAACCCAAATTCATCAGTCATCACCCAAATTATCAGTCATCCATAAATTTATCCTCACAAGCATGGACTATTAAATGAGGTGGTCTAAATTAGTTATAAATAAAAGAAACGCTACTACCAAAGTAATCAAGTTCTTAGAAATCACCATATCCACTCATTTTTGGGTCCCCATCTCCTTGGTGTGTGACAATAGTCCTACCTTTTAATCCACCAAATTCATAAAATGGGCCTATGACAATATAATCATGCTAAAATTCTCATCCAATCATTACCCACAAAAGAATATATTGGTGGATCCTAGTAATAAGAATTTAATATATGCCATCAAGAAGTTAGCTAGAGAGAATCCTTGGGAATGACAATCATTACTAAAGTTTGCATTATGGGTTAACCACACTAGGTATAAATAATCCCTCAAAATCTCTCCTTTACTTTTAGTTTATATATTTAACCTAATCATGTCAATCATTCTCAAGTTTCCAACTTATAAATTCATGAAACAATTCATAGAACTAGATGAATTCTAGACTCATAGACATAATTTAGTTAGAAGAAGCCTACGATGAAGCTCTATTGAGATTAAACAAACATCAAGATATAGTCAAGAGATGGTTTGATAAAATCTAAGATCTATACCTTTAAAATATTTAACCTAGTCATAATGTGGGACAAGGCTCACAAAATAGATTATATATTATATTAGTTTACTTTTGTTTTATATAATATAGGCAAGAATTGGTAATGTTTATATTATATTAGTTTTCTTCTATTGTGTGTTTGCTTTTGGTTTTGTGTTTTGTTTTGGTGTTTTTTTTGTTCCCTTTTTAAACATCTTGTTTTTGTGGTGTCCCTTAGGTGCCCATCCCTACTAGTATCCACTCCATATAATGGCCCAAACATAGAAAGAATTATTGAGAAGTAAGGGACTCAGTTTAAATATTTGATCCAAAAAATTAGGGATGGTAATTGACCCATTTTATATTTTATATCTATGAGGCCAATGATTATAATAGAAACAAGTATATTTTATATTATCACACATCTTAATAGAGCTACCAAGTTTCACTTAATGTAACATCTCAGGAAGAAACAATACTATTAGAGCTAATCAAGGATTGATTAGGTATTCAAAGATTCTTCATCATCATTTAACCCTTGGCTTGGTCCCAACCCATTAATGGATGAGACTAAAAAATAAAATAAAAAAATATCTTCACTAAGAATCTTATAAAAAGATAAGAAAACATGCATAATTCAAATTCGAAGTCTTCCTCGAAAGGGCCATTTAGGCAACCTCCATAATAGGCTTTTTTGCCTCACTAGAAGTGAAAAAAACCCTTGAAAGGGACCAGAGGTATCTCTATCAAGGATATGTATTCCATTATGATAGCATAAAAAATCCCATGCCATCCCCCTCTATGCCATCAAGCCATTAATGCCCTTAAAGGAGCCTAATACCCAGTCCAACCTCTGTTTCTTGAGTAGAGTATAAAATTAAATGGAAAATTGAGAATAACTTATTACACACACTATTGGAAATGTATAGGATGAAATATAAATATGCCACTTGATATTACATGAATTTAGTGCCTTATTTTCTAATATTTCTAAGGATATTTATTATAGTTTGTGTTCTATGCAAGAGCAATAAATTAAGTGATTGGGTTCTAAGTGTTTGTCATCACTTTCCCCATGGAAGTCATCATTTTTTGTGGCCAACACACCATTTTTATTATAAATGAGGGACCCCTCCTTAAAAATCACCAAACCAAAGTTCCCAAATCCATTATTTCATTCTAACCAACTTTTCCTGAACCACATCATCAAAATATCATGTCACCCCATTTTCACTGAATATGCAGTATTTATAATGACCAATTGAGTCAATTTGTAAACCCTAAAATTTTATGGATAGGTCAATGAAAAGCCTCATTTATTTTTTGATTAAGATAATATTTATTTTTTTGAGGACTTAGAGCACTAACCTTGCAAATAAACTTTCAAACTAAGTTCTTAAAGTCTCAATCTTTTCCTAGAGTAAAAGACTCCATATCCTGCATAGTAATTCAAAGACTGAATGGAAGTCTAGTAATTTATTAATTTGTTGCATGAATTTTTATTTTAACTTAGTATTTTTCTTTGGTTTTGTAAGAATTAATTGACCACTAGAGAAGAGTCACTTGGTGGTTGTTATAGGTGTCAAAATGGCTATTCTCCTAGTCTTGTCAGAGATGTCAAAGCCCAGAGGAGTTCGAACCAATAAAAGTGTGCCATGTAGCTCAATGTCAAATTGGATAGTCTCCTAATCCTATAAAATATGTCAAAACTTGAGTGATCTTAACTTAGTTAGAGCATGCCACATAGACTAATGATAATAGACAATCTCCCAATCATATTAGAGATGTTAGATCCCAAGGGAGCCCAACCAAGTTAGAATGTGCCATGTAGCTTGATATTAGATCAGTTGGTCTCTTGATCCTATTAAAGATGTCATATCTTAGGGGATCCCAACCTAGCCAGATCATACCATGTATCCCAATTTTAGATCAACTAGTCTCTTGATCCTATCAGAGATGTCAAATCATGGGGGAGCCTAACCCAGTTAGAACGTGCTATGTAGCCTGATGTTAGATTGGCCAATCTCTCAGTCTTGTCAGAGATGTCAAAGCCTAAAGGAACTTGACCCACTCAGAACATGCCACATAGCCTAATGTTAGATTGATCAGTCTCCTAGTCTTTTTAGAGATGTCAGAGCTTGGGAAAACATGGCCTAGTTAAAACATGCCATGTAGCACAACTAAACGTGTGAGTAGGTGGACCCCTAAGGCCCGAACATGGTCATAATGAAGTAAATATGGAGCCTAAGGTCTAATCAAAGAATTCCATGTGTCCTTAAATGGCACATAACCCCTCCTAAGGATATGATAATGAAGTGTAAGTCTATGATTAGGTGTCAATCATTGACATGAGAACTAATAGGTAGATGACATGTGGCATAATGCAAGATCTATTTAGGAGGCCTTGAGGAGATGTGATTACATGCATACCATATATTATGCATTAAAAAATATGAATATGGGCCTGATTAGACAATTTTAAAAATTTGCATCACCTTTTCTAAATTTGTTTAGTAACATAAGATCATAAACTCAAATTTTAACTCTGGATTGGGAAATAAAGAAAGGAGATCAGGTCACCAACCCAAATTTGAATCAAAAACAAGTGAGCCTCCAAATTCCATTAATATAGTGGAATGAATGTATGATTTTATAAATATCCTAAGAAAGGCTCACTAATATTTATCAATGTATGCCCTTAACATAAAATCAACTCCTTCATTTATAATTTCCATCACATACCCTTGTGTTTTTCCCCTACATTCAATACTTTGATATTGGCCTCCATCTTGATGTAATGGTCGCATCCTCTTCAAACACCAAAGCTAAACACAAGTATAGATATACCCTATTACTAAAAGACTTGACTTAATTCAAGCATTACAATGATGTATTTAAAGCTATCAAACATGTAACTAGGGACTTAGGCTTTGATAATGATGATCAAGTCAATTTTAAACATGCCATGTAGGCTTATAAGAAGTGAGGTCTTTATAACACTATGAACAAACCTAAAATGTTCCCCTATGTTGAATTTTTTGACAACCTAATCCTCACCACTAATTTAGTATAGGATGGCATCCATTATTGGGTTTTATTGTCCAATTACCAACACTAGATTGTTGATAACTTTGGGATCACCTACAAAGCATATTACTCTTTCCTAGATTTCACCTTTTCATATGATGTAGCGGCAATGTAGACATGGACTACCACATTTATATTTTATGAGGTCCTAAAGGAATGGGTCAAGAATGTAGATGCCAAGTGGGTAACCAATCAAGACATCAATGCATACAGAATATGCATTTTCTATGAGGAGTTCTAGGTGGGTATGATTTTATTAAATAGATTATTTAATGCACTAGATTTCCTGCATGTCAATTAATTATGGGTACCCCTAATCCACATTATTATCACTAGTTATAAGGTCCCATAAATGAGAGGGTTGATAAAATTCAAGTTGGTTAATGCCATAATATATGCCAAATTAGGTGAGAACTTATATATTATGAGATATCTCATAGATGCAATCTTTAGGACACTCACCTTCAATCCATATGCTTTTCTTACATGGGTTCTAGGGGGCTCAATAGTTCATGTAGTCTTTTAAAAACTATGTGGCCACTAGTATATGAACCATATTTAGGATATCTATGACTAATTATACTCAGTGGTGTATAACATGATCAATGAGGCCCTAGTTCTATGTTTATCATAGGAAATCATAGACTCTCTTGTATCCATTAAAAACTATTAGTACTTCTAGGAGGACATAGTGATTTGAATCTTGGGTATTCTCAAGTAGCCCCTCTACCTAGCATACTTCATCCCAAATTATTTGGATGAATAAGATATTACATACTAATTATTGGAGGGTTTTTTTAGATTTTTCATCAACTTCTAGTGATAGGTATGCCCACCTTTCCTAATTTCCATTTGGCACCATGTATGTAATACATTCCCTCCTATCCAAAAAATGAAAAGCAAACATGATTACTTTGCTCTATGGGGATCCAAAATTTGGAATTATGACCTAAAAGTCATGATCATGGCTTATTTAGCAAGGTATTTGACTCACCTCAAAATCAATTATAACCACCAATCAGAGGGTGATGATGAGTTGTAAATAAACATTATAAGTTACCAAGAGGTGCTAGCCTAAATCATGACTCACAAGAAGGGAAAAAGGTCTAGTATGGGACATCTATGACCCCTTCTACACCTACTCATTCTATGGAGGATATCACCCTAATTCCTCTCATGATTTATATAATGATTATATAGGTTATTCTTATGCCTTCTCCTCTATGATAACCTACTCCTCATTCCCTAACTCCACCACCTCCTCCTCTAGCAGTGCCTACTAATCGTGCCCTAGCTCCTCCACCTCCTTCTCTAGTAAGGTCTACTCCTCATGCATTATATAAACCTCCTCCTACTCTAGTATCTTAGCTAATTTTTCCAAACCAAACTAGACATGTATAACTCAACATCAAGAAACATAAACATAGGTGTCTCAAAAATCAGTACCTTAGCCCCATTCTACATAGACCCTAAGGTTTGATGTCATTAGTATCCCAAAGGCACTCTTAGAATGAGGTTTTAAATAAGCATTAATACAAGTTATTCCCATAACTCTTTCTACTTTATAATTTCATCCCCTTACTCTTACCACCTTCTAACTCCTATCATGACACCACTTAGTTCTATACTTCTTCCATAAGTTACTCAACTTGTACCTCATCTCTTCCCTATTGTGCCTCTAATTTTATTCACCTAGGTGTCCCTAGCCTTGGTTCTCATTATCATCCTAACTTATTAATTTACATCCACCCCATCCATTCCCTAACCCAAAACCTCTTTGGTACCTCCATTGGGTATGCCTCATCTCTAGGTACGTACAAGCATATCTCCTTCAGTGAGCATAACTACAATCTTAAGGAGTACATCTCAAGTAGATAAAACCATTCCAACACCTCCTTAATCAAGCCAAAAAACTTCATAGTCAACCCCCATGGCTCTTACTATCTCTGTGAGTCCTATCACAACACATAAGTTTGACCTAGGTATAAGAGCCAAGAAAAAGTAGAAGGTGATTCACCCTCAGCCTTTAATCTAGATACCTTCTATTCTATCTTGGCCTCCTCTACAAGCCTCTATGATTACTTTATCACTATTCATGGTATCTTCATGAATTTCTCCCTATCCCCATTTGTACATCACCTTAAGTGCTTAGGGATTTGGTTTTAACCAACCAATATATTCCCTTATGATGAATACCCCTCTCC
Source organism: Torreya grandis (assembly GCA_037957365.1). Lineage (NCBI taxonomy): Eukaryota > Viridiplantae > Streptophyta > Pinopsida > Cupressales > Taxaceae > Torreya > Torreya grandis. Next base: position 80,312 of record JARHVA010002181.1, on the reverse strand, counting down.
CAAGAGTCATTGCCCCTAATGTGGGCATGACCCAAGCTTAGTGGTGGGAATAGATGTTCTAGTGGGCCTCCCCATTCATCCTTCCTCACTTCACTCCCATTCCCCCTCATCCCTTCCATTTATTTCATCATTCACATATTTTTATTCCTCTATCTTCCCTTCACCCATTACTACCATCTCTACCACTCCTTCAACACCTCCCAAAACCTTGGGGATGGTCCTAATATGCCAAGTGATAGAGATGATAATCCAAGGTGACTTAAACATGTAGTGGAGGTTTGAACATGCCATGGGAAACATGAATAAGACCCTCACATAGATGTTTGTGTAAGAGGGGAACCTGATGGTTTGGTAGACCTAGTAGGATTTTTTCTCCCTAACCAAAGTGAGGACCTTTAATGGGGAGGAAAAGGAAGTTAATAACCCATACTCTATTCTCCAAGAAACCCATGATATGTTAGAGAATATCCTCAAATATATGTATAATAAAGTGCACACCCTACAGTCTTAGGTAAAGAGTTCCTTCCCCACTGAGCTAATTGGGTAGGTAAAATATACCCTTTTGATACTCTTCTCAATTATGGGGAAGGTGGTGGAAACTAAGGTAGAGACCAACATGTTCATCCAATGAAGTAAAGATTATCTAGAGAGGATCATAAATATTGATGGGAAATGCAGGAAGCTCTTGGTGATAATTAATAAAGTTATGTTCCTAAAATTGAAATTAATGTCCACATCAGACATGGAACTATATCAAATGTATGTTGAGAACATGAAAATTGATATGGATGAGTGGTTAACTATAACTCAAAAAATGATATGGCCCTTAGAATATGGTAGGAAAAATATATTGGTATACTTCAAGAAAGTTAATATCTTTATGTTTTTCCACCTAGATGACACCTTATTGGACAAGGGAGAGTTTGGAGTTCATCTAGGTCACTTAGACTAGGTCATGATGGATAAGGTCACTAATGAAAATAAGTAAGGGGCTTAGGTAGTTTATGAGCTTTCAATGCAATCCATAGTGAGTATCAGTTAGGTTTCTAAGGTCTAGGTGTTGATGGATGCTCCCTGCCAAGTGTACCAGAGACTAGTGATCTAGGCTGAGATAATATTCAGATAACCCCTGATAAACCTTTCTAAGCTAGATCAAGAGTTAAACCTCATGGTAGCCACATTGGAATTTAGGGATGAAAGGTCAAATTAGGTAGGAGATGGATCCTCATAACCACTATCACATATCAATTGAGTGGTCCCTTATGGATATTTTTTATGGCTTTGGGTTTTTTTTTAAATTATATGGTTGTAACCATTAAGACTAGACATCATGGCCTAAGATGGGAATTTCATGATATTTGGAGGTGAATCCTATCCTTATCTATAAAAGGCATAGCTATATTGTAAATAAGGGATGACTAACTTTTAAGCTAGGATTTTGACTAAATTTTGCTTAAAAGTATTACTAGATTTAAGCTAAGATTTCACCTTCTTTCTCCTTCACTTCTTTAGACTATAAAATTGGCCATGATCAATATTATTGTAATAGCACTTGTATTTTAATGGACACAATTTTAGTTTTTTGAAAAATTCTTATTTTGTATTTTAAAATATATTTCATCTCCATTATAAATGATTATTATTGTTAGATTAATTAGACTAACACCTTTCCATTAAATATATACTAATATTATAGTGTGCTTATCTATTATAGTCCCTATGTGAACTCTTTTATTTATCCTCTCACAATACTGATAATTTGTGTGCTAGTTTATAAGTTAACTTGGAGGTTTATGTGTGATATACTATAAAAGTCTAGTACTGATAATTAGTGAGGGTTCTAAGTTAAGGCATTCTCCCCTATTTCCTTAGACTCTTCCCATTGTGTATTCTTGGAGGTATAAATTTTGGTGAAACTTTTTACATAGTGGTATAAATGTGGAAAGGGCACTTGGTTTGATGGTTGAGACATTGATTTCATTTTAAATTTGGAGGCACTCTTTCCTACCTTACTTTGCCCTCTCTTTTTATGTTTATTATTAAATATTGAACTACCCTTCCCCTTATGTTTATAAAATATAAGAGCATAAAATATGAACATCAATAACAACTATGGATAATTAGACATTTATCAAAGAATTTTGTATAGATATTTCAGTGGTGGCACTACATCTCTTGGAGATTATTTCACATAGACTCCATAGTGAAATCAAATACCTACAATAATGCCCTATGATGATCCCAAATCAATCTTAAAATGGAAGATGAAATTATATTATTTCTCCCATATTCTTATTTTGGAATACCCAATCTCATGGGTATTTTATAACCAAATTTTAGACCAAATGATACCTTTGTCTGTGAATGAACTGAATCATGAAGCTAAGTCAATGAAGGCATGGGCTATATAAAATCCAAAAATCACTTGACATAAATCAATATGGTGTGTATTTAACTTGTGCCAAGGATAATAAACCTCCCCATATTGAGGAATATACTTTAAGAGTACCTTGGAAGGTGGTAGACTCTTATCTTTTAGCTGTACTATAGCTATATGAAGTGTATCCATATATTTTCTAAGTTATCAAAAAGGAGTAAAAGAATGGTTACATGTAACATGATAGAAACAAGTATATAAAGTAGAATATAGTGAAGGTTATCTAGTTATGGTAGTCGAAGATGATTATTTTTATTGGTAGTGTGACTACAATCATTGGCCTAAAGACTAGAAATCTATAGATCTTACAATAAAGCTCATCTACCTATCATGTTAGTAAAGGATCAAGCTTAATAAAAGGTAGTGTAGACACCGAAATCGTGTCTACTCCCTTGGTCCTTTCTCCCCCCCTTAGTCCCCTTTGGTCCACTTAACCACTCCTAACCCATGTCTTGTTAATTTGAAATAATTACCTTATTTTAAGTTAATAATTCTCTCTCCCTTGCCACCTCACCACCCTAGGATGCCCTTCTTTGGATTCCCTTCATCCCCCCATGACCCATTTATGACCTATTCCTCATCCTCGCACCCATTTAACCTCTCTCGACCATTTCTTACCCCACCACTTAAACCCGATAGTTGGGAAAATGGATGAAAGGCTATTTTTAGCCTTTTTCCGGCCTTTCAGCTGCTGACGTCAGTCAACTATCGACCGACATCGACAGTATTGCCAGCATCAGTTTCCTTCATAATGGTTTTCTGCATTTGTTATCCCCGTTTTGCCCCTGCTCTTCATTTGACTCTAGAATCTTACACTCAGATCAATCAATCAGCCAATCCTTCTACCAAACCTCTCACTCTCTCCCTTAGGTACGCATAGCAGGTTTCTACACCAGCAAGCACAGCAGGTATCAGGAGCCCCACCTTGCAATAGTGTTCTACATCAACAATAAGTATATCAGCAACCTGGGATCCTACACTTCTTCTTCAGTAGGCAAGAGGTAAGCACTCATCTGTTATGTCATTTTCAATAGCTTAGAATGTCTCTGTAATCAGCTTTCTATTTATTGCTTCTAAGCCATACTATCACCAGACTAGACCCAAATCCTTGTCTCCCTATTGCTTCCATCTTCTATTTGGTCCCTCTTTCATACCATTCTTTCTACCTACAAAAACCCTATACAGAGCATTCAACCAGAGTCTCAGAGCCAGACCCCCAGACCATTCAACCAGACCCATAGCCTTTCTCAGACCCATTCATAGACCAAAAACTCATCCAAACTTCATCCACAGACTACTACCCTGACCGATGCCGACCACAGAGACCACTGCCCCCACCGACATTGATAGATAACCGACGTCGACAGACCTTGACAACCGATGCCGGTAGGACCACCGACGTCGGCGACTGTGACCAAGCTGACAACAACATCCAGGTAAGCATTTGCTTCCATTTCCTTTTCAATCTTTAATCATTTCAGTATTTTATCATTTTGCCTTTTATTAGACATTACTTTTATCAATCAGTGGGTTGACATCCCTCAAGCTTTTGCTTTTAGGATCAAGCTTTTGCTTGGCAACCCACCATCTCCTCATCTAACACCTTCTTTGTCTTAGTCTCTTTCTTTTGCAGGTGTCATCATCCACAACCAAAGAGGAGTTCTCACAATGTCTAGATACTGGTGCACATGACTTTGTCTAGGTATATACAAGCCTTAGACCATTTCTCTTAGTTTCTTATTCTCTCTTTGAATGTAGAAAGTGAAAATCATATAGAAACATTCTGGCATGCCCGATGGGACCTTAGGGTCTTCCTTAGGTTCCTTTTCTTTATGTTCATATAGGTGCATTAGGTTTCTCCCTTTTCACCTCTTTCTTCTCTTCTAAATGACATCATAAGCAGGATTAAAAAGAACCTTTCTTTCTTTTCTTGCATTTCAAACTAGTCAAAAGTCATATTCTTCAACCCTTTCTCGACTTGTTTTCATTCAAACTCACATTTTGACTTGGGCTTAAAAGACATTGCATGTCATTTTTGCTTGCTTGCATTTCTTAGTCCACACCTAGTAATTAATAACCACATCATGAATTAATCGTAGTCCACTTTATGTTACACAACCAAACCACTTGCACCAAATCAAACATCAAACTCACCTGAGACAAGGCCCGAATAGGATTTCATCACCCAACGGATACCTTACCCATCCTGGCAATCCCACTTGGATTTCATCACCAAGGGGAAAGCCCACTCTGTTCTCTGGCAAAGGATAATCTCTAGGGAAAGTATATTTTGGCTAAGCGAGACCAGCTTATCACTAGGCTCGTGAAGTGAGGGGAGCTTGCTCCTTAGCACCAGGCCATGTACGAAACCTAACCCAAACTCTTGAGTGCATAAACAAACCTAAAACCATCCATAAACTACCTCTTCTAGGACCCTTCTACAAGACAACCATTCCCAAACCATCCTCTTAATCAAAACAATGTCCAGACCATGGCCGATAGCTCTCACAAGCATGACATACACACGGTCAACACGGTCTCGCCTCTTGTCCCTGACCAACCTCCTTCATAGGTGGAAGATTCTTCTTCTCCTATTCATCCATCATAGGTAGAAGAACCCTCTTCTCCTGTTAGTCCTCCATCGACCTCTCTTATACTGGAGGATGCCTTGACCATGCCAATGCCATTAGCCCCATCTCTAATGGAAGACCATACCTTGCCTACTCCTCAACCACAAGCAGAGGGCACAATCATCCATGACCTCTGCCCTCTTGAGGAGTCACACTCTCTTATTTCTTCTCCACCAAGAGAAGAACCCGTCTCATCACCCATTTCGACCGAGGAAGACCTAGTCACGATTTCCTCTTGCCTTTTGCCTGAGATTGCTACATCTCACTCACCTCCGTCCACATCTGAACCCAAACTCGTATCTAACCTCGCCTCACACAATGGTGGCCCTCAACCCAAACCAAAGAAGGCCACTAGACCACACCAGAGAATTCCTCTCCCACCTTCATCATTAACCTCAATCTTGGGCCCGCATCCGTCCATTTTAATAGGAGTGCTTCCTACTCTCATACTTCATAAAGGCAAGTCACCTCCATTACTCTCTCAACCCATCAGACATATATCTCCTTCAATCCATCGACCAACACCTCTTACACCTCTCAAACCAAAGTCATCAACCCCCACTGCAACAAGACACACAAACCCATTAGCAGGTTCTTATGCCTTGCTGCTATGGTAATTATTGCAGTCATCTCACGTCAATCTCCTGCCTCTTAGACCATATCAATCTCTCGAACCAAAACCACCTTAGTTCGATGACACTTAGATTTGTGCATATCATCGTACGCTTGGGCACGACACTAAGCATTATTGTGCCCTCAAGGTTGTCATTCACCAATGTCTCAAGAATGACACCCTTCTTCTCGACCATGTTAGCAACAAGCCTTCAACACCTCCCCACTCATCGACTCTCAAATCAAGAACATCTTGGTTCGACAACTCTAAATTTTGTCATTATCACCACACTCTGGGACATGACACTGAGCGTTGTTGCACTCTCAAAGCTGCCATTCATCAACATCAAAAAAAGGATACCCTTCTCATCAAGGATCCTCTTGACCACCCCTTCGACAAATCATCAACACTGACCCATGCTTCTCAAACCTCATCACCTAAATCAGGATCTCCACGCCAGACTATGGTCCCTTTGCCACCTTTAACCCCCTTATTTGGCATCAACACAGTCAATCTAACCACCAAGCCTCATCCGACCTTGACCAATTTGTCAAACATTCTCCCTACCCGCTGGGGGAATTCAACGTTCATCTAAGCCTCAACCAAACCTTTTGACCTAGTCTCGACCAAATATCAATCACTCTTTTAATCCTAAACCTCAACCTAACCTTATCCAAACATTCAACCTGACCTCGACCAAACCATCAACCAAACCTCAACCAAATCTCAACCAAATATCAACCTGACCTCAACCAGTCTTGACCTATCAAACCTTGACCAAACATTTAACCAACCTTTTAACCATAACATCAACCAGGCATCGACCAAACCTCAATCATGACATTGACCAAGACCTCAACCAAATTTTGACCAAGACATTTACCAGACATTCACCCAAACATTGACCATGACCAGATGTTGACCATGCCATTGACCAATCATCGACCAAATATCCATCATCTCGACCCTTGACCAAACATTCAACTAGTCTCGACCAATCAGCGACCATATCAACCAACTTCACATCCAACATCAATCAACATGTGACCAATCTGGAAAGAGGCAAATGGGGCAAGTTTGCTCCTAATTGACTCAAACCTTATCATAATGCACAAGCATGGCCTAGGGACTTATCAGAACCTGAGCCCTTTTTATGCCTTGCATCTTCGACCATTCTACTATTAGTCGAGTACTCGATCACTTGACGTTTTACTTGAGCTCATCTCTTAAGCAACCCCCTATCATTCCTATTCCTTTCAACCCTATTTCCCAACACTGGTCAACCCTTTTTGTCAAGCATTCAACCACTTGCACCAAATCAAACATCAAAACTTACTTGAGACAAGGCCTGACTGGGATTTCATCCCCCAGTGGATACCTTACCCGTCCTGGCAGTCCCACTTGGATTTCATCACCAAGGGGAAAGCCCATTCTATTCTCTGGCAGAGGATAATCTCTAGGGAAAGTATATTTTGGCTAAGTGAGACCAGCTTATCACTGGGCTCATGAAGTGAGGGGAGCTTGCTCCTTAGCACCAGGCCATGTACGGAACTTAACCTAGATTCTTGAGTGCTTAAACAAACCTGAAACCATCCATAGACTACCTCTTCTAGGACCCTTCTAATAGCCAACCTCCCCAAACATCACTTTAAGGCATAAGCCACACGAGCTTAATAATTTATTTCTAGGGATTTAATGCTTAGGCTCTACTTGTGTTCTTCATCTTTTCTGTTCTTATCTACTTGTTTGAGCTAGTGAGGACGTTCTTCTTCCTTTTTTCCAAAAACTCTCAAATCTTTTGGGTTTCTAGAAAACACAGTCACCGACATCGGTTTTACCAACGATGTTGGCAACATTCTTTGCTAGCATCGGTTATCTAACTGATGTCGGCCATCTGTTATCACTGACCTCAGTTTTTCAACCGACATCGGTCACTATCACAGTCCTTTTCTTCCAAAAACAATAGCCTAAAACCCGACCCTTTTTTTGCCAAAAACCACATTCTGAGTTTCTAAAATTGAAAAAACATAGTTTCTAGAACTTGACCCTTCTTGCCTTGAATGGTTTTGACATGCGGTCAAACCAAGGCCCTTCTTGACCAAGCAAGGCATCAACCGCTTTCGCCTTCCCCATCCATAACCAGTCCTATAATGGAGTTCCACTCAGAGACCGAAAGAACTCCTACTCGATCAACCCCAACTCAGACCCCCATTTTCCTTGAAGGGGACCAATATTTCAAAATATTCTTAGACCTCAATGTCAGAGCCCTCCAAAACTATCTCGCAAAAAACCCAACGCGAGACTTTTTGGGTGAAGGGGTGATGACATCAACACCGTCCGCTATCCAGCCTTTTACCTCAACCATTAACTCGACCATGGCTAATATGCAAAGTTTGGCCTCCCCATCTATTTTTAGACCAACCTCCATCGAGGTTCCATTACCCCCTCAGCCACATGCAATTCAACCAAGTTCTACATCATACCAAAACTTGATTATCTCAACCCCTCACACTCTTGCACCCATAAATGCAGGAGTGTCTACCTCCCCCTTTGTCAATGCTACCACACAACCACCTTTAGTAGTATCTAGTCAACTTATGCCTTCTACTTCCATAACCCAACCACCTTTGGCCTCCACTTTTGTTCCTGCGACTAGTTACACATATGTTGTGCCCCTATAAGCACAACTGACTACATCGTATGCCCCTTCTAGCACCTTTCAAGCACCCTACAACCTAGGGGGCACCCCATCTGCCAATCTGTCAGTATATCTCATCATAATGTTGATGGACAAAATGTCTAGTCTCGAGACCTCTATTTTTGGTTCAAGCAATGCTCTCTCATATGAGCAAATTTGCAATGAACCCATCCATCCTTCTGTCCCAATCCGACCATACCCCAACCAGTGGGAGCTTCCTAAATTTACTCATTTCCAGAGTAAGGAAGACCCACAATAGCATCTATAGGCATTTAGACATGCTTGTTACCTCATAGCCCACGATGATGTGTTACTTTTACGCATGTTCCCCATGTCACTTTCTGGCCTCGCCCTTGAGTGGTATAGCTCTCTTACTAGACATTCTATCTTTTTATTCATTCAACTTGCCCAATTATTTATCGACCATTTTTATATCAATATCACCAAACAAGTCTCAATCACAGACCTTTACTCCATCAGGCAATTTGACGATGAATCAATAGTCAATTTTGTCACTCATTGCCTCAACCTGAGCTCATCGAGCTCTTTTCTCGAGCATGTGCTAGACACATCTCTTCCACCTTGTAGGTTCAAACATTCTATACTTTCGATGAAGCTTTCACCATGGCCTAAAATCTTGAACTCCATGCCATTGAAGAGGATAAGGTCAAATTGCGTAATACCAACGCAAAAGCCAATGACCCTTCTTCTTTCAGACCTTCTTCTTCCCACTCCAAGCCCAAAGGAGTGGCCAACACTGTGGTCATTAGATCACCATCCTTGATAACAACTAATCATTCTCAACCTTCTACATCTTTAAGCATCACCAAACAATTCCAACAATGGTACATCCAACGTTCATACACTCCACTTGGAGAATCATATGCTTCCATTTTGGAAAAACTTGTCAAGCAAGGGGTCCTCAATCTCCCTCCAATATGACCACCTCAATTTGACCCTTCAAAAGCCCTCCCTACATGGTAAAGGGAGGCTAACTTCTGTCACTATCATCGCATCCACGGCCATGACATCGACAATTGCCGAACCTTCAAAAACATAGTCCAAGACATGATCGACAAGGGAGATCTTGTTTTGGACAACCCAAATGCCCCACCCAACCAACACATTGATATCTTCAAGCAACCCTTTCCTAATCATCCACCTACCCAAAACAATGTCCAAACTATGACTGATAGCTCCCACGAGCATGACATACACACGGTCAACACGGTCTCGCCTCTTATATCGAACCAATCTCCTTCACAAGAGGAAGACCCTTCTTCCCCTATTTCTCCTCCACAAGTAGAAGGCACCATCATCCCTACCCTCTGCCCTCTTTAGGAGCTGCACTCTCCTATTTCTTCTCCACCAAGAGAAGACCCAGTCTCTCTGCCCACTTCGATCGAAGAAGACCCAGTCACAATTTTTTCTTACTTGTTGCCTGAGATTGCTACATCTCACTCATCTCCATCCACATCCGAACCCAAACCCGTATCTAACCTGACCTCACACAATGGTGGCCCTTAACCCAAACCAAAGAAGGCCACTAAACTACATTGGAGGAATCCTCCCCCACCTTTGTCATTACCTTCAATTTTGGGCCTACATCCGTCCACTTTAATAGGAGTGCTTCCTACTCCCATACTTCATAGAGAAAAGTCACCTCCATTACTCTCTCAAACCATCAGACATATATCTCCTCCAATCCATCAACCAATGCCTCCTAAACCAAAGTCATCAACCCCCACTGCAATAAGACACATAGACCCATTAGCAGGTTTTTATGCCTTACTGTTACGGCAATTGTTGTAGTCTTCTCGCATCAATCTCCCACCTCTTAAACCATATCAATCTCTTAGACCAAAACCACCCTGGTTTGACGACACTCAGATTTATGCATATCATCACATGCATGGGCATGACACTGAGCATTGTTGTGCCCTCAAGGTTTTCATTCACCAATGTCTAGGGAATGACACCTTTCTTCTCAACCATGTTAGCAACAAGCCTTCAACACCACCCCACTCATCGACTCTAGGATCAAGACCATCTTGGTTTGACAACTCTAAATTTTGCCACTATCATCACACTCCAGGACATGACACTGAGCGTTGTTGTGCTCTCAAAGCTATCATTCATCAACAATGGAGAAAGGATTCCCTTCTCATCAAGGATCCTCTTGACCACCCCTTCGACAAATCATCATCACCAACCCATGCTTCTCAAACCTCATCACCTAAATCGGGATCTCCACTCCAGACTATGGTCCCTTTGCTGCCTTTAACCCCCTTATTCGACATCAACACAATCAATCTGACCACCAAGCCTCAACTGAACTTGACCAATCTATCAAACATTCTCCCTAGCCGCTGGGGGAATTCAACATTCATCCAAGCCTTGACCAACCCTTCAACCCAGTCTCGACCAAATATCAATCACTCTTTTAATCCTAAACCTCAACCTGACCTTATCCAAACATTCAACCTAACCTTGACCAAACCATCGACCAAACCTCAACCAAATTTTGACCAAGACATTGACCAGACATTCACCCAGACATTGACCATGACCAGACATTGACCATGCCATTGACCAATCATCGACCAAATATCCATCGTCTCGACCCTTGACCAAACATTCAACTAGTCTCGACCAATCAGTGACCATATCAACTAACTTCACATCCAACATCAATCAACACGTGACCAATTTGGAAAGAGGCAAATGGGGCAAGTTTGCTCCTAATTGACTCAAACCTTATCATAATGCACAAGCATGGCCCAGGGACTTATCAGAACCTGAGCCCTTTTTATGCCTTGCATATTTAACCATTCTACTGTTAGTCAAGTACTCAATCACTTGATGTTTCACTTGAGCTCATCTCTTGAGCAACCCCCTGTCATTGTCATTCCTATTCCTTTCAACCCTATTTCCCAACAATGGTCAACCCTTTTTGTCAAGCATGAATGCTTTGTCCTAATAAAAGGGAACCCTTAAACTTCTAGAGGCTCGTCCATGGCTAAAAACTTTAGTCAACAAAACATGTCAAAAAATGGGATACCTATCATATCAAAGGTCATAAACTCTAAATGTAGACTACTCCCTCGAAGGACAGCTACATAATTGTTGTATTACTAGACTGCTCCCTTGAAGGACAGCTAGGCCAAAGTCATATCAAAAGCATACAACGCAAAAGTATAGACCACTCCCTCGAAGGATGGGTATGACTAAATCTTGCTACAGACAACCCTTTTTTTTTGAAGCTTCCCACATCGATCAACTTCACATATATGACCACCGAGCAAAGTAACATCTCAATGCAGGCTTCTCGCATCGATCAGTCTGCACCAAAAAAAAAAGAAAAAAAAGAAAAAAGACTGACAAGCTATTAAAGTCATGGACATGCCTATAGTCATTCTTGGGTCACCTATAAAAGGGGCAAGGTTCTTCCTACCACACAAAGGGTTATCCCATCCTCTCATATCACATATTCAACCTATCACCCCAACATACTCAAGGGACTTTGAGCTCACTTAACGTCAAGTGATTTGATTACTTCTCTAGCATAACCACTGGTCAACGACGCAATGCATGAATGGGACTCTTGGTTCTAACAACCCCTATCTATGCTATCATTCTGGTCCATGTCAATAAAAGAGCAATTCACCTTTCACTTCTTTTTCACACTTTGGTCACATTCAACCAAACCTTTTTCTACCCAACCAAGCCAACCCAACATTTTCAACATGACATCTTGACATTGGACATCGTCCTAGTCCTTTTCACATAGTTTCTATAGACACCACTACACATGGAAACTATCGAATAGACACAATTTATGTTAAGCATAAACCATTACTTGTTGAAGCATAAATAGACCTCAATTCATTTTTAGCATACATCCATCATGAATATGGAAAATTGCTAGGGATGAAAGACCCCTTAACTAATGTTACAGAATACACCATTTGAAAAAGGCTGTAACATCCTCTTATCCTCATCATTTTCACACATGACCAAACCAATCATCGACCAATCTTCTCAACTAGTCCGAACTACATTGGTCTAAGGCCCCTTCTAATCTGGGCTATGTAGGCAGCACTCATATGACACGACTGTCTTCTGGGGTTAGCTCGACCACCCCCATTTGTTCATCTACATCTTGGATAAAACATATCCTCTTCTAACCATGACCTTGACCTTGACCAAGACCATTGACCACTTTGACCCTTTCCTCCCTTTTAGGGAGAACTACATTGGCCTGAGGCCCTATAACAGGGGCTATGTAGGTAGCACTCAGTCTTATGAGGTTAGCTCAGCCACATCCTTTCATCCATCCATCCACCTCAACCAATGACCATTGGATATCATGCCTATCTCCTCTAACCATGACCACTTCTAAGACAACTTTGCCTTGGTTGTTTTTGCATGTATGCTACCTCACGACTGGTTAGCAAAATTGTGCACAGACTATTTATGACCTTCACAAGCATAGGATTGCAAGCTGGTTGATCCCCACTACTTGTGGCATTTTCATGTTTCCAAGAGTACTTCCTGAGCCTAAGATACTTGGAAAACAATGACCATTAGCACTTCAACTTAGATTGAATAACCCGTTCAGCTACGACCAAATGCTGGGGCCCAGTTATTTCAATTTTGGCACTCCTTGACCTTGACCTGCGACAATTTAACCTGACCATCCCGTGAAGTGGTATGCATGCAATCACAACTATTGTAGTGTTCATCTTCACCATTTTCATCCATCTCTCTATCAAATCAGCCCCTGATTCTAGGTTCCCTTCCCTCGACTCCTGCTTTGAGGGGGAATACCTCATCTCATAATCAGGGAAACCAACCTCTTCCTATTTTTGTCTTGTAGTTCACTTGAACAACCAACAAGATAAAATCAAATTTATCATATACGTGGGGCAATCAACTCCTATTTTTGTCTTGCAACTCATCTAGAACAACCAACAAGACAAAAAGGGGCAAATGTAGACACCAAAATCGTGTCTACTCCCTTGGTCCTTTCTCCCCCCTTAGTCTCCTTTGGTCCACTTAACCACTCCTAACCCAGGTCTTGTTAATTTAAAATAATTATCTTATTTTAAGTTAATAATTCTCTCTCCCTTGCCACCTCACCACCCTAGGATGCCCTTCTTTGGATTCCCTTCATCCCCCCATGACCCATTTATGACCTATTCCTCATCCTCACACCCATTTAACCTCTCTCGATCATTTCTTACCCCACCACTTAAACCCGGTAGTTGGGAAAATAGATGAAAGGCTATTTTTAGCCTTTTTCTTGCCTTTTAGCCGCTGAAGTCAGTCAACTATCAACCAACATCGATGGTATTACCAGCATCAATTTCCTTCATAACAGTTTTTTGTGTCTGTTATCCCCCTTCTGCCCCTGCTCTTCATCTGACTCTAGAATCTTACACTCAGATCAATCAATCAGCCAATCCTTCTACCAGACCTCTCACTCTCTCCCTCAGGTACACATAGTAGGCTTCTACACCAGCAAGCACAACAAGTATTAGGAGCCCCACCTTGCAACAATGTTCTACATCAACAATAGGTATATCAACAACCTAGGATCCTACACTTCTTCTTTAGCAGGCAAGAGGTAAGCACTCTTTTGTTATGTCATTTTCAATAGCTTAGAATGTCTCTATAATCAACTTTCTATTTATTGCTTCTAATCCATACTATACTAGACCAGACCTGAATCCTTATCTCCCTGTTGCTTCCATCTTCTATTTGGTCCCTCTTTCAGACCATTCTTTTTGCCTGCAAAAACCCTATACAGAGCATTCAACTAGAGTCTCAGAGCCAGACCCCCAGACCATTCAACCAGACCCATAGCCTTTCTTAGACCCATCCATAGACAAAAAACTCATCCAAACTTCATCCACAGACTACTGCCCTGACCGACGCTGACCACAGAGACCACTACCCCCATCGACGTCGACAGATAATCGACGTTGGTAGACCTTGACAACTGATGTCGGTAGGACCACCGACGTCGGTGACTATGACCAAGCTAACAACAACATCTAGGTAAGCATTTGCTTACATTTCCTTTTCAATCTTTAATCATTTTAGTATTTTATCATTTTGCCTTTTATCAGACATTACTTTTATCAATCAGTGGGTTAACATCCCTCAAGCTTTTGCTTCTAGGATCAAGCTTTTGCTTGGCAACCCACCATCTCCTCATCTAACGCCTTCTTTGTCTTAGTCTCTTTCTTTTGCAGGTGTCATCCTCCACAACCAAAGAGGAGTTCTCACGATGTCTGGATAACGGTGCGCACGACTTCGTCTAGGTACATACAAGCCTTAGACCATTTCTCTTAGTTTCTTATTCTCTTTTTGAATGTAGAAAGCGAAAATCGTATAGAAATAGGTAGTATGTTGTCACCAATAAGAGGACTTAGAATAATATCAATACTATACTAAGACATATAAATGGATGAACTTGTAATGGTCAAAGTAATGTATATAACATCTCTTGAGTAAGTAAGCTATAAGAATCATGATATCTAGCAAATTGGTATAGTCCCATCATGGAATAATCCATAAGAATACTCTAAATAGTCTAAATAGTGACTAGAGGATTAGTGTTTGTGTGCTCCATCTTAGACCTATGAACATGAGAAGAACTAATATCATGTACTATAACAAGATAAAGAACTATAGGTGTATAACTAAGACAATGTTGTAAAGAAGAAAGATATTTAAGTATATTTGCATCTTTAGCTTGAGTAAATATATCTAAAAATGGGTCATATAAATAATATCCATCATCATAATCAAGAGTATAAATTTCAAAAGTACATGCATCAATTATTTTATCAGTTGAAGAGGCATGATGAATATAATTATTAGTTTTTGCTAAGGTAACCAAAATTTTGTCACATGGTAGTTGACAAGATCGAGGTCATAAGGAGGGAGGTAATTGATAAAATATTATAGGAAGAATATCATAGTTTTTATTTTTAAACTTATCTCATATGGTTAATAATCATTAAAATTAAAAAGGTTGGGTGGTATATTTCTTATTAATTCAAGAAGTCCATTATAACCCCTAGTAGAGTTAATGGGATAATTGAGACATTATGATTCATGAAATGGGATGCTACATAAGGGTTCAAGTGTGGTTATTTTGAAAAAACCTCTTTCTTGGAATTGTTAAAAATTATAATGATTCATATCTCATTTAATCTTATATATAACACCATTATAGGTAAATCTAACACATTGGCATGCTGACAAGACAATTGATCTCATGCAATGTGTCTAAGTTCAATTGAATAAGATATTTTAATAGATTAAAAAGTTAACTATCATGAATTTAACATGTACCTTGACTTTGATAACCATGATAGGAAGCTAAACATACCCTAACATAGGAATTTGTCTTCTATCATATCCTTGACATGTACTTTGCATGTATTTAAGGTTGCATTCAAAGTATCTAAGAGTTTTAATAAAATCAAGGAAAATAACATAAGTGCCTAATATTTCATTTATTAAAGCTTGTTTAACTTGGATATCTCCTATTTTCACACTAATTAATAATGGTAGATCATCCACATGAAGTAATATCTCATTAAAAATCATGGAAGAGATAGGGAATTTGAGCAAAAGAGAAGTGTCCACTATTTGGTCAACATGTATAGACATTTATTTACATTATTGAAGTATGTTATCTTTAAATCTTAATAAGGTAGCTTCTTACCCCATGGGTGGTGGATGAGGGATGTTCATTTCAAATAATAACTACATATGTCAATTATGATGAGGAGGTTAAGTTCACATAATTTCTAAGAAAGGAATCTAAGATGGGAGATCTACTATGGGATCGCATTTGTCATAACTTGTTAAAGTATTATTGTATAAAGGTGTATAATTTTTCAATAGACCCTTTAAAGGAAAGTCAGAAGTTTATTGAAATTTATTTTGATAAGGTATATTTGGTTGAGGTTTGGTTAATGTGGGTTTACTAATTAAAGGTACATGTGTTATGTCAGGTGATGTGGTTGTATCTTTGGTAATTTATTATGTTTGAGTAGAAAAAATACCAATTGGAATTTGTGAGGTGTCCACTTTAGGTGTTTTAGTTGTAGGTTGGTAGATATTATATCAATAATATGAGAGGTATTTTCAATTTGTATTATTGTAGTTAATACTTTCACGCTTTTTGGTTCCACATTCCCCAATTTCATGAGATGGGATGGGTAAGCATCTTGAATAATATAGAACTTTAGAAAATTGTTATAGTCAGAGGCTAGATATTGATCAATATAAGAAGCTAATCTCCTCATGTTATTCATGTTGAAAATATTCTCTTTGATAATATTAAGGTCTATGGTACTTTTAACATTGTTGGTAGTAGGAGGTTAATTAGCGTTATCGTGATGGTTGGGAAGAAGATCCTTGTAAATTGCAAAGTGAGCATTGGCTTGATTTAAAGCTTCATTTTTGGTTTTAGTTTTATGAGCCTTAGTTGTTATTTCATAATATTGTTGACATTTACATATAAGTGATTCATGGCCAAACTTGGGTCCAAGAAGATAATCCATAGCAAAATTTCATAATTGGTGACAAGTTTCATGAGAATGGACCTAACTTGCATGTAACTAACAAAATTTGTGGGGATCATATCAATGTTTTAAATGATGCATAAGATCAAGATATCATGGGGAAGGTCATGGAAGAATATCTTGAATTTATGCTAAGGAAATAGGTTTGTGTACATCCATATTATTCCCTTGATAAAGTGTGGAGCTAGGATGAGAATTATTATTATTTGGAGGATTATGTTTCATGGTGTTGTTTAGAGAAATGAATCAAATAGTGTGCATGGAGTCATAATTATCTATAACACCATCATTTTTTGCATGTCTATTCTTATTTTTCATAAGCATTCAAGTTCTTATTGAAGTGTGTGAAGACTCAAATTGATGTACAAGGAAATCTTGATGTTTATCTTGGTCAAGATCCTCTTCCAAGGATTTGGGGAAAGGGTCCTAACATGGTATTTTAGTTTAGGATAAAGAGCATTAGTCAATAAGTGAAAGAGGTTTTCATCTAATATATTATGATCAGCTTTGTTAGACAAGGATTTTCATCATTTAATGAATAATTGTTACATTTCACATTTTATTTTTTTATAATCAATAAAGTGGGCAAAGTTATTTTCTAGAAGATCACTAGTTTGGAATTCTTGGACCAAAGTATTGACTAAGTCCTCTAATCTAGTGATGGAATGAGTTTTAAGTTGGTTATACCAATCTAAATTATCCCCTAAAAAAATTTTAGCTAAGAGTTTGGTAGAAATAAATATATTAAGTTTAACCCAATCTTTATATAGATTTCCAAAGGTTTTCTAATGCAAAGATGGATATGTGGATCCATTATAAGTGATAGTAGGGACTATTCCTCCTATGTCAATGTTTATGATTTTAGGAAAAAGAAGTTCATTTTTTAAGTTTTTAATATTTTTGTTAATAAGTGGGGGATGTGGTATAAAATTCACATGTGCATCTCTAAGAGCCAATGGGGGTGCATTAGGATTTTGCATTCCCCATTGAGTAGGTTCAGGTTAGTTTTGGATATGTAATAACTAGTTTTGCATTTGCATAATTTGCTTGGAATTATTAGTTTGAAAATTAGCCATTTGGTTAAGAGTTTGTAACAATAATTAATTGGTTTGAATGTTATTTTGATTAGGGTAAGTAACATTGGATGCATTATTATTATGTGAAGTATTAATGGTTTTAAAGAAGCATTAGTGGCATGAGAAGCACTAATAGTGGATGTATTATGGGTATTTGGAATAGACCCACTAAAAGTAACACCTATCAGGTTTGTATAAATACTTGGCATGGAGGTGAAAGAATATATGTAGGAAGACATCATAGTATTAGAAGGAGACATGAGATAGGGTAAAGGTGTGGAATAAGTCATGAATTGACTTGCCCCAAATCCTATAGGATCCCATCATGAGGTTATAGACAACTGTAATATCCTTACCTCTATGTTGAGGATTTTCATTGATGAAAAGGATCATTTTAGACATGTATTCAAGAGCAATTTCATCTTATACCATTTTCATGGATAAAGAGTTAAGAGCCATAGAATAGGGAAGAGTCCCATAGTTGGTAGTTCTAGTTCAAGTTGTAACATGGACATTTCTTTGGTATAGGTTAGTTACTATAAAATGTGTTTTAGGAAATTTATTAATATTAGTGAAACTCATCATGTTAGTTTTATTTTATTTTTAGCTTCATAAAATATATTTTGCATGATGAAAATATTAAGTTAAACACTTACTAAGAGATAAAAAAAATTGTACTATATTGAGTTGAGATGGTCCGCTGAGTTCTATAGGAAGATAAATATTAAAACCTATAAGAGATTGGTTTCAATAGGTCAACTTAGTTCTATAGGAATATAAATAGAACATCCTATAAGTGACTAGGTTGAATAGGTCAACATAGTTCTATAGGAAGACAAACAAAATAGACTATAAGAGACTAGGTCAAATAGGTCAACTTATTTTTTTAGGAAGACAAACTTAGTAGCCTATAAGAGACTAGGTCGAGAAGGTTAAATTATTTATGTAAGAAGATAAAGAAAACAACCTGTAAGAGACTAGGTTGAGCAAGTTGACTTCATTTAGTAGGAATAAAAAATAGAATAGCCTATAAGAGACTGGGTTGAGAAGGTCAACTTGGTTCTATAGGAAGACAAATAAAATAACATGTAAGAGGTTGGGATAAATAGGTCAACTTGGTTCTATAGGGAGGAAAAATTAAAATGGTTTGGATCTAGATGATTTAGTTTTTAGTTACATAAAAATAGAACTAAACACATAAGAAACTAGGTCAAAATGGTTGATCTAGTTTTAGCACACAACATAAACCTTGTATTAATGTTAGATAATACAAGTTTACAATACAAAAAATAATATAAAATAAGTATCAATAGTGAATTTTAGAAGAAAACTAACTAATTGATTGAAAAGATGATATGAAAGTTGTACTAAGGGTTTTGATTGAAAGCGTAGGCTCCCAAAGATGCTTGTCTATTGGATAGTGTCAACCCAATATTTTAGAACACTAACTATAGAGGAATTACCATTCCTATAGCCCACTAAACTTGGTTTCAAGGGTAATCTATAAGTAACTTCTCAATGCTAATTGTTAAATGATGAACCACATAAACAAATGGATGGTTGGATTCTTAAAATTCAATAAAGAGGGAGATCTTAGGCATTTCTAAAATACTGTGAGGTAGGTATAAACTAAAGGCCATGTTTAGCTCTGTACTATATCTAAGAGTATCAAAGTAATACCCTCACACCATGATATCTATAAATGATATAAAAGGACTATAAATAGAGTATCGAGTAGCTTTTCATGATAGTAGCTAAGTAGTTTGAAAACTATTGGTACGTAATTTCTATGGAAAACCAAACGAAATGAAAAATAAGAGTGAAAATCAAAGTTTTGAAAGTTATTTTGTAGTTTTTGGAAAGTAAATAAATAGGTAGCCAATTAAAAGGTACAATGATTTTTATTAATATTATTATAGGTTAATTCCCTTTTCTTGAATTAGGATAAACATAAATAGAATGTTGTTGAGCTGGTCGATGTAGTTGTATAAATAGAATAGAACAAAGTTGAGCTGGTTGACTCAATCTTTTGAAAGATATTCCAAAAAGGAACACAACTAAGCTAGTCAACTTAGTTTTATATATAGAAAATAACTATATAACTAAGTTGATACATTTGACTTAGTTTTTTTTAAAGGTACAAATTTATAGAAATAAAAACCAGGAAAACAATACGAAAATTTGAGTTCTTAAAAATATAAGGAAAATGAAATCACTTAAAATTTGATAGAAACTAATTATTGATTTGGTTAGAATGAACCTAACAAATTATATAAAATTGACCAAGTCAATGTAATAGTTTTCTTGAATCTGTTGAGTTATTGTTTTAGACTATGTTGTTCAAATGGTGTTTTGAACATATAGAGGTAAAAATAGAATATTTAAATAGAGTTGAGTTGGTCGACTAAGTATAATTGATAAATGATAAATGATAAAATAATAATAAAACTATGTCGATCAAATTGACCTAGTATGTTGGAAGGAAAAAGTATAAAATAAAAGAATCAATCAGATCAATTTGGTTAAATGTGAAAAATTGAGTAAAAAACTATATCAAGCAGATTGATCCAATTTTCCAAAACTAGAAATTCCACATAGATAAAATTGAACAAAATCGATAGGCTTACCTTAATTAGAAACTTGTAAAATATGCCATAACTAAGTTGATGAGTCAATTAAGTTTTAAAAAATTTCACATAGAGCCGAATGAAGTCAACTAGGTTGACTAAGTATGAAAACCTACACACAAAAAATTTAACTAGATTAATAGTGTTGATCTAGTTATATGTAGAGAACAATTATAAATCTACAAGGGTTAGATTCACATGAGGTTCACTGTAATCCATTCAGGTGAAACTAGATGGTTCTATAACTTATCTTACTCAATAATATCCAATCTTAGAGAAGGTGATCTACTAATAAGTACTATTAGGGATACATTTAAATTAGGTTCATGACAAATAATTTACCTACTAAAGCTACACTAAGGGACCTCTCATCACACTATGGCAAAGGAGAGGTTTCCAAGGCCTTTAGTCAAATGACATATTGTGATAAACCTAGGTATGCCTTATGATTATAAATATTATTAAACAATCTAATCTACTAAAAAACTATGCAGGATAATCTAATAAATGCACATACAAGATAATCTAGTGCTCATAAAAACATGTGGCACAAATAGGGAAGATAATCAACATGCAAATATAAATCTATCTATAACATATAAATGATTTAAGAAAGGAGAGATGTAATCAAATATATATTAACTCTAAAACATCTACTTATATAAATATGGAGGTCTAGAAATATACTTACCTTTATTGAAGTGAACCCATCATGCCTTAATATCTCCCTTAGCCAATGGTGATTTATAAGAGGTTTTTATGGGCTTGTAAGGATGACAAGGATAAATCATCTCTAGGATACAAGACATCTCCTATGCATCCAAAATTTCCACAAGATAAGTGTTACTTCTCCAAGGGAAAGAACCTAAGCAATGAAACATTGTATTGATTTTATAAGTAAATTTGTGAGAAAAAATGATGCATAATTGATTGATCCTCTTTTAAAAATGAAATTAAAGGGGGTATATATCCATGGATTGACCCTAAATCCTCTTTGGATTTTATTTAACTACATTTGACCTCATTGGGCAATAAATAGAGCCATTAAGTCTTGAACTATTTTGGCTTAAGTTGACATAGTTATGTAACATATGGTAAATCATATAACATGGTTGACCTAGTTTACCTAGTAAGAGACATGGTAAAAATGGGTTTTTACTTAGTTTTAGGCTATTTTGGGAGGTGAGATGCTTAGGAAAATATATAATTGGGGTTTTAATGCCTAGGAAAATAGATAGGAGCAGTATGTATTGGTTTTAAGTGGTGGTATAGGGTTCAACAATATTTTGAAGAACCAAAATATGGAAACCCCTTTCTATGTGCACCCTAAAATGGTTGCACTTAGAGAGATTGAGATTCGATGGGTTCCTAAAAGAGATAAAACATCAATAATTGATAAAATTTAAAATAGTGTATATATACACTCCACTTATCTCTATCCTCATATGTATCTAATATCTCATGTAGGGTGGCTTGATATGCCATTAAATTGAGGTGTTCACCTTATATTCAAAATGTACTCTAACAAAATTACATGTCCCAAATTCATGCCCTAAATAGTGTGGGAATATATTTTGCCACCATATAATCTCCCAACTTAATAAAGTCTCACTCAAATCATCTTATTAACTAATAATAATAATTTAGGCATTTGTAGAATGTGCTACAGGATCAAAAATAAGAGCATGAACACTAATAATTTTACTGTCTCTCTTCAACAAGTCACCATGAATAACATCATTAATAATCTATCATTTTATAACCTAAATCAACCCAAAAAAAATGGTGATATAATACTCATCATCACGTACATATTACAATAATTTACAATGCATTATAATATGGTATGAAAATTATATCAAAATTGTTAAAAACATAAAATATATTACATATACATACCAATACAAGTAGTAGGTATATTTGGATATTTATCTCCCTATGCCTCCTCTCTATTCTCACCCATACACACACACACACACACACACACACACACACACACACACACACACACACACATATATATATATATATAATTATTTAACTAAAGTGACATCCACTGGGTCAGTTGAAACACAAAACAAGATAGGCTAATATAAATAGGCCCACCACTGCATGTACTTTATAGCACATCCTACAACATCACCAGCTACAATCACTATTGGGGGATATATGTACCTTGTCACTATTAGAGTTAGATTCATATATATATATATATATATATATATATATATATATATATATATATGAGTGTGCATCCATGTAACAGGTGGTGGATAAAACCCATACATAATTCAAAACTATCTTATAACATGCTCATACTAGAAGTGCTCATAAATTCTACTAAATTAATAATGAAACAAACTAATGAATTTAATCCATTTTAATTATAATACATCCTCATTTCAACTATAAAACCCTCAAAAGGACCTACAAATAATATAATCAAAATTCAACTTGTATAATTTAAGATAATAATCCATAGTATTATGAGCAGAGGAACATAGACCATTTATCCATCTCTTTCCATATATCTATGTATGTGCCCACTCAACCAAAAGATTAACTATGGGATAAGCCATAGATATGTGCTATAGGTCCGCACATGTAATCATGTTGTTGATCCAAGATCAACACTACAATCCTCTTGGGTAAACCAATATAGATCTCTATATAAATAGACTTGCATAGTACATCCCCAAGAATACATAGTGTCATCAATTTTAATGTCATCAATGATATCACACATCCTATAAGATATATCTAGGTTGTTTCCATTCATAGAAATAAAATATGATAGTATAACACAGATAATTCCATACATGTAGAATGTCAGATAACACAATATCTGATAGTAAATTTGTAAAATCATCTAAGGTATATCATGCGCCTTAATCATGACCTATCATAAATATATGATCCCAAACTTTGGAAACCACTTTATTATTATCTTACAAAATATTTTAAGCACTTACAACTGGTAATTAAAAATGTACCACATATTACATAATGCCATTGTCATATCCCTAGTCAAGAGATAAAAAGTGCATGTTCTAATATCCCATCTCTTAACTAAATCAATCATCAAGTGCATATCACAATCCATCAATCCTAGTTGATCAACATGAGCAATCCCCACATAATCAGTTATTTCTTAGCATCACTAAGTGAAAGACACAATACAATGTCCATATGTTATCCATGAAAAATTATCAAACACTCATATCTAACTTCAATCACATAAAAATAAAAATAAAATAAGATTAGATTAGAAATAAAAATATCAAAAATAATAAATCAATATTATAACAATCTTTCAAGCCCAACAGACACTTATGGTAGAGAAAAATTGCCTACAATAGAAACTACCAATAAACTTTTAGATAATGGTGGAAAAAATTAGACACTACCAGTGTCCAAAAGACACTATAATAACTTATCAAACATAATTTAAAAATTGTAAAACATGGATGAAATCATTAAATAATGTTTTTTTCAAAGTAATAAAGCAAATTAGCAAAAATTGAGTTTTTCAAAAAAAATAGGCCTAGTGGCTCCTTCATATAAAGGAATGCCTCGAGACAATAAAATCGAGGAGGGGTAACACATTGTCACATTAGAATTATTTCAAGTTAGAGCATAGATTCAATAGTTAGTGGAGTAAAATTTAAATTAAAAAAAATGGAAATATTGATCATCTAATGGAATTTGGCCCTATAATTTCAAAATTCAAGATATTATTAATTTAAAAGAAAATATAAATCACAACATATTAATACTTGAATATCAATTTTGCCTCTCATTATTTATATTCAAACATGGGTTGGATGATATTTCATATAGTGACACCTTTAGGGTCATTTATTAATAGAACATAATAGAACATATTATATACCTATTTCTAAGATATACATGGTGTCACTAGTAACTCTAAAAAAATCATGAAATATTACAATTGGTGTGAAATTGTGACACATAATAAAAATTTGATATTTCCTTTAACATTCTTGCACCATCAAAATAAAACTAGTCTATGGAACATAATTTCTTATGCAATTAAACTACATAACTAAGTGAAATCAAGGTGACTTCAAATAACACGTGTAAATCCACTCATGTGGGGTATACAAACATTTAATATAATTATAAAATTAACTAAGAATCTCAATATTAATTTTTATAATGAACATTTAAATTCTTAATTATAAATTGAATTAAATACAATAGCTTATTATTTTATCATAATTTTGAATTAATATGGTGCTTAACCCTAATTGAGATAAATTGAATGTTATATAGTATAATGTTGTAAATTGACTTGAGACAAGCATAATGAAAGAAAAATATTGAATTTAACAAAGTATAATTAAATGAAAGAAGATTAACTATGAACAAAATGAAATATTTAGTTTTTTAATATCTAAGATCTGCCTGTGTGAAATTGATATAAGGTTGGAACTAAGAAACAAGGATTGATTATAAAAATGCACAAGGAATGAGATTAAAAATCATGAGGGACAAAATCTTTCAACTTGGGATAGGATCGACTACCATCATAGTCCTAAGCTAGTTGATCTTGTCCTTCACTGAAAAATAATAAAATCAAGTCATGATCATTTGTAATAACTTAAATTAGGTATGTGTGTAGATATATAACCTTCATATTTGTGAAAAAGACCTAAAAAATATATTCTTCAAATTTTAAACCCTAATAGGGCTTGCAATGATTAAAAATCTTCAAATAGAAAAGGGAAAGTATAATGGGTTGAGATAACCCCAATCACCCTCAAGGTAATTAAACACTTCCTATGTATCAAATACATTGAATAGGTATTTCAAGTCCACATAGTTCTCTCACTTATAGTGCTTTGTGAAAATATGCTCCTTTCACTATATAGATGCATCTGTAAATAACTTTAATACTTGATCATGCTTCATTTTAGCTTGGATAAAATAGGATTTAGAATTGGCTAAGTATTTATTCAAGTGATTATAATTAGAATCGGGAATAATAGAGAATATTTTCTCAATGAAAAACAATGTAATTGTACCTCTATATTTAAATTTCCAAGTGGTAGAATAGGTGAATTAAATGTGCCTTTATAGAAATCCAAAAGGGACAACCTTAAGCTAATAATCATAAAAACACAAATCACAATGTAAGGGAGGGTTCAAATTTTAAAAATGACTATTATAAGTTCAAGGGGAAAAAATTCCTATAGGAGACAAGAAAGTTTGTTGTTATTGTCCTATGTTGGACATTTTTGTCCTTTAGAGAAACATGTGAATTTTGGGTTTATATCTATCCAAACAGATACTTAGGGGTGTTTTTAGTAGTTAAAAGTTTTATGGAGATGTCAAATAGGAATTTAAAAAATAAATAGGTCCACATAGGTGCTTAATATAGAGTGAGGGGTTAAAATAGGTCTTGATTAAGTGCACAAGTCAATTAAAGTGACATAGGGCCAAACTTGACATAATCAAGTATCCATGACCAAATTTGAGTGACCACATTTATTAGGATTATATTTTATGATAAAAAAAATCTTTCCTTGGATTTTATTTTGAAATGATAGAAATATTTCTATGATGATGTATCTTATCATGTTTTTATATGTACTTTACATTATTATAATTTTATATATAACAAATTATGAGTATACCTCATTATTTTTAGATTAGTGATTCAAAAGATTCATCCCTCATATCAAAAATGGGCATACATAGAATTTTTTTATAGATTTAGATCATATAAAATTAAACATTAACTTTTAAAGACAAATTATATTGTATAGATGGGTTAGTTAAGTAAGTTAACACATATGTCAAGTATTCTATAGGTTTTTCAAAGATGATTGAGACATTATATAAAATTTCAATACATATATGTTGGAATTATATGTCACTTTAAGTGATCAATGGATTAGATAATGGCATTAACTTAAGGTCATACAAACACTTTTCTAATTTATATATTGAGGATCAATGGGGAATAGTGGTTAAACATAGACGCTTTGGGTCTATAATCATATAAAATGATTAATGATTTTACATAAAAACCTATTTTATGGTTCCAATTTTACATACGATCTTATTTCAAGATTCCAATTTTACATGACCCTTTTTCATGGTTCTAATCTTACACTTAAAACTATTCCAAGATTTCACTTTCACACATGAGTCTAATTTTGAGGTTCCACAAGTATAGATAGTTGTTTAATACCCTTGTTTGATTCTTTGTCCAATAAGGGAGCAGGGATATAAGCACATTCAACATATGAGCTGGGTCATTTGGGATTCATGGAATATCCACTCCATAGTAACATGAACACACTTAAAGAGTAGTACAAGACTACATACTAATAGGTGTAGTTGTTATTCTGATTATTTAAAATTTTAATTTTGACAATGTTGTTATATTATTATCATAGTAATATATTTGATTGTATTCAAAATAGATACACATTGGATATTATGGAATATTGGGGAAATGAAAGGTAAAAGTTCAAAGAAATAATGATATGGGTACATCTATTATTTATCCCTTTAAACTAGTATTTAATATTACATGTACATTTTATATTAAAGGGGTGGCATTTGTAGACATCCAAATTTTGTATGAGCCTTTTTTATACACTTACTTTCATGTGAATTTACATATATAGGCTCTTATTATTAATTAGACATATATTGGAATTTTTTAACCTTTTGTTATTTTGTCTATTTGGCTTGGGTGTGTTCTCATTTGTTTGATCTTTATACATGACTCTTGGTCTATCACATGGATCCATAATTTGTTATTCTTTCTCTCTAATATTTTTTATACATTCAAGACATTTATGGTAAACTTAGACTGTGTCAGTCACCAATAGGGTCTGAGATTACAAGTAGTGTCATGGCATGATTTTTTCATCTCTTTTCAGTTAGACACCCTTTTTATCAATTTATTTTATTATTTTTTGGTATTATTTGGTTATATTATTCATGAAAATAGTTTCCTAATTCAAAATTAAGAGAAATATATGTAAAAATTACCTAAGATAATTTTAAGGATACACATTTATAGTAACCCACCAACATTCATACAATAAAATAAACACCTAGTTGACTTATATTATATTTAAGAATATTATTTGAGGAATAAAATAATTTAATATATAAATTGAATGGGTTTAACAAAGGAGGAATTATGAAAATTTACATTTAGACTTGCATTCATATGGCTTTACACACCCAAATAAGTGTCACAACCTCAAATTTTAAACAATTAAGGATATGAATACCAATTCCCAACTAATTTTGATTAAATATCTTAAACATTCATCCAAATATTTTTAATAATTAGTCCTTGAGTTTAATAAACTAATTTTAATCTATACCTTAGATGAGAATAGCTACAACCATGAATAATTCTTAGATCAACCAAGAATAATTCACACATCCCTCTAGGACAAGTGGAGTAAGAATATATCAATAATTTCTTAATAGATAGTGAAAATATGATAAAAAAAACATGGAATGAATTAGACTATTAGAATCATGGTAAATTATTTTTCCACATAGATAAAATATAGACTCTCTCTATTTTAAAACTAGGTAATCGATAACTAACACATTATACAAAGCTATGTATGGTTTTGATTTTACCTTATGAGGGTAAAGAAACTAAAAGATATCAAGAGTAATTATAGCCCTCATAAAATTTATGAGACTTATAACTTCCTGATTTCTTATACCAAAGTTATATTTATCTAACTAATTGATAACATGTTATGTAATCAAGATATTTGTAACATTGGGTTAGTAACTTGGAGAATTATTGGATCACCAAAATTAAATCAATAACATCAAGACTAAATTTCATCAATAACTACAATTTTAGATATTCACATATAAATTTAATCATGCATCTTGAAATTCAAACCTTTAAGATCAAAAAGGAAACATGCCAATAGTACATAGAATACCACACAATAATGTACATATTCCCAAAATGTTGCATATGTATATTAATCCTCAATTTTAATATCCCAAGAAAGTACACAATAAAATTAAGATCAAAGTACAAATATAAAGTGAAAATATGTGAGGAGATGGTTCCTAAGGGTAAACCCTCTCATATAGACACCACTTATTGGATATATAGAAAGACTATGTGTTCATACAGTGACCCATTCTAACTGATAATTTAATCTATTAAAATCAATTGATATCAAGAAAAACAAAACATAAGGGTCTTTTTTCACATGATATCTTTGTGGCATAATTTTATTTAAAAGAAAGTAAATTAGATAAAGTAGGTTTATGAAGATACATGCTTACATTAAATTCTTTTAATTTCATTGAATGTCTATAGAAATGCATTTAAATAAAACCAATATTGAATGTTTTAACCTAGAGTAAGGGAATTCAAACACTCTTTAGACATCCTTACCATAAAATACCAAGGGAATAAATATTTTAGTATTAAAATATATTCATATTCCAAACTATAGATGGAAATTTGAGAAATATGGATTTGAGATCATGTAATTAATATAAAATCAACTCAAACATCAAACTACATAGTTAAGATCTAGAGCCATTAGGACTAAATACAACTAGATGAATTCATAATTCAAATCATAATTATTATCCTAAAGATAAATTTTCTAAACCATGATTAAATGGAAGCAAAATAAGAGTATTGGGATTAAGATTACCTTAGACTCAAAAATTTGGCATCATGATGGCATGATTATGGATAATGGATTCATGGATTGATTTAGCATGGAGATGTTATGGACTTCTAAGATGGCCTTCTATAGAGGAATGGAGTTGTTTAAATATATTTTTAAGGGACAGATCAATGGATGAGATTCAAATTTGAATGAGGGAGATCAAGGGTAGATAATTAAAAGGAATTTAAAATTTCTTGGGAAGCCTCTAGATTTAGAGGCTTCTAGAGAGGAGGGCTAAGAATAGAGAAGGTTATAGATTTGGAGGATAATAGAATCATTATTAAGGGTTAATGATGATTATATGGGGGATTATATATAGATTAGGTAGATAATTAGGGACTAGGGGTGTATGAGAGCCTAGGAATAGAGTAGGTGGTTAGATGGGTCATGGAAATTTAAAATTCCCAAATAATTAATTAGATAGATTAGGATAGGATTTAGGTATATTTTAAACGAATTAATGATGAATTAGGATATAATAAGGTTATTGAATGATTAGAAATGGGGATATATGATAAATGACTAGGAAGGGGGGATATTAAGATGGGATTAGAGGGGATAAATTAGATACGTGGAATTAGTGTCAACTAATAGTGATATTAGTGACATTAAATGAAGTGAGTGAATTTAGATTCATATATTTTACCCCTATTTGAAAGGGAATTATGAGTGGATGAAGTAGGAGTAATGGTATTTCAAATAAAAAAACCTTTTTGTGGATGAATATTAGTAGATGATGTTAATGGATATGATTCCACCTCAAGGGGACATGTAGGGAAGAATGATATGGATGACCACTCAAAATAATAAATGGTGGGTGGGATGAGATGGATAGACAAGGGGATGGGATGATAGATGTGATATAGATGATGAATAAAATGAAAATTAACCTAAGCAATGAGTTATAAATTGATGATGCCCCTGATAAAGACATATGCACAAGGAGTAGAGATGATTTTATCATGGTTTTCAACACATCCCAAGGAGTAATCAACCATAGCATGATGATGATAAGATAAAAGTCTGTAAGCTTTACACATGTCCCAAGAAATGATGCATGTAAAGGAAAGCTATAGGCTAAGATAAGATGACGATTTTATAAGATTGATGATGGGTTTAACTCAAATCTAAATTGATCAATATGATGTAGGTGATGATAGAGAAGAAATGATATGAATGAGTGACCAAAGGAGAAGAATTAGATTGAATTACATGAAATCAATTATCCATAATGTAATAAATAATGATGATGCCCCTAGTAAGGAGAAATAATTGATAAATAGACTAATCAATGATGATGGATGAGAGATGGAGAAAATAAAAATGTTATGACTTGTTAGACCCAATAAATAGGCGCAGGTGGTTGATGAAAAGATTAGGGAAATGATGATATGGAGATGGTGATTGATCAATAGACTAATTGATTAATGATTGATATTATAGCTCAAGGATTTGAATGTTATAAGACTTGAGGATAATGAGGGATATAATAAAATAGATGTGATGATGAATGATGGGAAGAGAGGAGATAGTGTCTGAGTTATCCTTAGGCACTAAAAATTAGACAAGTGCTACCTAAATAGTCTAAAAATACCTCAAGATGATGTAGTTATGACTAGAGGATGGAGGATGATAATATAAACTAGAGGATGATGATGATTAATGATTGGAGGATGATTTTAGTGATGATGAGATGGGAAAATTAGATTGGTGATGAGAAATGAGAATGATTAGATGAATGATGAGGGTGTAGGTGATCAAGCCATCATGACTATCATAAGACTCATCATAGTCTAAGGAATCTAATAGATATATCACTTAGAAGTATGCCCCCTTATATAATCATGACTAAGAGGACATCATGCTAAAGTGTGTGGGTAAATAGTGAACTTTGCATCATCAAGGGATCCTAAAATCATTATTGTAGCTTTGGGGACCTCATAACATCCTCATTCATTACCTAATAGACAAAAAGAGACATGATGCAACATATATGTAAAAGGCAAAGACAATAAAATATGTACATGATAAAAGACATGTAAACAAGACAAATAGAATAGATAGGTAAGACACACAAGTATCTACATGTAATGACATGATGTCTTGTTTAATGATGGGATGAGTGATTAGGTAATGTATTGGACTAAGATTATCATGATGTGATAGACTTGGATTTGGATAGTATGATGAGGTGTGATGATTGGGAATGAGGTTTTAGATACTAGTTTAATCTAAAAGTGGTAAAAGAAAGATGATTATGATGACCAAGGGTTATTGAAAGACAAAACCCTACAAGATTCCAATCTGGCAAGAGGATTAGAATATGATGGGATCAAATACCTTTCACACTAGAAAAATAGTGATTGGATGGGTGCTAGGTATGAAGAGGAAATGATAGGGAAGTGATGGGTGATAGACTAAATTCTTTGATAAGGTTATTTTCATTGATAATATTTAGTTAAAAGGGATAATGATGGAGGGATGGGTGACCATTAGGGTTTGGTTCTAAGGTGAAATATAGTATCTAAGGATGATGGAGGGGAAATAGGAGATGGATATTAGATGTTTATGATGTTGATAGGGACAAAAGGATAAATGGGATGGGTATGTGTTTTTTGGATGTGACTAAGGGCTTAGGCATAAGATAATACATCATGGACTATTTTTGGATTTTTCAAATTTTATGATTTTTAGGGTTTTTGACATATTTCAATTTTTAGGGTTTTTAGAATATGTATATACACTATACAAATGGGGTTATTAGCAAAAAGGGAATACCAAGGCTAGAAACTAAGATGAGGATGGATGGAATAATGAAAGAGATGACAAAAGGATGAGGGTGATGCAGAAGAGGGGATGATGACCAGAGAAGAAGGGACTAGGGATTTCCAATGACCATATCATGAAGGAATTACATGTTTTAGTTGCTTGAGTGTCCATTGGAGGATATGCCAAGAATATTTCAAAACATTTCTCAAGACACCTTGCTCATCCTTACAAAGGTCAAAAATAAAAAGGGATGATTGATGTAATAAGATGCATGATATGAATAGAGAGATACAATATGGATAGGATTGACAAGGAATGGGTGTGATGGAAAAAAGGATGGTTCATGCCAATAATTATTTATGTACAAATTCAAATAATAGATTATTTTAACATGATGCCAGAAACTAGTTTTCATGATGGTACTTTCCCAAGGTGCCAAAATACTAGTTTTCACCATTGGATGAATGATTTTTTTAACTTTTCAGGAATCTCAAATTATTGGATAAGGGTGAGATGCAAGAATGCTAAAACTTTTTGGATCTAAAACAAACACATGTTTAGGAGGTGTGTGATGTTGGGATCATTTTATCACTATTGGATTTATTTGGGTCTTGTAAACTTCATTGATTCTTAATGGAGACCCTACCATATATCTAGACTAGGTATCTTTATCACCCCTAGGAGAGACAATGTTGCTTAGTAAGGTGATGGGAGATATGGATTTTATTATAGATTGATTTTGATGGAGGAGAGGATCAAGATAAGATGGTATGATGGGTGATGGATAATTAGGACTATAATGAATGATAGGATCATGATATGATGATGTGATGGGTGATGGAGGAGTAGGACTAGTAGTCACATACATCATTAGAGATGTTGGACATTCTTAATTTGACTGGTTCTATTTGATAAAATATTGTAATAGATCCAGGATACTTTGACTATATGGTTCATCTTTGATTTGATTATTGGATGAATTATCAACCATATTGTTTTTGTTTTTGACATTATTTTTATTTTTTATTGGATTTAAATTTGACTATCCCTGGTACCAAATTTTGGGCTTCATCAAGGGAGATTTATTATTGAATTGATAGATGATGATGATTTTAACTTTGATAGTCCCCTAGTGCCCAATTTTAGGCTTTATTAAGGAAGTCATGTTT
Source organism: Torreya grandis (assembly GCA_037957365.1). Classification (NCBI taxonomy): domain Eukaryota; kingdom Viridiplantae; phylum Streptophyta; class Pinopsida; order Cupressales; family Taxaceae; genus Torreya; species Torreya grandis. Next base: position 46,967 of record JARHVA010002181.1, on the reverse strand, counting down.
GACTGAGGCCAATGATTTGAATTTTCTTGATTTTGACTGATGGGATCAAATATTATTGGGTCATGATGGATGACTTTTAGAATTTGGTCTTGGACCTTTATATTTGTGGCACACATTATATTTCTCAAGGAAGGATCTAATGATGCATGTTCCCATTCATCCTTATGGAGGGAGGTGATTAAATGGCCATTGATAGGAAGAAAGGGTTTTATGATGGATGAAGGTGGGGGAGATGATGGGATGAGGTCAATAAGTAGTGATGGGGTAGAATGGTCTTTGTAGGGGTTCTTAGAATACCTAGTTTTGACATCAAAGAATATCTCCTCAAGATCGGTAAAAGGATCACTAGGATTAGTTGTAGTAGGCATATCCCAAGTAGGATAAGATTCACTTAAATAATATTCAATAGATAAATCTTGTAATAACTTTGTTATGATTTCATCACCTTGCTTGGGATCTAAAGGTATGTTTGGTGATGCATTGTTATCCAAATTGGAGGTATTTCCAAAAGGGAAAGCATAGTTATTAACATCTACTAAAAGATTAATGAGGGATGACATTTTTGATGAGGAATCTGATTTAAATACTAGTATTGTGCATGATATTGATGAAGATAAGACTTGTATTGACTTTGATGCTAAATTTGATGTATATGATGTAGTTTTATGAGTATAGGATTTATTATACATAGTTTACCTCTTAATAAGGGGTGTTTGGTATGATGGGTGAGAGGGAGATGATGGAGAATTAATGGATTTGACAAAGATAGGACCATGGGAGCATTCATGAGGACTAGGTTCATGGGGGATAGACTCATCTTTGATGGAGGAGTTGTGGAAGATGGGGGGATCATGGAAGGTGGATGTGGTGTCTTGACCTTGGCTTGGAAGGAGAAGGGATTGATTATGATTGGGAATGGAATCTTGACATCCCTCTTTTAGTTTACCCTAGGATATAGACTCATTTGGCTAATCCTCAATTACTATGTCACCATGGTTAATGAGGTTTTAGACATAGTCCTAGAAATTATCACATCTATTAATGGTATGCTCCTAGGTTTGATGATATGCACAATATTGGTTATCTTTATACCTAGATGGCCTAGGTTTGGTGGGATCAAGATGTCATATGGGTGGATAGAACATCATGTTAGTAGTGACATGTTTTTTGAAAAGGGATTCCAAGGATATAGGAAGGGGAGTATAAGGACCTACTTTAATTTAAATGTGGGAGCCTTGGACTTTTGATCATATGGTTATTGATGTAACTAGGTGGATGGATTAGTTGTAGATGAGGTAGCCAAGATTGGATTCCCTTTACTAGTATGGGAATAGGAAACTTATGGTTTATGACTAGAAGATGGAGGATTAGAATGGGACTCACATGAATAATTTTGGGATTAAGGTATAATGAGTTAAGGGTGTCAACTCCTTCAGGAAGTAGGACACCCATCATAAGGAAGTATAAGAGGATTTCATCCTTGTTGGAAAATATGTATTGGTTTATAAGAGTGGGGTATAACTTCATGATGATGGATGATGAAGAGGGTCGAGGGATTAGATATGGTCTCTTGAACAAGATAGGTCCAAATGTATAAGATAGTATGACAAGTGATGATGAGGATATGATGGATGAAACATGACAAAGATGAGATAGGACTATGATCATATTTCAAACCAATAGTACAATAGGTGCTAATAACCTATCAATAAAGCCTAGTTTTTAAGCTAACAAAAGTGATTGGGGATTTGATGGTGCCTATATTTAAAATAACAAGATGATGATATGATGGATGTTAGTTGTGAATAGGCAAGGGTGATATAGATTATATTAATGATGATTAGTTTGTTAAATTAAAACTAACAAAGTGATATGATCTGGTCGGATATCGACTAGGTATGAGATCTGATCAAATGATGAGTGATAGTGGATTAGAGTGATAGGATGGTATGGATAGGTAAAAATAAGACTATCTAAAAACCATGGGCTAACTTTCTCAAGATGGGATGGGATAAGATTAAGTGATGAAAGTGATTAGTATAATGGGATAAGGATAAGTATAGATAGGTGATAATGAAGTGATGAAGGGTAATTATGGGGATGGTTTGGATATATATGTGACCTAAAAAGACAATTAAGATAATGTATGGCATGCTTAGACTAGATGGGTGATTAAGGCAAGGTCAAGACCAATGATTGGTTATAGATAGGGTGGGCTTAGGTTAAGATGTGGATAACAAGACAAGACAAGAAATGATTAGGATATGGAGGTGAAGGGGGTATGACCAATGATGGGTGGAGATGACTAGACTAGGATGGGATGAAGTCAATATAAGAGATGGGATGGGATATAAGAGGATGAGATGATGACAATACAAGGATATACAATATTATGATATATGTATGAAAAGATGATGACAAGGATGTATAAGATGATATGTGTAAAAATACCTAGATAGGTATGTATAGGTTTGGGGTAAATGCTGACTTGGCTCATAAACAACATTGGTTTTACAAAACACACACCCAAGAAAGTAGACCACAAACCTATGATTAGTAAACTTAAGGGTGTGTAACTTGATGCTTATATTGTATAATATCTTTGAGGGTGAGCTTGTAGGCCAGTGACCCATTATGAAATTGACTAAACCCTCTCAACCCTATCTGCACTTAATGACTACTTAGGAGTTGATCCTACCTCTTACAACAAGATGCCTGTTATAGGTGAAAGGTCTTATTCTAGGTTTTCATAAAGTTTATAGGTGTATCCCTTATATATGTGAAGCTATAGTGGGGCCCAATTCCATGTAGGATGTTGTCTAACCACCCTACATATTGGAGCTTAAATGCCCCTCACTCCATAGAACCTTTTATGGGGAATTATGCTTAGGCATCTAATGATAGCTCTCCTCATTTTAATACTCTATCAGAACATGGAGTTTGGTCTAGTGCATGGTGGTGAAATACATGTCACCAACCCATATTTAAGAAGCCCATACATGGGGATGAATTTCACATCACATGTTATCCTAGACTTGGGGGGGATAATAAATAGGAAAGCACAACATGATTAATTTACCAATTAATTACCTACATGTGACAAGCATAAGTATATATAATTAAGTGATAAGTAAATATACACAAGCAAGAACCACACACATAATTAGGTATATACACTAAAGCAAATTTACATAATAAGGATGTTTATATAATAAAAACTAAGATAATATATTATGGGTACCCCTTCTTGCAAGCATAAATGTTAGAAAATAAAGTGGGGTGCCTTGGTCTTGAGCAGCTTGACACCAAAATGGGTTAGTAGTTTAGATTTTGTAAAAATTTATAAATCCATACAAAATCACAAATACACAGAGTAATATCACAACCAAAACTTAAAAAAATGCTACTCTAAGACAAAATCATAGATCATGAGTTGCAATCTTGTAAAATTTAGTAAACCATAAAGGTCATCCTACAAAACCATGATAGGCACAATCACAATTACCCAGACTAATATCATAATTTACACCAATTCATAATCTATAGTTTTGTAAAAATAGAGAAATTATAAAAATTTGTCTATTGTAGATGAATATCAATTAGAGAGACCATCTTTCAAAAAATTATAATATAGGTAGACTAGCAAAAAATGTTTCCCTAATTACTTATAATAGTTAACTATATTTTAGGATCTTTTGATGAGAAAAATAATTTATGCCAATAGATAGAATCATAGTGTTACTATCTACATAGAAGGGTAAAATTATTGAGTCTAATGCTAATTGGATAAATGACCTAAACTACCTTTTTTCCTATGTAACCAAAAAATCACAACTATAATCTAAAAAATAACTACTTGTAGGTCAAAGTCATAAGTTTGAGACTTGTAGTTTTGCAATATGGGTTAAAACAAGTTTGTGATGAGGTATTTGATATGTGCCTAGGCCTTCTTCTACCCCTTATTAATCTTGTACACAAATAGAAAACCTATGAGTCTTCCTAGAAGGCACATAGTTAAGGCCAAAAGTGTCTATATTTGAGAATGGTTAAGGTGATAAAATAGATAATCCTAACTTATTACAAGAAACCTTAAAACTTCTTACAAGACCTGAGAACCATTTTTCTATAAATTAGAAAACTAGCAAGTCAAGGTTTTACCAATTTAATGGATAAGGAAAAAATCATGATTCTTGATGATAATAATGTAATTACCAGTCCAAAACCATAGATGTTAAAGTTAAAATTTTATAGATGGTGGTTAAATGGTCCCAAGCTTTGATTCAATCCTCTTCCTCCTACAGACAAAGACCAAAATACCTCTAAGACAATAGAAATAAAATAACAATAGTTTATAGAAATGTCTATTGACAAATAATAACAAAATGTAAGGCAAGCTCAAGTTTTACAAATTTACAACTATAACTATCAAAACCATGATTACTAGGGCAAATTCATGATTATCGAATTCATGACTTTGTTTCTTATGCACCAACAACTTAATACTAGATTGGTCTCTCCTTGCATATAGAAAATATATCACTTCCAGACAAACAAATAGAAGACAAATTACCTTGTAGAAGGGGGTTAGTAAAGATAGAATATAGATATGCCCCTAACTACCAATTTTTAGAGGATCATGACTCTATCCGAAAAAACCATAATTACCAAGGTAAAATCATAACTTGTGAAGTTGATATTTTATAAAAATTTAAATACCTATAGAAGACCTTAGCTATTGGCAGTTAACTAAGAGAATTGTAATTAGTCCTATAATATCATAATTACAATATCGCTAATACTAGTTCAAAACTATAATTTGCTTATGCATGAAAATTTATTAGAATTTGATCTTCAATCCTTGTCTAATTTATCCTAAAAGCATTCGAATTACTTCCAAGAAGATTATAAGGTTAGTTAAGGGAGTAATGGTCCCACTATGGTCACCAAAATGTAGATGGAAATTTGAGAAATATGGATTTAAGATCATGAAATTAATCTAAAATATACTCAAACATCAAACTACCTACTTAAGATCTAGAGCCATAAGGATTGAACACAACTAGATAAATTCACAATTCAAATCAGCATTATGATCCTAAAACTAAATGATCCAAACCATAATTAAATGGAATAAAAATAAGAGGATTAGGATTAATATTACCTTAGACTCAAAAAACTGACATTATGATGGCATGATTATGGATGATGGATTCATGGATTGATTTGGCATGAGATGTAATGGAATTTTAAGATAACCTTCCATGGAAGAATGGAGTTTTTTAAATAGATTTTAGAGGGAGAGATCAATGGATGAGATTAAAATTTGGATGAAGGAGATCAAGGGCGGAGAATTAAAAGGGATTTAAAATTCCTTATAAGCCTCTAGATTTAGAGGCTTCTAGAGAGGAGGGGTGAGAATAGATAAGGTTCTAGATTTGGAGGATTCTAGAATCCTTATTAGGGTTTAATGGTGATTAAATTGGGGATTAGATATGGATTAGGTGGATAATTAGGGACTAGGTGTGTAGGAGATCATAGGAATAGACTTAGTAGGTGGTTAGGTGGGTCACAAGAATTTAAAATTCCCAAATAATGAATGAGATAGATTAGAATAGGATTAATAGATGTTTTAAAGTAATTGATGATGAAGTAGGATAGAATAAGTTTATTAAATGATTAGAAATTCGATATTAGATAAATTACTAGGAAGGGAGATATTAAATGGGATTAGAGAGGATAAATTAGATAAGCAAAATTAGTGTCGACTAATAGTGATATTAATGACATTAAATGAAGTGAGCAAATTTAGATGCATACACCAATAAAACTATTTAAATGAATTTTTATTAAAAGAATTTCAAATGAAATAAACAAAACAAAATAACCTCTTAAAAAGAATTCAGATGTAATAAACATGTTTTTTTATTATTAAAAAAACTTACGATAATACTTCATAAATATTTCATACAAAATCACACAACATAACTTGTTCCTTGAGGCTCATTGGCACCACTTTCAAATAATGTTACAACTTAGATAAAGAGTACAAATAGCTAATCAAATCATGAAAAAGTACTTGACTAGTAAGGAAACTAATTTATGAACATGGAATAATTCCCAAGGAATTTTTATACCCGCTATAATCCAATCATGGTGAGTTATTCATTTCTTCATTTTGATAAACTTGCCATGGAGTTTGGGGTCTTTTTAATATTCCCGTAATAGGGAATTCATGTTTTATTCATTAATTTAGTAATTATTCCCTTTTAAACTAGGTTGTTAATAATTACCATACTAAACACACACACACACACACACCGGCGCACACACACACACACACACACACACACACACACACACACACACACACACACACACACACACACACACACACACACACACACACACACACACACACACACACACACACACACACACACACACACACACACACACACACACACACACACACACATGCGCGCACGTGCACGTGCACATGTGCATTGAATAAATCATGATCATATGGTTGTCAATAAATAAGATGGAGTTTGATACTTCTATCAAGATAGAAAAAAAGAATATTAAGATTACATTAGACTCAAAAATTTGACATTATGATGGCATGATTATGGATGATGGATTCATGGATTGATTTAGCATGGAGATGTAATAGATTGCTAAGATGGCCTTCCATGGAGGAATGGAGTTGTTTAAATATATTTTGGAGGGAGAGATCAATGGATGAGATTCAAAGTTGTATGAGGGAGATCAAGGGTAGAGAATTAAAAGGAATTTAAAATGGCTTAGAAGCCTCTAGATTTAGAGGCTTTTAGAGAGGAGGGGTGAGAATAGATAAGGTTCTAGATTTGGAGGATTCTAGAATCCTTATTAAGGGTTAATGATGATTAGATGGGAGATTAGATAGGGATTAAGTGGATAATTAGTGACTAGGTGTTTAGGAGAGCCT
>JARHVA010002181.1:0-35000 GCA_037957365.1 Torreya grandis | reverse complement strand
TAACCCATATGATTCATGTTGCATAAATATCACTTGATAAATATGAAAACTTGAATAAAATAAATATAAGATTTAGATATTCTAGAATATCTTCAAACTTTATTTTATCTAACCATCGATGAGAATAAACTAACATAAACAAGTTAAATTATCTTTTTATAATAGTATCTTGAATATGGATTAAAAATTTAAAGGAAGACATTAACTTAGTTTACATAAATGCATAAAATAATCAAATTATCCTAGAAATTTGTTTTATGCATATAAATTTCTTACCCATTATCAAAAGATCAAGATTATAAATATATGATTGCGTTGTTAGTGTATATAACTTGAAACAAGAAACATTAATCCACTTAATATTTCACATGTAAATTTATATTATAAACATATATAACACATGTATAAAATGTATACAATTTAAGGAACTCATTCCAACTAGGCACGATTAAACTCATATCACTAAGTTTACAAATAATATGCGTAGAATAATAAGACATGAAACCTTCCTAAGCACAATATAAAATAATGAAAAAAATCTATTTTTTAACATGTTCAAATATAAAAATTATAAATCATAAATATGATCAAGGTAATTCCAGTCTATTTTTGAATGCGTTGAGAAAACAATTAAGGGCAATCTATATAAATAAGACCAATTTATTATGTAAAATGAAAAAATTATAGTTCTATCACTTACCATTGATACCATGATTATTGAAGCCCTTTTCCTCATCCAATCAAGGCATCATTGCATAATAATTCAAATAATTTTTACCTTGAATAACTAAAGTTCTATTTTGAAGTTAATTCAAATTTTATATGTAGGAATCATAGCATAAGTAATAATAATAACCTTAAACAACATCATGGGTCAAATAATATAAACCCTAAACTTGATTTCATCAAATAATATTGAGAAATATATTGATATCAACGTATTTATTCAACCATAAAAGGGTTAAAATATCTAAGGAAAGATTTCAAGTGATCATAATAAAAGATATTGAATATTTTATAACTGAATGCACCAAAAATTACCTTTTATTCATATCAGTCTGAAGAAGATATAAAATAAACCTTAAAAACTTTTTAAATAATTCTCAAAAATATATCCAATAGTCACAAAACTATCCCATAGGACATAAAACATGAAAAGGAAAGTTCTTAACTTGCATTCCTAGGCCAACATATATATATATATATATATATATATATATATATATATATATATATATATATATATATATATATATATATATATATATATATATATTCCTACCTTTTCATATGCATACACATGTATACTAAGAAGTTAAATGTATATTTTTTAGATAAATCCATGCAAACCTAAGTGGTTACTATTGATTTGGGTTTTATTCACACCCCAAAGGTCTCATGAGGTAGCCTCTAATGTTTTAGGACTTGTGAAAGGATTTCACTCTAAGGCATGAGTTGCAGGGTATTCAATTTTATAACAAACTATTGGTGGAATAGTGGTGAGCGAAATAGATTATTTATCAATGATGTGTAAGCTATGAATTAACCTATATATAGTTGAAAATGGTGTAAGGATTTTTTTTCTAAATAAGTTGGGTAGGTATTTCAAAAGAAAAATCAAAAAAAGAAGGAAAAGAAGGGAAAAAAGAAGTTTATGGTCCACACAAGATGATACCTTTCAAGACCAGCACTTGAAATTAAGTAAGACAAAAAAATATAAATAATAATGTATATTTTAAGATGATTTAGGACACTAAAAATAAAAAATAGTTAGGATTCAAAGGGAACCAAAACATAGTAAACCTAAACATGCATAACCAAAGTTTCTCACATTTGTTAGATTGTTATTACACATGTACAAAGGGGATTATAATCAGCATACAAAAGGCATTCAAATAAATGATAGATTAAAATTAATATACATATTATAAATATAACTCATACATAAAAAATAATAATATACTATAATAACAAAACATCTTACATAGTCCATAAAATTGGAGAAAAATCAATATTTTCACATCAAGATCAAGTTAATACAATTTATTAGAATTTCCTATTAATCTCAATAGTCAAAATTATTCTCTATGTGAAATAGGAAGATACAAGTATATATTCTCTTGGGATGGGGAAGGCCACATCTCTCAAGTAAATTATAATAATATAATTATAAATTAACAACATATGCTAATATCATGCAAAGCATGTATGTATAACATTAATCGCTCAAAATAGAATTCTTCATTTAAAAATATAATATATATGGGTTAAATAAATTTTGAACTAATAGTTTCATATCAACTAAATAGTGAAATTAAATATGTATAATTAGATAGTGATGATGTGGCACCACTCAAAGAATCTAAATTATGACATAGTCGAAGTAGGGGCTGACATGGATGAAAATAAAGTTATAATTAGAGATAAAAATAAAATAAGCACTAGAACTTATGATGAGCCTAAAGTAATTTTTGGAAGTGGGACATAAGATATCCTAGTCTAAGTGTGCAACCATGTATATTTAGGAATTTGATTGGTTTGAGGTGGGGTTGGAATAACCCTTGCTACCATAATTACTTATTTATCTACCTCCATCTAAAGATAAAATACATGACTCATCTTTAAATCAATCTTTATGGTCTCAAATTTGAGGAGAGCTCTTTTAATAAATGAGGAAGCTTTTCCATTAGGTTCCTACACACACACACACACACACACACACACACACACACACACACACACACACACACACACACACACACACACACACATAACCTCAACATGCAATGACTCAGTCCTAATAATATTATCTCGCATATATTGATCAACTGCATTAGCTCATCACTATTTCTATACATAGTCCCCTCAATCTTTGTTCTAAAACTATCTAATGTTGCTTGTATAATATTCTCAAAAATGGGCATGGGCACCAATTACCTTCATGGGTTACATACTTTAAGGACTCTTAATTATGTTAATATAGAAATACCTTCCATTTCTTGGTTAGTAAATTATTGGACCAATGCTTGCATCTTTTGATTCCATTCTAGTAAATTATCCCTCTTTATAACAATGTAATTCTACATCCAAGCAAACTCAGATGTTGTCATCATATTGAGGTGGGCATAAACCTTATTTATTTCTTCTTGGATTATGAAACACATTTTTTCATTAATATCTTTTATTTTATTAAATATTTGAATAATGGCTCCCCATTTTGGCTTGGAGTTGGAATTTTTTGACCTTATTGAATCGATGGTATAAAAAATCCTTGTTATCCTCTATAAATTGTCTATTATTTCCTTGGGGGCCTAAATGATGCTCACCTCTAGTTGTCTATGCATTGCTTAATCAAAAATACTAAACATTTACTTGATCACCCCTTGTTGTATCTACAAAACATTAATGGTCTTCCCTAATTCTATAAGGATCTAAAGGATTTACCTTCCTTCTCTTTATTATAAAGAAGATATCTTCTCTCTGATATGGTTCTATCTTTTGGACTTTAGCCATCATAGTTTTCCTCTTGAATTTTATTAAAGTTCTTGTATGTCTATCAAAATGGAACTTAACTATAGGTTGTTCAATTATTACCAAATCATATCTCCTTATTTCTACTTCCTAATATAATTATCTGATCCATGAAGGAATACTCAAGTAAATTTCTTGCTTTGTTTGTATTGTAAGTTGTACTTATTAATAAATTTAAAGGGATGACACTAGAGGTAACATATCCTTTAGGGAAGATGTCCCTATTTAAGTAAAAGGAGGAATAACTTCCCTATAGCTAGTAACCTTCTTTTGGATTGGTTTTTCTATGATGTACTTAGCCTTTCATTCTACCTTGTCCATCAAAACTATAGGTGTCCCCTTTTATGTAGCTCAGCCAATGGGAATTTATATCTATGTATATTTAATAGGAGGGGTGACTTGTGTAGTGAAAATAAAACTAGACACCAAGTTCTCAAAATGTACCCCTAGGCTTAGACTAGGGGATTGAGAACTAGACCCATTAAATAAGGAATAATTTACTAGAGTGCTTACTATATTTTTTAAATAATTATTAATGGAACCATATGTAACCCCAACACTCATAATAGTAGTGGCCATAGGACCCATAATAATAGGTTTGGCTATGGTAGAAAAAATTGGTAATTTAGTAGCATCTTAGGGCTAGGTTATTTGACTTACAAAATACAAATAATGTAAAGAATGCAAAGAATCTATTGTACTAATAGATATTATAGAAACAAAATAAGTAACCATAGAATGAAAACCTAGGGAACTTAAAAATAAAAGAGGAATGGTTGGAGTACTAACTATTATAGCTAATATTATTGTTATATGAGATAAAAAGCTTAGAGATGTAGTCAAGGATGATCCATGTACTCTATATTATAGTTGGGACTTTGTTTCTCTTGTTGCATATCCTTCTCTATCTAATAATAGTTTAGTAACTACTAAACTAGTGTCCTTTTGGTTAACCTCTTCATATATTACTATTAGCTCTATTTCCACTATTTGGGAGCTTTCCTCAAATAGCCATTCATCCTCTAGGTCTAATTTTGTAGTTTCACTAATGGACCATGACTCTTCAATTTATATTCCAGATACCTAGTCTCCTTAATTAGCCATCCTTCTCTCTTCTTCTTTACTATCATAAACCATGACAAGGTCTAATCTTTATGCCCCTCTTATTTTATCCTCCCTCTCCTTAGGGTCTTAATTTGGTGCTTCCTTCACTTCCACCTTATGAGGAGAGATAGGATAGGTCTTGGGATTCCTTGTATATGTGAGTATTATTTTGATAGTAATAGAGGCTTGTATAATTAAAGGTGGAATGGGAGATTGATGGAGTGTAGTGGTAGTATATGGTGATGGAGTGGGAGGGGTAGTCACCACTGGTGGAATGATAGGTGGTGATGATGGTTGACCTAGATACTAGGGAATTTCCAATGGTGGTGACAAAGGAGAGGAAGTAATAGAAACAAGAGACAAAAATACAAGGAGAGTTACATATTTTACTATAGTTAGTGGAGGTAAAGGCAACATATAAAATACATTAGATATTCCACTTAAAATTATAGGCCTTTTTCCCTCAACTCTATGTTGTGGGGAGGTAGTAACAACTATGTGTACATGGGAATATAGAATAATCCCATCTCTCTCATTAGTATGAGTTACCCCAAATGAGCCAAATTCTTCTTATGTTCCTAGTTCTACTTGAGTAGGGGGTCCATGAATAGTTTTTGAATCCCATTATTATTTATCAATATTTTAGAAACTTCCTTGGTGATAGTAAGATCATATTGTATCCTTTACACCAAAATAATGGACATGTTGGATATACACTCTTAATGGCCACTATAAAATTATCTTCAACATTCGTGAAAATTTTTTCATGGTCATAGGCCTGGTGCCCATAGTTATCCTAATTTTACTTTCATATTTCCTGAGGTGTGCCCTAACATTCCCTCTATAATCCAGTTATCTATACAGTACCCATGTGAAGCTATAATTTATCTAAATTTTTATAGATGTTCCCACCTTATGTATTTCATTCTACCAATACTGATAGGGGTGGGATGGATAACTACCTACTTTAATTTCCTTAGCTCAATGTCAATACTCTATTCCAATTGAGAAATAATTTCCTGCTCACTAACCTTATCAAGAAAAATATTTAGTAGGTATAAAATATGTGTTATAGTGCATTCTATTTTGATTATTGTGCACTCAGGGTACAACCTATAATCACCTATTTTTCGAATGGACTTCTTTATTTAATAAAAAAACCTAAGCATATTCTTCTCATAAATTGAATGATAGACTACAAGGTAAAAGTTTTTAGTTAACCTTTTCATGTTTTTCCTAAACTTGTGGATATGGATAATGTTAAATTAATCACATATCCTATTATGAGGATACTCTATGGATGGTTGCCTAGGTAATTAAAATCATGAGTAGACTGTTGTAGTTATATCATCTAATACATATGACATCATGTAGAAGTTTCCATATGACAAACTTTCAGGGTTGTTGACTATGAGAATCAAGTTGGAGATAATTATATCTCTAATGATTATGACCTTTTTGGATATCAATATCCATTCTAGTAAAGGGAGCCATATCTCATTAACATACATAATGGTTAAAAAACCATACATCATATTTAAAATTTTGATAACAATTCTTAACCCTGGCCTAAATATAGTGATAAGAATGGTAAAGGTGGGGCCTTGGAATATTAAATTAATTGAATTACTATCCTATTCCTACAAATTAATGCTAACATTATTTTTGAGAAACCATGTGTTGATCATATCTTTCTTGTATGACATCTTAGGCATGAGAAGTTTGTATTACTTCTCAAAGGCATTACTAATGATATATGTAACCAAAATTTTACTTAGCCTAAATTTCAATATCTTTTCAAAAATTATCCATTCATAAATAAATAAAATAAGAGGTTTGTGCATGGCATTACCTCAATCTTGGCCATTGAATTTTGGAGACCCATTACTTTGATGGCAAGTATGTCATCTATGTATCTCTATGAGGATGGATAGCTGGTCATCAACTTCACAAGGCTTGGATAACTTGACCACATCTAAAATGGTAGAATAATTCTTAAATTTTTGGTTTAGGGATACCAAATCAAATCTTATATTTATAAATTTAGTCAACCTTGAAGTAAATTATGTAGAGGGAACTAGAATGCAAGTCATGGATACCATTGAATATTTGGTTTTAAAATTATTTTCTCTATGAAAATTTAAAAATTTATTCATCATGAGATCTCTAGATTCGTAGTATGCACTTAGATGTTTAAAAATAATGTAATTAACTAGATTTGGAAATTCAAAATACATGTCTTTATTTATGTCTATGTTGAAAATTTAATGCATCAATTTATTGCTTCATCTAAATTAGTGTTTGTAATGACTTTGGATGTTTTTCCCTTCCTAGTATTTTCATTTGGAATTCATAAAAATTGACATCCACGGCATTTTTAATTCCATGTCGATTATTCCACATGTTATTGAATGCTTAGTCATTTTATTATGAAAAATGTATCTTTTTCTCTCTTTCAAACTTAGAAATGGCGTCTTTGATGCTTGCTCATGTGTCTTATTAGGACACATTTTTGTATATAATTATTCAATTAGTGGTTGAGGTATGATGTATGAGACTTTAATTTGTTTAGAAAGATGGTGAAAATTGGATGGATTTTGATGATCTGCTAGTCTAAGATTTTTTTTACAAGTAATTTTATTGATGTCACCTTTAAGATTCCTAATGAGCAGGATTATGACATGTGGATGGTTCTTAATGCTCTACTTATTCAGGATCATCCATTCAAAAGACTTGGATGATGTTACCTCTAGGAGACCAGGTGAGTGGGATGATGACACGTGGATGACTCTCGATGATCTACTTGCCTAGGGTCTTCCATATAAAAGGTTTATTTAATGTCACCTCTAGGATACTAGGTGACTTATACTTTCAACTTGGATCTCTAGATGAGTGGAAATATGTTGTGTGGAAAGGTTTAACTTTAATATGGTCTGTGAAATGTGTAAGCATGAAATAACCTATTTAAAATGTGATAAAGGAAAAGAACCTCATAAATAAGATAACACATTAGTCTAGATAATCATTTAAATCATAAATTAAAACCACAAGGAATGCACTTAAAGGAAATCAAAGGTAAAAAACAAAGCATAGTATGGAGTAGATACAAATTTTATTGCTTTTAGCTTCAAAAATACCCTAAAAATAATAAGATGAAACCTATAGATTGTGTTAATCAAACAACTAGAAACCAAGATAGTCAAGTGAATTTATTAAGCATTAGATAAATTCCTTGAACTCATGTTTTTCAAACTTATGTATCATAGACTTCTACTTTGAAAGACCTCAAAAGGATGTTAAATTAATATTGGGCCCATATTTTAAAATTTTAAAATGGGGTGTGTTTATGTGTGTTAGGGCACAACAAATAGTGACTCATAGGGAAAAATACTCCAGAGTATTTTGAGAACCCAAAATTTTAGTAATGCATCATGACAAAACTTTAGTTCCATAAAGAAAGAATAAGTATACCAAAATCTAAACAAGACTCCTACTTTATCATGAAACATACTAACTCTTTCAATTCCTTGGATTGGTGTGTGTGATCTATTGAAATCAATTCCCTTGGTTATAAATTTTTTGATAAAGACTTGAATAATCATTGTAGGTTTCATTTATACTTATGATGTTGTAATGATATAGTAAATAAATCTTGATCATTAATCTACTACCAACTAGGGATCCATATCCCTAACATAGATACCTCTGCTTCCACTCAAATCCTTACTCTACTACCATCTAGGGGTCCATAGCCCTGATAGAGATTACTTAAATTGTCAATCTTCTATCAGTTTATATGATTTGATATTTTTTTATCACAAATAGAAAAGGGTTTGGAACCACCATTGGCTAGGAGTATGTATAAGATAATATATTTTATCGATCTATCACTGTCAGTGTGTCTCTAATTCTATGTTTATTATCTTTAATTCAATTTTTTTAGCATGAAATAGTGCAATAAATATTTTGAAAATGGAAAGTACTTCTAAAATCTACATGAGTATATCATAGTAAATCCCAAAAGTCCATTAAACATTTTATCCCAAGCAAAACCTATAACACTCCACAGGGATTTACTAGAATAATGAAGTATTTTTTTAAATTATTTACTCAACACTTATTATTTTATTATATTACACCAAAATAATATAATTAGTGATCTTTATCATAATAAAAAATCAAATGAAACATTAGTAAACATATACCAATAATAGTTACCAATCACTAGCATTTTATGTAACATAACATAATTGCATAAGGAAAGTAATCATATTAAAATCTAGCCATGGTTGGTTTAATAATACAACCACTATTGTTGAAGTAAAATAATAAAACAATTACATTTCCAACTAGCATTTTGCCTTAATATAATAAATAGATACTATGCTCCATGAAACTTGAGTCACTCAAACTTTTGTATATCTAATAATCTCAAGTGTAGTCTCCAAGTAAGTACTGTAGTGGAGAGGGAGAGCATCATTTGAGCACTTTTCCACACAAACTATGGACTATCAATACCCTGCACATTCTCTCAAATAGGGAATGGCACTCCCATCATGGATGGGTACATAGTGATGGTGTGAGAATCTAGAGAGACATGCTAGTACCCATGTGCTATAATATTTATACTACATGATGTGTATCATAAATAAAAATATGTTCTAACATGATATCACACAAACCCATAAATCATACATATGAAATGACAAAGTCTATCTAACATTACTTTGGCCAAACTTTTTAATTAGATGTTGATCTCTAAGATTAGTCAATTTCATGCACATCACTTGATCATATTACCTTCATTTGGAATTGGTGATGATAATTAAGCCAATGAAACCAAATCATTACTTCGTTAAACCCATCAATGCTAAATTTGGTTAACATTTATTATAACCAACAAGTTCATGTAATTATTTATACTATCAAGTACAAAACACATGCTAATTACATAAATAATTACTATATATACACTTATTCCATAGAAAATATTAATGAACCTTATTTATATTATTAATCACATAAACAATATTCATTATAAGTAAGTTTATTTACCAAATAGGTAAATATAACTTGTTCTATAGAATCTACTTTCCTTAAGTAAATGCTATATTTACTAAATAATCATAATAGAAAGCTCATGGTGCTTAATAAAAACCAGCAATCATAACTTATATTATGATTTTTAATAATCTCCTAAACATATAGTTATTCATCCATTTAGGAACATAGGCTACATTTCTATAATTTCAGTTCCCTATCCTTCGGGATTTTTATGACTTATCTGATTTTCCACAATTATAACTATAGGCACACTACCTTATTCCATAAATATAGGATATGCATGTATAAGAGGAATTAGTTTCTCTTATACATATATTTTTTATGTTTATATGATTTATATACATCCCACAATATATACATATTTTAAAACACATTTATTGTTTTAATCCACATGCATTTATATAATAATATGACACCTCACAATTTTACAACCATTTTACTCAATTTTTTTTCATGTAAATACTTGAAGTGTTTTCATACACATCTCTAATGACATATATTAATAATAAAACCTACATCCCTTGGTATAAACATACAACTGTGTGTATATAGATAGACCTTATAGTCATAATGTTATAAATGTAAAAACTTATTCCACCAACAATATATGAACTTGTTCAAATTTAAAATATTTGTTTTCTATTTGCATAATATATAGTCTACTTGGTAACTCAAACTAATAAGAACAATCAATACATATGTACTCGATTCTCAGAAAAGTAACCCAATAATCACACCTGCCTTTTTCGTTTAGTCAATTTTACACACACACACACACACACACACACACACACACACACACACACACACACACACACACACACACACACACACACACACACATATGCATACATATACATACATACATATATATACACTATGTATATATGTATGTGTGTGTGTGTGTGTATATATATATATATGTATGTATGTATATATATGTATGTATATGTATATATGTATGTATGTATGTATGTATATGTTGTATTAACACAACCAATAGAAAGTAATTGTATGTTTATAATCCATTTAAAAAGATATAGTCGACATATTTATATTGTCATAAATATTTATCAATTTCTAAAAGATTTGATACACAGTCCTCTATGTGTATGTATATATGGAACCTATAGACCATGATTTATAAAAACCAAAAAAATTAATCAGAAAACTAAAATTTCTTAATTCATAATTATTTTCAAACATTCATAGATGATATCTTATATTGGACATACAAATCCGTAATTTTGAAATAAACCATTTGATATATAAGTCTAAAGTACTATTGATTCACTATCCTAATTAAATTTGTATTACATCCTCTACCATAGGTTCATCACAATAATTAAATGAACCTAAGGATTATGTAGAGAAATAGAACTATAATACAAAATTCAAGAGAATCATACAAACTTAGCTATAGGTATTAAATCCCTATAGTTTAACTAAGTCAAATTACATATTTATAACACTGTGCCCTATATAAATGCATATATATACACTGGTATGTAAATACAAAACCCAGTACCCTAGTAGGGTATAATTATATAAACACCCTATATATATTCAATCTAACCTAGTTTCATAAATTTTTGAACAACTAACTAGGTTTTATTTAATGCTTTGTGTCTTCATTATGATTCTAAAAACCTATCCGGAACCAAGTCGATATTTTTTTAACATATTTTGGAATAGGGTTAACTAAATTGAACAAAACATAGTCATCTTTGTGTATATACTATAACCAAATTAAGATATATATATTAATGACTGAGACTCTATTATTTTATCCTGAGTATTAACATAGAATTTAAAAATCTATTTCATTTAAATAAAAACATTTATTAGTCCTATTAGTCAAGTCTAAGGGTTTGAGGATAATGATTTGGATATGTGGATGGTTGAGCCATCCATAGGTCCAAATACTTATCTCTAAGTATATATACACTTTATTTTATCAAATAAAAACGCTTATAAGATAATACAAAAAGTTTTTGGATTTAACCAAATAATAAATTGAATACACCACCAACCTTTCCAATTGCTTCCAAATCTGACAAACAAGTTGATTCAATATAAACCTCTTTCTTTCTACTCTATGTTTTCCTTCCTCATCTATCTCCTTTTTTTTTCTCTTCCACAACTCCCTTTTTATCATTTTTCATTTTTTTATCATGATTTTCATGTTCCTATTTACCTCAATCCATAGTCCATGTAAAATCTGTGGTTTACCATTTCAAACTCGAGATTAAAACACTAGTTATTTTCAAATAACCAAGCTTAAGAAATCCCTAATTCCAAATTAACTCAAGATTTTATTTAATTTATAAAACATTTAATGTATATTAATTTCAAATTTATGCATGTTACTCTACATTTACAAGTCTGAGTAATCTTACTCCAAAGTCCACCTTTTTAATCATTTATAAAATGATAATTATATCTTCAATTTTCAATGTAGTCCATGCACAATGAATAAATTAGACTTAGATCTTAGGTTAGTATTGTAGGATAATTTAATATCAAGTATAAAATAAAACAAATGTAATTATCTCTTTATCAAAAAGATAGATCTATCAATTATTAATTCCAATTATAATAACATAATTTTTTTAGTTAATTACTAGTGTATATAGGCTATATATATGTCTTTCTTTATTTTTTTAATATATTTCCTTATATTGATATTCTTGAATATCAATAATAGTAAGCTTAACATTCAATAACATTTTAAAGACATTACACTAGTCTATATATAATAGTAATTAGATATATTTTATTTGATTTACTCTCAAAAATCATATACAAACATAAGTAGAGTAAATTTATGCAATCCTACTTCATATTTTGAATTGAGACCACATATAATAAAAAAATGCAATAATAAACAAGATTTATTCCATAACTATGTACTAACATTTAAAATATGCAAACTCTAACATCTAACTATAATTAAATTTTAAAACATACTAACTCTAATAATCAAACACATAATACATATAATATTTTTAATCTAATGTGGTGTGTGCATGGGTCTTATAATTTTATTTTATCATCCTTCACCATATCCATCTATGTCACCTTGTCTGATGATGCTCTCCTTCCATCATGCTCTGAGGGATGAACTCTCCTACATCCAACTCATGACATGAATGTAGTTAGTCAAGTATATCATGATATAAATCATAAAATAATGATATATCAACAAAATAACATAATCATTATGTAAAAAATTCATAATTAGACATCACATAATAATAAACTCATGAAATATAAGTAATCATACATATGTCCCATATTAGCATATGACTTAATAATTTAGTTAAAAAATAAAAAATCAATTTAACAACCATATTAATCCATAAATAAATAGATAAATTAGTTTAGTGAGATAATTAGGATGTAATATCATCCCCCCTAAAATTGGGCATCATCTTGATGACACTTAGTCAAACAATAGTTCTAATTAATAAGTAGAGTTTAATAGAATAAAAATATAGTATCTAGTATCAAATTAAACAAGAAAATGTGGAAATAACTTTAGAACTTATAATCCTCCTAAGTAGCACTATCATCAGAGTATTGGTCCCATAAGACCTTGCACTATGACACTTATCTATTATGTAAATGAAGTTTGCAAGTGTCAATTACTATGATTATTTCTACCATGACCACCATATGATCTAGAAGTTGCAAAGCATTCCAATCCAACACATGAAAAGGATCAACTACATACCTCTTAAGATAAAATACATGGAAGACATTATGTAATAGAGCTAGAGATGGTGGAAATGTAAGCTTATATGCTATAGGATTGACCACTTATAAAACTTTTAAGGGTCCCACATATCTTGATGAAAGTTTTGTTGAATTATCAAATTTAATCAAGCTCTTTTATGGCTTAACTTTCATAAATACTTTATCACATACTGTAAATGGCCTAGCTATTTTCTTTAGATTAGAATAACTCTTTTGCCTATCATTGGCCTCAGCCAATCTTTGTATAATTATTTTAACTTTCTCTTCCATTTTTGAAAGCATCTTAGGTCTAATGACTACCCTCTCTTCTAACATGTCCCAATTGATTGGTGTCTTGCACCTTCTCCCATAAAGTGCTTCAAATGGTGTCATATTCAAAGTAGATTGGTATGCGTTATTGTATGCAAACGCAACCAATGGAAGGTATTATTGCCATTTTTATTTCTAATTAATGCAATACATATAAAGAAGATCCTCTAACACCTCATTAACTTGCTTAGTTTGATAGTCAGTCGATGGGTGATATGCAATGATAAAATTTAGTTGCATACCAAAAAATAAATTTAGAGTTAACCAAAATCTAGAAGTCATTATTAGATCATGATTTAATATGATTTTATCTAGAAAACCATGCAATCAATACACTTATTTTATGAATTTATTCACAAGAGATGGTGCAAGATCTCTGAATTACTTGGGATAAAATGTGTTACCTTGGTTAGTTCATCAACTATAATCAAGATCGTGGTGTGTTTATTTCATGATAATGGTAATTCTTAGATAAATCCCATACTGATCACCTACCATTTCTACTTTGGTATGTCATGTGGATATAGTAATCCATCTAGATGCACATGTTCATTTTTTACTCACTAACATTCTAAACAATGTGACATGAATTCCACTACATCTTTATTGATACCCTTATATAAATAAAGTGTTCTAATCTCTGCCATAAGCTTGGTTACTCATGGATGTCATGAATATGAGTGTTGTGTAGTTCCTTTAGCATTGTGCTCCTCAAATTTTCCTAATCTAACACATACATCTTTTTATTATATCATAGAATACCATCACTCTCTAAGATATATCCTTTATACCTAGGATTATGATCATTCTCAAAAAATGATTTCCTAACTCAATCATAGAATTTAAATCCTAGTGAGAACTCAATCACACGATCCCTAAAAGAATTTTTGATAGTAGCCACAACTATTATGTACCTTCTATGGCTCAAGGCATCAGCTACTTTGTTCTCTTTTCTTTTGATGTAATTGATATCAAATTCTTAGTTAGATAAAAATTATAACCAGGGCTTCTAATGAGCATTCAAATTTGGTTGGGTAAAAATGTATTTGAGTCCTAAGTTATTAATCTTGAGCTCAAATAGTTTTCCTAAAAAATAATATATCCAAACTTGTAAAAAATGAATAATTATTATAAGTTCAAGGTCATGATGGGGGTAATTCACCTCATAAGGCTTCAAATTCCTTGACTCATAAGCTACTACTAAACCATCCTACACAAGGACTCCTCCTAGTCCATCCTTAGATGTATTTTTGATCACTAAAAATTGACCATTGAGATTAGGAACTCTTAACATTGGTGTTGAAGTAAGCTTTCTTTTCAAAACTTGAAAAGCTACTTCACACTTATCTAACCAAAAAAAAAATTGATTCTTATGTTGTAGAGAGGTAATTGGATTAGATATATTGAAAAAATTGAGATGAATTTCTTATAATAGCCTACTAATCCCATGAAACTCCTTAACTCATGAAAGTTTATTAGTACCATCCATTCTATAATGGCTCTTATCTTAGTTGGATCAATAAAAATTCCATCTATTGAGATAACATGTCCCAAATATTACACTTTCTTTTGGAAAAATGCACACCTAGATAATTTTCCATATAGCTTGTATTTTCATAGATGTTGCAAAACCAGCTCTAGATGTTGAAGATAATCTTCTTCATCCTTGGAATGTATAATAATGTCAGCTAAAAATACCAAAACAAAATGATATAAGCAATATATGAACACACTATTCATGATATTCATGAATGTTATAGGTGTATTCATCAACCCAAATGGTAACACTGTGAAATTGTAATGCCTATAGTGAGTTCTAAATGTCATTTTTGGAATATATTCATATTTTATCCTCAATTTATGATATACATATCTAATATAAATATTAGAAAAGACCATTTCTCTTAACATTTGATCAAAAATATCATCTATTCATGGTAGTGGATACATGTCTTTGATGGTTGCTTTATTCAACATTCTATAATCAATGCAAATTCAAAGAGTGTCATCCTTCTTATTAATGAAGACAAATGGTGCACCCCATGATGACACACTTGGTCTAATCAACCCTTTGGACAATAATTCTTGAAGTTGTGCCTTCAATTCTACTAATTCAATGGTTGTCATTCTATATAGAGCCTTAGATTGAGGTTTTGATCCTAGTTTGATATTAATAGATAAGTCAAATTCCTATTTAGGAAGTAATCATGGTAATTATTTTGGAAACACATCATTAAAATTCCTAAGGAAAACATAATATTTAATTGACGGTTCCTTAGTTTCCTCCATTTCATTTATCTTAGCGATAAATGCTTGACATCCCTTACCTTGGGCCTTTCTGAGTTACATTGCAAAAATCTGCCTACATCTTAACTCCTTTTTCTCACCCTAAATTAGTATCTAATTTCATAAATCATCAAGACACTCAACCTTTTTTAGATAACTATCAACCTTGGCCTTATGCTTCTCAACCTAGTTGACACCTAATATCAAATTAATGTATGACCCTAGTGGTACTACATAAAGATCCATAACCATTATGAATTTTGGCAACCTAATTTTTTATTCAACTAAACACTTATCAACCTAAAATTTAGAATAATTCCTATATTGCACCTACCATGCATTTGCCATTACACCAGACTTTCTAGATAATTTATTTATAATTCTAGGAGCTATAAAACATTATGTATCCCCTATATCTATCAAAATGGAAATTTGATGTTCAAACAAAATACCTAATAGTTCTATGGGTGAAGCTTGGAATTTTACTTGTTGATTATCAACTATTATATGAATACACTAATAAAACTTCCTTGCTAAGGGGTAGAACCTTTATTCCTCAACTTATCATGGGCACATTCATGCACAAAATGGTCACCTCCATAGATGAATCAAACTCCTGGTGGTCCCTTACTATTAGTTTGTTGCTTTCCATTGAAACCACATTTGGAACAATTACCCATTTTCTTACTACTTAAACCACTATTGAATCTAGTATTTTGATTCTTAAATTTACTCTTGGAATCTCCACTCCTCTAATTCTAGTTCTTCTTCTTGAAAGTTGGCTTTAAACTTCCAAACTTTTTCTTAAACTTCTCCCCAATTTAAGCAAGAGATTTCAAATTTTTCTCCTTCTTAATTGCTTTCTCAAATACTTGGTCCATGGTAGATGGTCTATGAACATCCACCTCTCCACAAATTTGGGGTTTTAATCCCATGATGAGCTTTCTAATCTTGAACCTTTCATCTGCCTGATACTAAGGTACATATTTCAAAATTTTGGTGAATTATTCCCATTACTCATTCACTAATAAGTCTCCTTGCTTCAGATTTTGAAAATATAATATTTTTTATTAAAATATAACTATAGAAGCCACCATGATCTAAATAACATCATAAACTACTCCCAAGTAGTGGTGGTTAAATTTAGATTCATTTCTAACTTCTTATTGGCCCACCATGTATCTATTTATCTAGCTAATTGATAAGTTCCCCACATAGCTTTGGTGAACTCAAAGTAGTTTCAAATCTTTAAAACAAAATCCATTTTAGTCAACCATGCCTTACATTCATCCTCCATAATGATTCTATCAACTTTATGTGGATTCACTTTTTTCATGTCTCTTACCAATTCTATGGCTAATTTTGCTCTCAAGTCTTGAGGCACATCCTCATATCTCTGCTCTTGAGAGATTTCCTAATCATCATGTGTTCTTCAATATCATCCTAATGGGATTATTCTTCTTATCCATGAATTTTCTATTCCAGTGCTATGATTCAGTCCCTAATCTCATTCATGGTTGCAAGAATTTGATCTATCTATGTTACTTATTTAGTGGAAAATTGGTTAGGATCAAATAGAGAGTTATTGTCATTGACATTTGAAGGACCCTCATCTGATGCTCTTATTTGTACCATTCTTATTTTTGGTAATAGAAGAATATGAAAATGTTAGTGGACTCATTAAGTCTTAGACTTTGAATCATAACTATGATACCACAATATAACATCCCCATAGAGATTTACCATAATAATGCAGTAATATATATATATATATATATATATATATATATATACACACACACACACACATATATATACATATATATACATACATATATATATATATATACATACATACATACATATATATACACACATATATATACATATATATATACACACACATATATATACATATATACATATATGTGTGTGTGTGTGTGTGCGTGTTCAACTTAGTGGACTCATTAAGTCCTAGAGTTTGAGCCATAACTATGATACCAAAATATAACATCCCCATAGGGATTTACCATAATAATGTAGTAATATATATACACTAAACACTTATTCTTTCATTAGATTATACCATGATAATATAATTAGTGATTTTTAACATACTAACAAATCATATTAAACATATAAAAATAATAATTACCAATAACTAGCATTTTATGTAACATAACATAATTGTATAATGAAAGTAATCATATTAAAATCAAGCCATGGCTGGTATAATAATAAAACCACTGATATTGAAGTAAAATAATAAAATAATTACGTTTCTGATAGGCATTTTACATTAATATAATAAATATATATTATGCTCCATGAAGATTGAGTCACTCAAACTCTTGTATCTCTGATAACTCAAGTGTAGTATCCAAGTAAGTACTAAAATGTGGAGGGAGAGCATCATATAAGTACTTTTCCACACCAACTATAGACCATCAATCCATTGTACAATCCCCCAAATAAGGAATGGTACTCTCTTCATTTATGGATAGATAGTGATAGTGCAAGAATCTAGAGAGACATGTGTGCTATAAAATTTATACTACATGATGTGTATCATACATAAATATAAATTCTAACATGATATCACATAAACATGTAAATCATACATATGAAATGACAATGTCTATCTAACATTATTTTGGCCAAATTTTTTAAATAATTATTGATCTCTAGGATTAATCAATTCCATACACACCACTTGATCAGATTACCTTCATCTGGCATTGGTGATGCTAACTGAATCGATGAAATTCATCTCACTACTTAGTTAGAATCATCAATACTATATTTGGTTAATATTTATTATAACCATCAAGTTCATGCAATTATTTCTACTAGCAAGTATAAAACACATGCTAATTATAGAAATAATTACTATACATACATTTAGTCTATCAAACATATGAATGAACCTTATTTATATTATTAATCACATAAACAATATTCATGATAAGAAAGTTTATTTACTGAATGGGTAAATAAAACTTGTTCTATATAATCTAATTTCCTTAAGTAAATGTTATATTTATTAAATCATCATAATAGAAAGCTCATAGTGTTTAATACAAACCAACAATCATAACTTATATAATGATTTTTAATAATCTCCAAAACATATAGTTGCTCATCTATTTAGAAACTTAGGCTACATTAATATAGTTTTAGTTCCTTATCCTTTAGGATTTTTATGAATTATATGATTTTCCACAACTATAACTATAGGCATGCTACCTTATTCCATAAATATAGGTTATACATGTATAAGAGGAACTAGTTTCTCTTATACATATATTTTGTATATTAATATGATTTATATACATCCCAAAATATATACATATTGTAAAAACACATTTATTATTTTAATCCACATGATTTTATATAATAATATAACACCTCAGAGTTTTATAACCATTTTACTCAATTTATTTTCATGTTAATACTTGAAGTGTTTTCATACACATCTCTAATGACATATATTGATAATAAAACCTACTTCCCTAGGTATAAACATACAACTGTGTATGTATAGATATCAAACTTACAATCATAATGTTATAAATGTAAAAACTTGTTCCACTGATAATATATGAAATCATTCAAATTTAAAATATTTGTTTTATGTTTTCATAATAAACAGTCTACCTGGTAACTCAAACTAACAAGAATAATCGATACATATATAAAATACATATTTACTCGATTCTTAGAAAAATAAACTAATAATCATAATTGACTTTTCAATTTAGTTAATTATATATACATTGTATTAACACAATCAATAGAAAGTATTTATATGTGTATAACCCATTTAAAAAGATACAGTCAACTTATTTATATTGTCGTAAATATTTCTCTATTTCTAAAAGACTTAATACATAGTCCTCTACATGTATGTATATATGGAACCAATAGACCATGATGTATAGGAACCAAACAACCTAATCATAAAACCAAAATTCCTTAGTTCATAACAATTTTCAAACATCCATAGATATTCTATATTAGACATACAAATCCATAGTTTTAAAATAAACCATTTGACATATAAGTCTAAAGTACAGTTGATTCACTAACATAATTAAATCTATATCACACCCTCTTCTATAGGTTCATCATAATCATTAAATGAACCTAAGGATTACGTAGAGAAACAAAACTACAATAAAAAATGTAAGAAGATCATACAAACTTAGCTATAGTTATCAAATCCATGTAGTTTAACCAAGTCAAATTACATATTTGTAACATTGTGCCCTATATAAATGCATATATATACACTGGTATGTAAATACAAAACCCATTACCCTATTAGGGTATAATTATTTACATGCCCATGTATATATTCGATATGACCCAGTTTCATAAATTTTCTAGTGACTAACTTAGGTTTTATTTAACACTTTATGTCTTCATTATGATTCTAAAAACCTATCCCCAACCAAGCTAATATTTTTTAAACATATTTTGGAATAGGGTTCGCTAAATTAAACAAAACATAGTCAACTTTATGTATATATACTATACCCAAATTAATATTTATATACGCACAAATAAGACTATTATTTTATTCTGAGTATTAACACAAAATTTAAAAACCTATTTCATTCAAATAAAAACATTTCTTAGTACTATTATTCAATCCTAAGGTTTTGATGATAATTATTTGCATTTGTGGATAGTCAAGCCATCTATAGGTCCAAGTCCTTATCTCCAATACACACACACACACACACACACACACACACACACACACACACACACACACACACACACACACACACACACACACACACACACACACACACACACACACACACACACACACACACACACACAATTTTATCAAATAAAACCCTTATAAGAAAATACATAGAGTTTTTGAATTTAACCAAACAAGAAATTGAATACATCACCAACCTTTCCAATTTGCTTCTAAATATGAAAAACAAGTTGAATCAATGTAAACCTCTTTCTTTCTAATCTGTATTTTCCTTCCTCCTCTTCATCCTCTTCTCTCCTTTTTTTTCTCTTCCACAAATCCCTTTTTATCATTTTTCATTTCTTGGTCATGATTTGCATGCTCCTGTTCACCTTAGTCCATAGTCCATGCAAAATCCATGGTTTACCATTTCAACTCAAGATCAAAACACCGATTATTTTCAAATAACCAGGTTTAAGAAATCCTTAATTCCAACTTAACTCAAGATTTTACCTAATTTCTAAAACATTTAATATATATTAATTTCCAAGTTATGCATGTTACTCTATGTTTACAAGTCTGATTAATCTTACTCCAAAGTCCACCTTTTTAATCATTTACAAAATGATAATTATATCTTTAATTTTCAATGTAGTCCATGCACAATGGCTAGATTGGACTTAGCTCTTAGGTTAGTATTTTAGGATAGTTTAATCTCCTTAAATATAAAATAAAATAAAGGTAATTATCTCTTTATCAAAAATTTAGATCAATCAATTATTAATTCCAATTATAATAAGATAATTATTTTAGTTAATTACTAGTGTATATAGGCTATATATGTCTTTCTTTATTTTTTTAATAGCTTGCCTTATATTTATATTCTTGAATATCAATAATAGTAATATTAACATTCAATAATGTTTTAAAGACACTATACTAGTATATATATAATAGTAATTAGATATCTTTTTTGATTTACTCTCAAAAAACATAAGTAAATTAGCATTATGCAATCTTACTACATATTTTGCACTGAGTCCACATATAATTAAAAAAATGCAATCACAACAAGATTTATTCCATAGCTACGTATTAATATTTAAAACATACAAACTCTAAATCTAACTATAATTAACTTTCAAAGCATACTAACTCTAACAATAAAACACACAATGCATATAACATTTTTAATCTAATGTGGTGTGTGCATGGGTCTTAGCATTTTCCTTTATTATCCTTCACCATCTCCATCTACATCACCCTATCCAATGATGATCTCCATCCATCATGATCTAAGGGATGAACTCTCCTACATCCAACTCATGACATTAAGCTATTTATTCAAGTACATCATGATACAAATCATAAAACAATGTTATAACAAAAAAAATTAACATAATTATTATGTAAAAAATTCATAATAATGAACTCATGAAATCTAAAAAATAATACATCTATCCCATAACAACATATAACTTAATAATTTATTTAAAAAGTAATTAATAAATTTAACAACCATGTTAATCCATGGATAAATAGGTAAATCAGTTTAGTGAGAGAATCAAGATGTAACAAATCCTAAATTAATTATAATACATAAATTAATTCTAAAATGTCAAGTATTGTCAGAATAAACTCTTATGAATACCAATTGTGTTCCCTTATATATTCTCCCCTTATTTATGGCATGTCTCTTTGAATTCACTATAGGAAATTATTTGGTCTATTTGACAACTTTAAAAAACTAATCTAAAAAGCATACAACTAATCTACTAAAATAAAAATGCAGAAAGCAAGGAAAAATAATCTTAGAAAGTAGCAAGTCTAATTTAAAAAGTAAAAAATCTAATCTAAAAAGTAGAAAATTTAATCTATAAAGTAATAAATATAATCTACTCATAATCTAAATCTCTACTTACAGTTTACTGAAATGCATCTCTAGTTGGAGCAACCATGAAATAGTGCTTCAAAAACTATCCATTAACTAGAAAGGCAAGATCATTACCTTAGAGGTCTTTCAATTGGAAGGCATTGTTACCAAGGGTTTATGACATCTAATATGGTCTAATCCGTAAAAGAGTGAAATTATCAGGTTGTCCCTTATTTTAATGTGTTTTATCTCATAAAATCACTAAGTCTAAAATCTTGAAGGCCTTGATCTTGGATTTTTTAATCAAACCACCATTTGATAATATCTTTATATTTACTGAATTTGAACAGTTCTTCATTTCTTATGTCTTCCATTTGGACTATGTATAATAGTATGGATTATACTATTAATATTCTCCCATGTACTCTTATATGAACTGGCATGTTGGTATCTTGAGAGTAATAGGTAAGATTAGTTGTTTTCCATACACTAGTATAAAAGGTGAAACTTTGAGGGCTTGCTTGTGCCTAGTTCTATCTACCCATAGTGCATATTTTAACAAGAGGTGTCATTCTTTGGGTTTATCTTGTGTTGACTTATTAATATAATCTAGTAGATTCTTATTGATAGACTCATATACTCCATTTCCTTGTGGGTAAAAGTTTAAATAAAATTTGATTCTGATTTGATTATCATAGGCCCATTCTATAAATTTAGAATATTGAAAAGCTAGACCATTATCACAAACTAGGGAAATGGGAGTACTCAACCTAGTCAATATATTTTCTTCTATAAACTTGATGATATTGATTTCTATATAATTAATAGTGGATATAGCTTCTATCCACCTGGTATAGCTATGAGGATAAATTTGTGTCCTATCAAAGAGTTTGGGTTTATAATCCAAATAAAATCAAGGCCCCATTAGGAAAAGGGACATCCCTCAATGATTAGATACAAAAGCATGGAAATATTTACTTCTCTCATCCCAAATACCTTGTAGTTATGTTAGGTCTTGATGTGATTGTGGGAATCCTTGAATATTATAGGCCAATAGTATCCCATCCCCAAATTTTTATGAATTGTGTTTCCTGAGGGATGCCCACTACCTATTTTATAATGAAAAATGTTCAAGATATCTACAACCTATTATTTTTAAATGCATCTTAGATGGATCCATTCATAGTTATTTATATATAGGACTCCTTTATTGATTATGTAACAAGCCAATTTGAGCCTAAATTATTAGATCTACTCCCTGCTTAATTTAGGAGGACACGTACCTATGAGAAAGTAATGGATGATTTGAGTGTACCAATCACCACCAATTACATGAGTCTCATTAATGCGTTCAACACTGATTCATGGATCAATATTAGTTATTAATTGAATAATGCCCTAACCTCTTACTAGTTAGTTGGCATGATTTCAAGATCAAACTCTTAGAGGTTGGCCATCCATTTGCCTCTTCTTTCACCTAGTTCATTCTATCCAAGTGTGAGGTTGATAATAGGATCTCAAATGATGGCATATGTTTTATTTCATATAATATAGTGCCTAAACTTATTGATAGTTTTAATCTGGATATAAATCTACTTGTATACCATATATTAATTTAAATCCACATCCTTAGATTGGTGCTCATGAAGGCAATGGGATGTTCATTATCTTCCACCTTTTGTGTAAGTAGTGTAGTAATAGTATATTCTAAGTCAAATGAATAAATATAAAAATCTTTATGGAAGTTTAGACTAATTAGAACTAGAGATTGGATGATTACATTCTTGATGTCCAGGAAGGATTTCCTAAACTCTATTGTCCACTCGATCTTGGCATCTTATTTCATCATAGCATTCAATGGCTTGACAATATCTACAAAATTAGAAATAAATTTCCTCACTAAATTAATAGTTCCAAACAAAGACTTTAGTTATTTCTTAATGTTATGTGGTGTCAACTTAGAAATGTCCTGAACCCATTATAGATCAAAGGATATATCATCTTTGGTGATGAAATGGCCCAATAGCTTTCCTTAGTAACTCCAAATATGATCTTCTT
This sequence comes from Torreya grandis, assembly GCA_037957365.1. Lineage (NCBI taxonomy): Eukaryota > Viridiplantae > Streptophyta > Pinopsida > Cupressales > Taxaceae > Torreya > Torreya grandis. The sequence continues at coordinate 10,302 of JARHVA010002181.1, read as the reverse complement.
TGAATTCATAAAGACCCCATTTCGTCTACATCTATCAAAGACTTTTTGTAGATGTTCTATGTGATCATCTCTTTATTTTGAAAACATAGTGAGGTCATACATATAGATGATGATACACTTCCCCACCAGTAATTAAAACATAAAATCCATTAATATCTCAAATGTGTCTCATGTATTATTCAGGGCACATGGAATTCTTTTATATGCAAACGTCCCCCATTTGGTGATGAAGGTAGTCTTCATCATATCTTCTACTTTGACCAATACTTGATTATATCCTAAAACCCATCTAAAATACCTCATCCAAATAGGGTAGATGGTAATTATCCTTTTCTACCATTTTTTTTAGGTTTCTAAAATTAACACACAATAATTTTCCCATTCTCCTTTCTAACTGGTAATAGATAGGCTAACCATGTCAAATGTCTAATTGGGAAAATAATTTTGGTATGAGTGATTACCCTAGGGTTAAAGACATTTAAGTCATCGTATGTGCATATAATGACATCTTTGTATTCTATAAGAAATCTCCTCAACCTTTGCTTTCCATTCCAACTTAGTCCCACATTCATAAATTGGGAATGTTGGTAGGTTCCTAAATTCTCTTTGATGAAATCAAACTCTATTGCTTTGATTTGTTTTTTATTTTGAGCCTAGGAATATATATCAAAATCTTGTTCCAAAGAGATCATGCCTAGAGGGATGTGGTTCTACTTTATTTTCAAAACTCCATCTTCTCCTAAGTCTTCGATCTAATTTGGCTCAACATCTTCTTCATTTATTATCTTGGCTTCAAAATCTTTAGAACTATTCACAAATTTCATAATTTTTTTATCATCCTAAAACACCTATAAGCTATCCACATTGTCTAGGTCATAAGGGAAAAGAACTAGTTTCACTAAGATTTTATACATTTTAGACTCCTGGAGTGGTACTAGATTGGTAGATAAAGTTGCTAACAAGTCTATTGTTTCATTCTCTTCCCTTAGGATGGATTTGGTGTTGAATTATTTAAAAGACTTAATTAGGTCCCATGATTGGTGATTGTACTTTTTTAAATAAGTGAGTTTTCACTAATATTTTTTTATTTGGTTCATGATTAGCTCAGAGTCAAGATTTAAAGTTTTTTGACATTATGATTTAGTACAAACTACAAGCCTAGAATTAGAGCATCATACTCAGTTATGTTGTTGATGTAGGGGAATAAAAACCTATAGGTGGATAGGTACTACTTCCCTTATAGATATATTAGGGAAACACTGACACTAGAATTTTGCTTTGATTAGGCACCATCAAAATAGAGGATACATAACTGAGAAAGACCTTCAAATTCTTGTTAATGAAGCTCATATTTGGTAGTTAAAATATAAACACATGCTTGTGAAGAGATGAAGTCAACATTATCATTCTCTAAGTTATAATCGATAATCAAGTGTATCATTTTTGGCCCTCAGTCTACTCTGATCTAGATTTTTACTCCTTTTTAGGTAAACCACATGTGTGATAAATATGTGGCCATATGCCCATTCAATGTCTTTAACTAGTTAACTCAGTAGTAGATTGTATGCTTTTGGAATGACTACAACCAAGATATCAATGGTTTATTTCACATGTGATTATGATTCCAACTAAATACATACAATTTTTAACTCTCTAACATATAGGATTGAAGACTTATCTAGATGTAGAACCACTCTTTTAGACTTATCTGGAGTCAAACCTAACTTTTGGTAGATAACTATCAATGTCACATTGGCTGACATTATATATTCAACCAAGAAATTGTGTACATTCTTTCTAATATTTAGATAGTTAGAAAAAAATATTGGTACTTTAGGTTTATCTTTGTATACCATCACATTGGTGTGGGTAGCTTTGGACTTTTCAAATGTCCTCCTTGTTAGAGACTTGAGAAAAAAATCTCTTTTTTTGGTGATTTAGGCCAACTCATAGAGGTTTATGTTAGCCATAATCTTCTTCATATCCTTCATAATGTTTTGCCCTCCTTTGCCTTGTTATTCTAATATTTGAAACTGGTATTTATCCTTGGGAGGAGGTGGATTTTTATTGGATTTGGGATTAGGATTAGTAGTATCATTATTGTTAGGAGGTGTTGAAGTAGTCACAAGTTACTTGTTCCTTAGTTTAACTTTTCCTCATTTGATGGTACTACTAAAGGGCATGGATCTCATTAGTATTGTCCTTAGGTTCATTATAATCTTCCACTAGGAAAGGGAAGTCATAGGTCTTAAAGACCATTATTATACTGGGATGTCCTAAATAATTTGATGAAGATGGCTCCAACTGATTAGTAGAATTCTCTTATCTATCCATTTCCTTCTGAGATATCTCAAAATTAGTAAAAAATTTGATGTAATCTAATTTACCATGTTGTGTTGTGTTGTGAACCCTACACCAATTACGAAGGGTTACTTCCATGATATTGATATCTATCATTTTATTGGATGGCACATGTTATTATTGATTATTTTTAGACTTGTCTAAAGGTATGTTGTATCTCTAGAATCTAAATCTATTATTAGTATTCAATCCTCTAGTGTTCCCCTACACTTTTGGATGTTTAGTAACTTATTACTTAATTTATGGACCATCCTCTAGATTGATTACAATTTTATTTTTGTGTAATCAAAATTGGTACCCTATGTTGTAGGAGTATTAACTAGTATCAATAACTAATTTAACTTTTGTTTGTTAGGGGAAAAATTATTTAATAAGTTGAGATGTTTATTGTGTGGAACATAGGTTAAAGGTAGTTAGTTATACACTAGGTTCTAGTTTTGGGTGATAGTATTCTACTTTACACAAAAAAATGGACTAAAATCTAGAAATATAAGACCAAAAGTGAGTGGGGCCAAAGACTACATCTAAGGGTTCAATTACTTATCTACATTATAACTTAAGCATAGGCTAAAGGTAATGTATCAATACCAAAAAATATGTGTAGAAATATAATTGTCTTAGGGTCCAGATCATTCTTGTACATCTCTAGGGACAACTCCTCATTGGGTGTGTAAGAAGTTTCTAATTTACTATACATATTTTGAAACCTAGCATCGAAGGTTTGGATTGGATGTTGGTAAATAATACTTGCACTAGTGACTTGGCCAAATTATTACAAAAAGGCACTGTTAAACTCTTCCCAAGAGGTAAGTGTACCTTATAATATATTTATAAACTAGTCATAGGCTACATCTTATAATGTGAAGGAGAAAATTATACATGTCACATCTTTTTGGGTCACATTTAATATCCTTAGAGAAGTTTTAAAGGACTTTATATGTTATTACATAGTCGTTCCTCCTAAGGGAGAAAAGGAAGGCATATATTTATCTAGGTTTATATGCAATTCATGGATATATCTAGTGATATTGATAGCAAAATTAGTCAGCCAGGTTGGAGTCTCAATTGGAATTTGGAGTTGAAGTTGAGGTTGACTTTGGGCCATCAAGAGTATTAAAAGATGAGGTTATTTGAATTAAGAGAATGATTTATCCCTAGGTTATCTCATAACTCCTTTATCAAACCTAACTTTTCTATGTATTTTCAAAGGTGGGAATAATAAGTTAGTATTTAAGGTTGACCTTGTTAATCTTTTGGGTGCTTCTAGTGTAACTCAAGTGATATTTTCAAAAAAATAGAGGTGGAGCTGCAAACCCTCATTATAGAACCAATTTAAATACTTTTATATTGATATGTGTTTTATTCACAACCCAGGTGTCTCATGAATTATTCTCTAATCTTTTAGTATTGGTGAAAGTATTTCAATCCAAAGCATGAGTTACATAGTATTCAGTTTTATAACAACCTGTTGATGGAATAGTAGTGAGTGAAGTAGATTGTTTACCATAGATAGGTTGGATATGGATGAACCTAGGTATAGTTTAAATGTGTGGAAGTATTATTGTTCTAAATAAGGTGAGAATTAATTTCAAAATAATTGTAAAAAAAGAGGGAAAGGAGGGGTGAAAAAGAAGTATATAGACCACATAAAATGAGACCTTTCAAGACTAGCACTTGAACTTTGGTAGGACAATAAATCAAAAGACCAATGTAAGATATTTAGTAAAATATCAATAAATAAAAAATAGGATTCAAAGGGAACCAAAAAATTGTAAACTTAAACATGCATAACCAAAGGTTGTTGTGTGTGTTAGATTTTTATTACACATTTACAAAGGGGATTATAATCAACATGCAAAAGGAATTCAAATCAATGATAGATTAAAATGAATAATTGTATCATAAATATAACTTAAACATAAATAAATAACTAATCTAATAACATTATAACACATCTTACATAATCTAAAAAATTAGAGAAAAATCAAGATTTGTACATCAAGATAAAATTAACATAACTTCTCAAATTTTCCTATTAATCTTAATAGCCAAAATTCTCCTCTGTGTGAAATAGAAAGATACAAGTATATATAATCTTGGTATGGGGAAGGCCTTATCTCTCAGTAAAATTATAATAATAAAATTATAAAAATAATAATGTATGTTATTCTCATGCCAAACATGCATATACAACATTGATCACTCAGAATAGAATTCTTCTTCTAAAAATACAATATTTACATGTTAAATAAATTTTGAACAAACAATTCCATCTAAACTAAACCATGCAATTATATACCCAAAATTAGATGGTACTAGTGTTTCACCACTAGAATAATCTAAATTATGACATAGTAGAATTAATAGCTGATGTGGATGAAATTAAACTTACAACTAGAGCTACAACTAAAATAGGCACTGGAACTGCTGATGATCCCAAAGTAGTTTCTATAAGTGAGACATAAGATAGCCTAGTCTGTGTGTGAAATAGTTTATATTTGGTAAGCTAAGTAGTCTAAAGTGGGGTTGGAATAACCCTTAATATCATAGTTACTTGTTTAACTACCTCTATTTGAAGATAAATTACATGATTCATCTGGAAATTAGTCTTTATGGTCTCTAAATTGAGGAGGGCTCTTTTAAATAACTAAAGAAACTTGTGCATCAATTTATTATATATATCTAATATAGCTCTAACCCCAGTGTGTAATGATACAATCTTAATATCTTATCTCTCACAAAATTGACCTGTTACATTATCTCATCTCTGGTTCTTTACATTTTCCCCTTGAAATTTGTTCTAATACTATCCAACGTTGCTTATACAAGATTCTCAAAAATGGGTCTAGGCACCATTTACCCTTATGGGGTGCATACTTTAAGGACTATTGATTATGTTAATATAGAAATAAATTACATCTCCTAGTTTATAAATTATTGGACTAATGTCTGCATCTCTTGATTCCATTTTAGTATACTATCCCTCTTTGCAACAATGTAATTTTGTACCCAAGAAACACTAGATGTGTCATAAATTTGAGGTAGGAGTAAGCCTTATTTCTTTTTTCTTAGCTTATGAATGAAATTTTTCATCAATATATTTTATTTTATTAAATAAATAAATAATGTCTCCCTATTTTGGTTGGTATGTGGAATTTACAAACCTTATCAAATTGATGTGGTATTAAAAAGCTTCCTTATTATCCCTTATAAATTGTCTATTATCTCCTTGGGAGCCTAAATGGTGTTCACCTCTAGCTACCTCTACATTGCTTGATCAAAACTCTTAAACATTTCCTTGATCACCCCCTATTACATCTATAAAATTGTAAGGGTCTTATTTGATCCTATCATGGTTTGAAGGATTTACCTTCCTTCTCCTTTTTAGAGAGAAAATATCTTCTCTCTATTTCAGCTCTATCTTTTGGCCTTTAGTCATCATAGTTTTCCTCTTAAATTTTATCAAAGTGTTTGTATGTCTATCAAATAAAACTTAATTGTAGGCTATTTAGTTTTACCAAATCTTATCTCCTTATTTCTTCTTCATATTGTAATTGCTTACTCCATGAAGGAATATTTAGAGTAACTAGTTTTTTTATTTATTCTATAGGTTTCACTTGCTAAACAGTTAAAAAGGATGACCCTAGAGGTAATATAGCCTTTGGGAAAGATGTTCCTATTACAAGAAAAGGAGGAATTGATTTCCTCTAGAAAGTAACCTACTTTTGGACTAGTGTGTCTACAATGTACTTAGTCTTTCCTTATATCTTATGCACTAAAACTATAGGTGTATCCATATATGTAAATTCACTAGTGGGCATTTATATTCATGTAGATTTCTTGGGAGGGGTGACTTATTCAATAAAAATTGAAGTAGACACTAGGTTCTCAAAATGTACCACTTGTCTTTGACTATGGGATTGAAGACTAGATCCATTAAAGAAGGAATATGTTACTTAGGTGCTTACTAAATTTTACAAATAATCAATAATGGAAGTATATGCAACCCCAATGCTCATAATAGCAGTTTCCATAGGCCCCACATCAATAGGTTGGGTTATGGTGGGTAAAATTGGTAATGCATTAGTAGCATGGGGATAGGTTATTTGACTTATAGAGGCCAAAGAATGTAAATAATGCAAATAATCTATTATATCAATATCTATTGTATAAATATAAGAAGTAACCATAGAGTGAGAACCTAGGGAAATTACAAGTAAAAGAGGAATGATTGGAGTACTATTTACTATAGCTATCATTATTTTGATCTAAGGTGGAGAGTTTAGATATGTAGTTAGGGATGATCCTTGTAATATGTACATTATAATTAGGACTCTGATTTTTATTACATCTCCCTCTCTATATGAAAATAATTCAATAGCTACTAAACTAGTGTCCTTTTGGTTGACCTCTTCAAGTCCTTCTATTAGCTTTATTCCCCATGATTGGGTACTTTCCTTGGATAACCTTTCATCCTCTCATTATAATTTGATGGTCTCACTAATAGACCATGACTCTTTAGTTTTTATCTAAGATACCCAATCTCCTTCATTGGCCATCCTTCTCTCTTCCTCTTCACTGTCATAGACCATGATAGTGTCTTATCTTCACATTCCTCTTCTTTTTATCCTCCCTCTCCTTAGGGACTTGCACTAGTTATTCCTTTAATTCCACCTTTTGAGGAGAGATAAATGGGGACTTTAGCTTCCTTGTATATGTGTGTATTATTTTGGTAGTAGTAGAGGCTTGTCTAGTTGAAGGTGGAATGTGATATGGTGGAAGTTTAGTGGTGGAAAATGGTAATGGATTGGGAGGAAAAATCACCACTGGTCGAATGAATTTGGTGATGATGATTGCCTAGGATATTGGGGCATTGCCAATGGTGTTAAAAAATTATGATAAGTAATAAAAACATGATACAAGAATATAAGGAAAGTTACCTATTATGTTATAGATAATGGAGATAAAGGTAACATATAAAATACATATCTACTTCACTTGTACTTGTAGGCCTTTCTTTCTCAACTATGTGTTGTGGGGAGGTAACATCAACTATGTGTACAAGGGAAGATAGAAGACTCCCCTCTCTCTCTCCTTAATATGAGCTACCCTAAATGGGCCAACTTCTTCTTGTGTTCCTAATTTTACTTGAGGAGGGTGACCATGAATGGATTTTGTAACCCATTATTATTTATCAATCTTTTTATCATCTTTCTTGGTGATTATAAGATCATATTAGATCCTCTGCACCACAATCAGTAACATGTTGGATTTGCACATCCTATTGGCAACATCAGAATCATCTTCAACATTCATAAAAATGCTATTAAAGTCCTAGTTCTCATATTTGATCATAATTTTAATTTCATATTTCATGAGGTGTGCCTTAACATTCCCTCTATGGTCCCACTATCTGTAAGGTACCCATGTGAAGCCATAATGCATCCTACTTTTCCTAACAATTTTTTAGTGCTCCCACCTTATGTATTGCATTCTACCAATATTGAGAGGGGTGGGATGGATAGTTTCCTACTTTGATTTCCTTAACTCAGTGTCAACACTCTACTAATTTAGAAATAATTTTCTAACTTAACAACCTTACTAGGCACAATCCTTGGTAGGTATAGAAGATGTGTTCTAGTTCCTTCTATTTTGATTACTATGCACTCAAGGTACAACTATTAATCACCCATTTTTTGAATGGAATTTTTTATTTTATTAGATAACTAAGGCATATTCTTATCATAAATTTCTTGATACACCATAAAGTAAAAGCTTTCAATTAGTATTTTTATGTTTTTCCTAAACCTATGGATATGGATAATGTTAAATGCATCATATATCATATTCTGAGGATACTCTATGGATGTTTTCTAGGGTCCTTGAAATAGTGAATGGATTATTATAATTATATCATCCACTACATATGACATTGTGTATAAGTTACTATCAAAAAAACTTATAGGATTGTTGATTTTAAGAATCAAGTTGGAGCTAATGATCTCTCTAATTCCCATGGCATTTTTAGATGTCAATATCAAGTCCAATATAGGGACCCATATATCATTAACATACACAATGATTAAAAAATGATATATCCTATTTAAAAGGGCCATATAAATTATTACCCCTACCCTAAAGATAGTGATATGAATAGTGGAGGTGGGACCCTAAACTATAAAATTACTTGTGTTACATTCTTTAAACTTGATACTAACATTATTTTTGAGAAATCATGTGTTGATCATATCTTGCTTGTATGACATCTCAAGAATTGGAAGTCTATAATACTTCTCAAAGGCATTGTCACTAATATATGCAATTGGCATTTTACTTAGCCTAAAGTGCAGTATCTTTCCAAATTTTTTGCCATTCATAAATAAATAAAATAAGAGGTTTATGCATGGCATTAACCCAATCTTGGTCATTGCATTATGGATATTCATTATTTTTATGGCCAATAAGTCATTTGTATATCTATGTGTGAATATGGATATCTATTCATCAATGTTATAAGGCTTGGATACCTCAATGACATCCCAAATGGTAGAGTAATACTTAAATTTGTAGTTAAAGGCTACCAAATCAAAATATTTATCCATAAATTCAATCGACCCTAAAACAGAGTATGTAAAGGGAACTCAAATGTGAGTCATGGATATCATTGAATATCTGGTTTGAAAATATTTTTCTCTATGAAAAGTCTAAAATTTATTCATTATGAGAGAGCTCTATATTTATGGTGTGCACTTGGATATTTAAAAACAATGTAATTGATTGGATTTGGTAATTTGAAATATATATCTTTAGTTGCATTTGTTTTGATAATTCAATGCATCAATTCATTACTTCATGTGAATTAATGGATGTAATGGCATTGTCTACTTTTTCCTGCCTAGTATTTATATTTGAAATTCATAAAAAATAACTTTTATAGCCTTTTTAATTCCATTTGACTTCTTCTACATGTTCCCAGATGAGTAATCCTAGATGCTTACTCATCTTACTATGATAAATGTCTCTTTTTTAATATTTCAAACTTATTAATGGTGTCTTTAATGTTTTCTCACATGGCTTAGGTGGATATGTGTTTGTATGTCATTTTTATGCTATTGGATGAGGTGTGATCTAGTGTACTTTACTTTTTAGGGCCTCAAGCTAGTGGAATGGTGATAAATGGGCTCTCAGTGATTTCCTTTTCCATACAAGTAATTATAATGACATCACCTCTAGGTTATTAGGTGAGTGGGATGATTACATGTGGATAGATATTAATTCTCCACTTACCTAAGATAATCCATCTAAAATGATTAGATGGCATCACCTCCATGAATTTGGCTGAGTGAGATTATGACATGTGGATAACTCTTGGTAATCTGCTTGCCCAGGGTATTCCATATAAAAGTCTTGACTGACATCATCTTTGGGTTATTGAGTGATTGATACTTTCAACTTGGAGATATATATGAGTGAAAATATGTTTCATGACAAGGTTAAACTATGATATGGTCTAATAAATGCCTAAATATGAAATAACATGTTTAAAATGTGACAAACTAAAATAACTTACCAAATATTATAACACATCAATCTAGTTAGCCATTTAAATCATAAATTAAAACCCCAAAGTAAGAACTTAAAGGAAATTAAAGGTAGAAAGTGAAGTCTAGTGTGGATTATATATAGATTCTATTCCTTTTAGCTTTGAAAATACCCTATAAACCATGAGATAAAACATGTGGATTGCATTAAGTAAATAACTAAAAACCAAGATAGTCAAGAAAATTTCTTAAGCATCAAATAAATTCCTTGAACTCATGTTTTTAAAAATTTTGTTTCATAGACTTATAATTTAGAAGACCTGAAAAGGATGTTCAATTAATATTGGGATCATATTTTAAAATTGTAAAATGGGGTGTGTGTTAAGGAACAATAGTTCCA
>JARHVA010002180.1:2712500-2751393 GCA_037957365.1 Torreya grandis | reverse complement strand
AACTTGTAATTCATAACTCAGAAAATGAAGGAGGTTAGCGTATTGTTGACATTTGATGTAACACCAAATGTAATCAACATAATCTTGATGGAATGTGGGTCAATAATAGCCAAGTTAAAGGATATGCTTGGTAACTACATAACCATTAAAATGTCTACCATATATCCTATCATGAACCTCCTTAATAATGAAGGGAATCTTAGTACTAGTTAGGCATATAAGAAGGAGACCATCAAAACCTCACTTGTAGAGAAGTCCCCCTAGTATAGTATAATGAATGACACATTTTATGAAGGCACATCTTCCATTATTGGAGAGATCATAAGGGGTAATAGAGAAGGAAAGATAATATATGAGTTACTTGTACCATAAATCATGTGGGTTGAATGTTACATTTTTGATAAAGAGGATGTTAGTTAATACATAGGAGGGTAATGTTAAGCGATGCATGGTGACATATTTTTTAAGAAGAGGATGAAGAGGTTATGTGTGAGGCAAGTGAAACCATTGTGTCAAAAAACTTATTTGTAGATCAAGGAATAGTTTGTAAGAGATAAGATTTAAATGATCCAAAGAGCATAACTACATGATGTTTATACCACTATAGAATCTCATTTTTGTACAGGTAAGAACCATTAACCTAGTTAACCATGAGTTGAGAATCACCAAAAATGGTTATGGATTTGATACCCAAGAAGAGAGTTGTTTAAAGTCCTAAGATCAAAGCCTCATATTCGACCATATTATTAGTGCATTAAAAATATAGTTCAAATGAAAAAGGCATAGGTTCACCATCTAGAGGAATAAGAATGACCTTCACACCTCCATTGTATTAACATTTAGATGCATTGAATAACCTCATCATTTGATAGGAGATGTCATCGATGGAGAGTGTTGTAATGGATTCATCAGGGAATTCAAGGTTTGAATGTTGGTTATTAGGTAAAGGGGTGGTAACTATCTGGTCAGTGATTGTCTGCCCTTTAGTAGACTTTTGTTAAATAAATTCTAAGTTGAATTCAAAAAGGAACATGAGCCACTAAGCTAAACATTGGTTGTGATATGGCTTGGAATGCATGTATTTGAGGGGATCAGTGTGGGTGACCACATATGTTTTTTGATTTAGGAGATAATGGCAAAGCTTGGAGGCAAAAAATATCAATGCAAGGCAAAGTTTTTTAGCATGGGTATATTGAGTCTCATAATCAATAAGTGTGTGGCTTAGGTATTAAACTACCTATTCTTGATGGTTATCATCTCAATGTGCAATCATAACACCTAGAGAATGGTCTATTGCAAAGATGTATAGGTAGAAAGGTTGATTTTTGTTAGGTGGTATAAGAATTGGTGGGGAAAGGAGATATTTTTTGAGTGCATCAAATTCTTCCTAACAATATATATTCCAATGGAAGGAAACATCCTTTTTGAGGAGATGGTGAAAGGGTTAGCAATGATTTGAAAATTAGGAGATGAAGCGATGAATTGACTGAAGTTGTTGGGGATCAACCAACAATGTTGATTACTATATGAAAGTAATAAATGCAAAATTAAACCAGAAAGATAAGTAACTAGAATCAAAAATAGAAAAGAATAAGAGATACAAGAAACCACCCTAAAAACTTGTATTAAACTCTTTACAGAAGGAATACAATTGAAAAAACTTCTTTTCTTCCACACCTCTCTCAGATGTACAGATCTCTTTCCCTCAAGAGCTCTCTCCCTCAGTTACAATCAATTCCAACAACCTGGATTGATACACATATACAATCTTGTACTGTTCAACACAATAAGCTAAGAAGATCTAATCATATATATAATATTAGGAAACATGAGCATATAATTACAACCATTAGATGCACCTCCTAATCGAGAGCTCTAAATAGTCTTACTTAAAATAGAGATGCAGACTTAAGACTAACACTTAATCCTATCATGCAAACATTCTATTTTGTCCATAGAAATAGCATTCTGGATGCATAGGTGATCGACGTCGGTCCCTACCTGTTTGTACCTGATCGATGTCGGCCAAACATAACCGATGCCAGCATCTCCCAGTTAACTCTTGACCAACATCGATCACTCTTAACCGACGTCGGTGACTGTGTAATACCAGCAACCTATAAAAATACTCATTTGGTGAAGCTTTTAGCTCCACATCTTAAAAATCTCCCACTTGGAGATAAAAAGCTGCACCAGTACCTGTACAACAACATATTCTAGCTCCTCCATCTTCAAACTCAATCATGAAGACCTACAAAAGTTGAATGAAGATTCAACTTCTCCTTTGTTACCGACTTGGTTAACATATCAGTAGGGTTTTTATCTATATGGATCTTTTCCAGCTTCAACTCACCATCCTCCAATACCTATCTAATGAAGTGGTACCTAAGCTGTATATGCTTTGTTCTTGAATGAAAGGTTGAATTCTTAGCCAAATGAATTGCACTCTAACTATCACCATATAATCTGCAACTCTCTTGCTCCTTTCCTAGCTCTTCCATGAACCATGTCATCCATATCATCTCTTTGCTAGCCTCTGTGACTACAATATATTTTTCTTCTGTAGTTGACAAGGCAACAACCTTCTGCAACTTTGATATCTAGCTAACCACCGTTCCACCAACAGTGAAAACATATCATGTGGTGCTTCTTCTGCCATCCAAATCACCTACCAAATCTGAATCTACATAACCATGTAGAGAAGTATCTGAACCTCCATAGCACAAATGCCTACTACTGGTCCCTCTCAGATATCTAAGGATCCACTGAACTGCTTTCCAGTGCTCCTTCCCTGGATTGGCCATATACTTACTTACAACTCCCATTGCTTGGGCAATATCTGGTCTAGTACATACCATTACACACATTAAGCTCCCAACTGTGGAAGCATATGGAAATCTACTCATGTAATCTACCTCATCATGTGAATTAGGAAATTATTCTTTACTCAACTTAAAATGTCCAGCCAAAGGTGTGCTTACCAATTTTACATCCTACATATTGAACCGTTTCAACACCTTGTTCACATAATCCTCTTGAGACAAAATCAACCTATGATTTTTCTTGTCTCTCTTAATACTCATGCCAAGGATTTTATTTGCTGCTCCCAAATCCTTCATGGCAAATGTGTGAGCTAATTTCACCTTAAGCTCAGAGATATCCTGCATGTGTGATCCTGCAACTGGCATATCATCTACATACAACAATAGAATAATATATCTACCATTATCCAATCTCTTAAAATACACACAATGGTCAGATTGACACCCACTATAGCCATGCTCAGTCATAAACCTGTCAAATCTTAGATACCATTGTCTAGGAGCTTGCTTGAGGCCATACAAGCTTTTCTTCAATCTGCACACTAGCTTCTCCTTACCTTTGACCTCAAATCCTTTCGGCTAATCCAAATATATTTTTTCATCCAAATATCCATGAAGAAATGTTGTATTAACATCAAGCTACTCAAGATGCAAATCCTCAATAGCAACTAAAGACAATACAGTCCATATAGAAGTCATTTTAACAACAGGAGAAAAAATCTCACCAAAATCAATACCTAGTTTTTGTGCAAATCCTTTCACTACCAACCTGGCCTTATATCTCATATGTCCATTCTCACCTTCCTTCAATCTATAGATCCATCTATTCTTCAGTGTCTTCTTTCCCGCTGGCAACTCAACCAAATCCCATGTTTGGTTCTCTCTCAAGGAATCAATTTCCTCATTCATGCTTAGCTCCCACTGATTCTTGGATTCCACCTATATTGCTTCATCAAAACTCTCTGGTTCTCCACCATCAATAAGCAATAAATAAAATAATGAAGGGGAATAGCGAATTGGAGATTTACTTACCCTTCTAACCTCCTGATGGGCATCTGAGACTCATTCACAACACGCTGTCCGCCCAAATTCTTTGACAGTGACTGACCTCGGTCACTTCCAGGCCTGTAACTGATGGACATCAGTTCTGCCTGACCAACGTCAGTTCCTGCCTAACCGATGTCGATCACTATATGACTGACATCAGTTCTTGTATTTCTGACGTCAGTTCCTTCCTGACCAACATCGGTCTCTATGTTTTCTTGTCTATGATTAATTTTTCCCATGAGCTCATTTTGGACCATCACCTCATCCAATTCTCCATTGCTCTACCTAGATTGATTCAGATTCTTGAGCTAATCACTATACATCACTTTTTCATTGAAAATAACATCATGGCTCCTAATTATCTTGTTAGTTCCTAGATTCCAAAACCTAAATCCAAAATCATCAGAGCCATAGCCAATAAATGTGCACCTCATAGACTTAGCATCCAGCTTCTTTCTATTTTCCTTATCAACGTGCACAAAGGCTTCACAACCAAAAACTTTGAGAAATGAGAGATCTACCTTTTTACCTATCCATGCCTCTTCTAGAATTCCACCATCCAAAGTTGTAAAGGGTCCTCTATTAATTAGGTACACTACAATATCCACAACTTCTACCCAAAATTCTAAGGGCAAACCAGCATGCAATCTCATACACCATGCACACTCCATTATTGTTTTATTCATCCTTTTAACAACTTCATTTTGTTGAGGTGTCCTTGGAACCATTATTTGCCTATGTATTCCATACATATAACAATACTAGTTGAACTTATAGATGCAAAACTCACCACCATTGTCAGATCTCAGGCACTTCAATCTCCTGCCTGCTCATTCTCAACCATAGCTTTCCAAATCTTAAAAGTGTGAAAAAAATCAGATTTCTTCTTAATACAATAGACCCATACCTTTCTTGTAGCATCATCTATGAAAGAGACATGATACTGTGATCCTCTAATAGAAGCAACCTAAGCCGGTCCCCACACATTTGTGTGAACAACCTGCAACTTATGCTTCTTCTTTGTTGACCTAGTCTTGAGAAAACTTACCCTCTTCTATTTTCAAAAAATACAGTGCTCACAAAATTCTAGATCTATGCTTTTCAAATCTGAAAGCTTACCTTTTGACTTAAGAATTGACATTTCCTTCTCACTCATGTGGCCGAGCCTAGAGTGCCACAACTTTGCATCCACATCTAAAGTAGATAATACAAAAGGAGAATTATCAGTAATATAATTACATAAATAGAGAGTACCTACTCTCTTACCTCTGGCTAATACAAGTACACCCTTGGTCACCTTCCAAGATTCAGCTGTGAGAGTTACTGTACAACCTTCATCCCCTAACTTTCCTGCAAAAATCAAATTCCTCTTCAAGTTGGGAACATGCATGACATATC
The DNA here is from genome assembly GCA_037957365.1 of Torreya grandis. Classification (NCBI taxonomy): domain Eukaryota; kingdom Viridiplantae; phylum Streptophyta; class Pinopsida; order Cupressales; family Taxaceae; genus Torreya; species Torreya grandis. Next base: position 2,746,126 of record JARHVA010002180.1, on the reverse strand, counting down.
TCAACACCCATGTGTTGCCATTCTACATTTTCAGCTGCACTTTTCCTTTGCCAATAATTTTACAAGGCTCGTCATCCCCTAAATAAACTATTCCAAAATCTCCATGGACATAGTCGCTGAAATATTTTCTATTAGGGGTTGCATGGAAAGATGCACCATAATCTAAAACCCAAGATTCTATATTATTATGCAAAGAGAATATAAGAGCATCTTGTGTAATACCTGCAACTTTTGCTTCTTCCTTACCTTCATGCTGATTGTCTTCTTTTGGCTTTGACCAATAATCTTTGCTTATGTGCCCTATCTTTCCACAATTCTAGCACTGTGGCCTCCTGCCATTTCTAGATTTGGATCTACCTCTCATCTTTGACTTAGACCTTGATCTCCCTTTCTTGCTCTTATCTTTTTTCCTTCCTCTGCTCTCAAAACTTAAAGCATTCCCTGATGTTTCCTCTGTGCTTTTCCTATGAATTTCTTCATTTAAGATTACACTAACAACATCCTCTACTTTTAAAATATTTGAAGCAGATGCAGTATTACTAACTACCATTACCAAGCTATGCCAGCTTTCAGGCAAAGAACATAATATTAAAAGATCCTTAATTTCATCATCAAACACTATTTTGACTAAATTTAATTGATTTACAATTCCATGGAAATCATTTAGATGATTAGATATAGATCCACCTTCTTGCATTTGCAAATTAAATAACTGCTTCATAAGATATACCTTATTTGAAGCTGAGGGTTTTTCATATAAATTTGCTAAAGTAGTCATCAACTCTATCGTTGTCTTTGCCTGTGATAAATTAGATATCACAGTAGATGCCAGACTCAATCTTATAGATCCAAGAGCCTTTCTATCAAGAAATCCCCATTCTTCGTCATCCATGTCTTTGGGCTTCTTTGAAACCCCACCTAACGGTAAGTATAGATCTTTCTGATACAGATAATCCTCTATCTGCATTCTCTAATGTTGATAATTCTTGCCATTAAACTTCTCCATTCTTAGTTTACTTTCTTCTACCGTTGCTTCTCCCACTCAAACAAAAATCCCTGTGAGTGCCTTGTAATCAAAAACACTAACCAGATCTGAAACACCTGTTAGTCAACCTGAGCTCTGATACCACTTGTTGGGGATCAACCAACAATGTTGATTACTATATGAAAGCAATAAATGCATAATTAAACTAGAAAGATAAGTAACTAGAATCAGAAATAACAAAGAATAAGAGATACAAGAAACCACCCTGAAAACTTGTATTAAACTCTTTACAGAAGGAATACAATTGAAGAAACTTCTTTTCTTCCACACCTCTCTCAGATGTAGAGATCTCTTTCTAGATCTCTTTCCCTCAAGAGCTCTCTCCCTCAATTATAATCAATTCCAACAACCTGGATTGATACACATGTAAAATCTTGTACTGTTCAACACAATAAGCTAAGAAGATCTAATCCTATATATAATATTAGGAAACATGAGCATACAATTACAACCATTAGATGCACCTCCTAATCAAGGGCTCTAAACAGTCTTACTTAAAATAGAGATGCGGACTTAAGACTAACACTTAATCCTATCATGCAAACATTCTGTTCTATCCACAAAACTAGCATTCTAAACGCACAGGTGAATGACGTCAGTCCCTGCCTGTTTGCACCTGACTGACGTCGGCCGAACATAGCTGACATCGACATCTCCCAGTTGACTCCTGACTGACGTCGATCACTCCTGACCAATGCTGGCGACTGTGTAATACTAGCAACCTACAAAAATACTCATTTGGTGAAGCTTTTAGCTCCACACATTAACAAAAGTTTGCCCCGTAAGCTACAAAGTTGTTTGATATTAGTAGGTGGAGGAATATTTAGGATTGATCTAATCTTAGCAAGGTCAACCTCAATACCATGGAGATAAATGATAAAACCTAAGAGCTTACCATAAAGAATACCAAAGACACATTTATTTGGGTTTATTCAAATGTTATATTAGAGGAGATGAGTAAATTTGGTTTTGAGAACCGTCAAGTGGTCTTGGTGAAGTTTAGGATTATTGAGTAAATCATCCACATAATCTTCCATAATTTTGTGTAGGAGATCATGGAAGATGTAAGTCATAACACATTGATAAGTGGCACCAACATTCTTGAGACAAAAAGGCATGATCCGATAACATAAAATCTCCCATGGGGTAATGAAGGTTGTTTTGTGTTGATCCTAAAGAGCAACTAAGATTTGATTAAATCTAGAGAACCCATCCATAAGTGATAACATCTCATGGCCGACTGTTAGATCAACAAGTTGGTCAATACTTGGCAATGAGAAGTCATCTTTTGGATAAGCAAGGTTTAAATAATGATAGTCAGTACAAATGTAAATTCCCCTAGTCACTTTTATGATAGGAAAAATATTGGAAATCCATTGTGGGTAATCAATGGGTTGGATAAAGTTAACAAAAAGGAAGTGTTAGAGATATTCTTTGACAAGGATAGTAATATGAGGATGTATCTTGTGAATCTTCTACTTAATAAGTTTAGCATCTCGATTGGTGACAATGTTATGGGTGATGATAGAGGGGTCAATACTAGGCATGCTATTATAAGACCAAGTGAAGGCTCTGCTATGGTTATTAAGAAATGTGGCATAATTAGCTTTTTTAGAGGAATCCAAAGATTGGCCAATCTTGAGGATGTGAGGGTTATCATGAGAGGTCAAATTGATGTCAATGGTTAATTCATTTAACATAGCCTGTGTTTTAGATAAGAGTGATCATTGGATATAGGAATAAACTACACCCATGTATGTGAGAATAACATCATCATCTTAACATTGGATAATTTTAATAGTGAGAGAGTCTTCATCAATTATTTTAGGATAAATGAGAAGAAGGGACCTTGTTTCCTTACCTTGGTGATAGGTGAGAGGTCCAAAATAGATGCCATTTATTGAAAAAAATTAGGAGGTATAGATACCTCTAATTTGGTAGGTGATGGTAGAGAAGATGGTGGAGAGGGAGAGACTAGTTCTTCAATAATTGGTACATGGGAAGTTTTAGTGAGCTTAGTTTGTTCATCATAGCCCACACCATGCCCCTTTTTGGCATTTTCAATGGTTTGGATAGTAGGATATTCAATAGGTGTATGGACACCCTACTCATAATGACCCAAAACAAATCCTTTCTAGGCACATCAATAGAGATATATGTGTGTAAAACTAGGATTTTTTAGGAAAGAGAAGTCATAGGTAAATGGTTGTGGTGAAGAAGATGGATTATTGATAGTGGGAGCCCGATCAATTCCCCCATATGTGAAATTAGTTTTAAGGTTAGGGGGCCCATAAGGGATGACCATCCCAATGTGGGGTCATAATTTGGGTGCATGTGAAGCTTTCCATACTCTTTTTGAGTATATAACATGTCAAGCATCAACAAATGATATTCATCGAGTGACAAACATTGAAAAGTTTCCTCCATGGGATCCTTGTTAAGTATTTGTGTTACTGATATTTGTATAATCGATTGAGTGGAGCTTATGGAAGCTTAAAAAGTATCATGTGGAGAAGATGATGTATTAAATGGAATGATAACATAATTGGGACTATAGGTCATTTTTTAAATAGAGGTGGGTTAGTGGGTATAACATGCACTTACCCATCATGTTCAAACTTCACACAATAGTGAAAAGTTGAGGGTACACATGCCATAACATGTATCTAAGGTTATCCAAGAAGGATATTATATTATAACTCTCTTTATACAACATATAAGAGTTTGGGAATTATGTGGGGACCTACATAGATATGGAAGACAATAGTGCCCACTATAGTAGCTATGGTATCGTTAAAGGAGCAGAGTACCACATTGGTTTGAGATATGTAATTATCAAGAAGAGATAGTTATTTGTAGGAATGGGTGGACATAATATTAATACTATCTCCCCCATAAATCAGGAATCTCTTAACCTAAGTTTGATCAGGAATCTCTTAACATAAATGGATGAACTTCAAGTTATTTTATTGAATAATCTCTAACTTTGTCAAGTACCTTGGGGTAAGGGGTAGTGAAAGGGTTAGTGTTAAAGGTTAACATTCATTATATTGGATAAGGAGTTTTAAGTTGGTCCCAAAATACTACATGATCTAGCTTCCTGGAGTCAAGAAATTATAAACTTTTCACCAATATTGAGAAGGGTTTAGATGAAGTTTACGTAGGCCTTATAGTTGCAGTTTTATAATGTTGAGGTGTTTGGAAAAGAGGGAAATTATTGGTCTCTGCTACTTTGGGCCAAAGATGAGAAAGAACTACAATAGGGTCTTCTTTGATAGAGACAAGAGAAGAGGCATTGCTTTTTATGGGTGGAAGAAAGGTAGGTGAAGAGGGTTCCTCAAGGGGGTAAATCATATGTATTATTTCTCCCTCAACATGTGGGTAACGAATAGGTAAAGTATGATCCTCCATAGGTAAAAGAAGGGGTAAGAGTGGTATAATTGGAGTAGGCATAATAGATCTCTCATCTAATGTGGGAGTAGATAATATTGACTCTTTAAGATGAAAAGGTGGAGTGCATGGGGTACTACATTCTATTAGTGGAGAATTAGGTGAAGAAGGTTCTTGAAGAGGGTATAACATAGGAATGATGTTCCCTTCAACATGTGGTTGTATAATAGGTAAGGTGTGGTTTTCAAGTGGTAAGAGGATATGTAATATTGGTGTAAAGGAAATAGGAAATACTGGCTCCTCTCATGGAAAAAGAAGTGGTAAAGGAGGATCTTCCTCATGCGAGAGTGGAATGGGTGAAATAGGCTCTTTACCTAGGGAGGAAGAACATGTAAATCAAATGCCATTGATTTTTGGGGGGAAGTCAATAGAATGGGTGCCTCCTATTGAGGGGGAGGTTAAACTAGAGGTAAAGAAAAGACCATATTAACTATATGGATATTATGATCACCTGAGTTAGTCATGGTCTGAGCAATATTTTGATTGGGTGAATGGTTAGGAAAAGGGTATTTTAACACATCCATACTTTTATTAGGGGGTGCATTAGGATTATCCATGATGAGATCCCCCTTATCAAGCATGTCTTGAAAAATGTTCTTGAATGTCTTATAGTTATTAAAATTGTGGCCTTTAACTTAATGGTAGCTGCAAAACTCATCTTCCTTGTACCAAGTTGGAATAGGATGGGAGGGGTCAAACTATATAGGAGGTTTGATTTGAGGAAGGGTTATGATTACTTGTTTCAATAGTTTTTCTAAAATGGATGTATATGACTCCCTAATGGGAGTGTATTATCTTTGTTCATACCATTGTTGGAATTGCTTGGTCAGATTTTGGGAAGTTGAGGAATTAGATTGGTTGGTGGTTGTGCAAGAAGCTAACTTAATGACCACCACATTAGTGAAGCCATTATATTTTTGGTTAGAAGGAGAAGTTTTAGAAGAGGATGAGTCATTTTATTTGAAATTTGGGTTCTTATTGCACAATTTGACTCTTCCTTAATCTATAGCCTAAATCTCGAGTTTTTATGCCATTGTAAAGGCCTCATCAATTGTGCAAAAAGTTTGTACCTGGAGTGTGGAAAAAATGTGTTTAACACATTCCATTGAAAAGAGATTAATAAGCTCAGGTTGGGGTAAGGAAAAGGAGATTTGATTGATCAAGCCTCTCTAATGAGTGACAAAATCTATAATAGACTCATCATCAAATTTTCTAATGGAATAAAGGTTTATAATAGAAACCTTTTTAGAAATGTTAATAGATAAATGGTCTAGGAATATTTGTGTTAGGTAAATGAGAAAAGGGAATGCTGAGTTATAGAGCTATACCAATCCAAGGTAGCACTTGAAAGAGACATAGGGAAAGTGCAAAGTATTAGCACATCATCATGCCCTATTAAATATCAAGCATGTATAAATGCTTAAAAATGCTATTGTGGGTCCTCTTTACTCGAGAAATGAGTAAATTTGGGGAGTTCCCATTGGCTTGGATAAGGGTGAATAGGCATTAAAGGATGGATGGTTTCATTTCATATCTTATCATAAGATAACACATTCTTTGAACTACAAATGGATGTCTCTAAATTAGACATCTTGTCCATCATCATCTGAATGAGGTCTGGAGAGGGATTAGTTTGGGGGATACCTCTTAAGTTATAAGGAACTTGATAAGAAGTAGAGGGAGCAAATGACATAACTTTTTGAGGTTGTGTTGGGGAAACATAAGGATAATGAGTCATAAGGTGGGGGGAAAAAAGAAAAGGGTCTTGTCCTATTAGGTTAGAGACTATGTTTTGGTTGGATGTTGTTATTATAGGTTGGGTTATTGGCATGGTGAGACTAGCTTAAGGGTGAGTCATAATTATAGTAATTATAGGCATGATAGTAGATGGAATAGGTACCACCAAAATTTGAAATGGGGTGTGACTTGATTGAACTAGTTATGGTTGTGAAAGTAGGGAAGTTACACCAGGGTTTAGGTGGGATTGGGTAGTTGGTGATGCTAAACTTTGGACATTATTTATGGTTGGGTTACCTATTGAAGTGATGGTTTGATTAACCATGGGGAAAATAGTGGAGGCAACTAAAACTTAAGTTGTATCCATTAGAGAGGTTGACATACCATAGATTGGGTCACCCAAAGAATTATGGGTTTGGCTCATGGCAAGGTAATGTTGAAGGGTTGCCACATTATAATCAAGAAATTTATCAAAATCTTGATCTCCTTCAAGCACAATGGGAATTTGGTTAGGGCTAGGAGTATGTTCTATATCTGAAGTATTCTCCATGATAGACTTATCAACAAGAGGGAAAGGTGGAAGTGGTTTCCATCTTGCATAATCCATAAGAATTTTGGCTTGAGCTCATGTCAATACCATGCAAGAGGAAGTATAAATAGTCTTACTACTCTATATTAATGATAGAAGAAGGAAAAATCAAGTTTAGGTATAGGTAAGTAGGTTGTTTTAGTTTTTTTTGAGAAAATGAAAATTACACAGTCTCTAATGTTGGTCATGTTAACCGATGTCGGTAGTAAAAGTTTGTCGACATCTATGGGATTAACTGATGTCGATAGAAAAAGTCTACCGATGTTGGTATAGTTAACTAGTGTTAGTCACTATGATATCCTTAGAAATGGAAGATCCAATGTTTTAAAAACCCATAAGTTGAAACTAGGTAAAATGGTGGATGTAAGAGTTTAGTGTAAGAAGGAAGATTACTCAAAAAACCTGATATAATAGGTTATAGAAACTGAGTATTAGAAATAGTGTTGATTTTGTGAATCAATAGGAAAACATCCTTACCAACTCCAAAAGATAGAAGGAAAAATAAGAGTAAAAAAAGAACATATAGCCACTAATTATTAACTCCTATAGATTAATTTTAGTCTCATGTTGGCTTATGCTTTAATAAGATAGTGAGAAGAAAATCTAGTTATCCAAGGTACTAGAAAGCAATCTAGAGCTAGTTTCATGTTTTTTTTTAATACTCAAGAGGAAATCTATGTTAGAATAGGTACATGGCCTATTATATGATATTTCTCCCTACACTATACAAACCTAAAGGCAAGCTAGACCACTTAGCCAAAATATACCTTCTATCTAGAGTTTATACTCTACTAGAGAACATAGTGGGTTCTCCCCTTGGTGGTGAAATCAAGTAGGATAGTTGGGTAGGGTAAGGTAATCCACTAGGTGATGAAATATTGATGTGCCTTTTCTCATGTGAGTTTATATGTTTATTTTTGTGAGTGTTATTTGGTTGTGTAACATAGGTGCACTACAATTAATTCATAATGCTTGTAATTAACTAGGTGAGCTAATATACAACAACCAAATAATGAAGTTTAGTAGGTTTTAAACCCAAATATAAAATGTTTAGATTTGAATGAAAACAAAGATGAAATAGGAGTAGAGAATGAAATTCACTATCCTAATGTGTATGCAAGAAGAAGTAAAAAAGAGACTCTTTCAACTTGTAAGAAAAATGATTAATGACTTTTAAATGCAAAGAGAAAAGAAGAAATTTCAATTTATTGACTTTAAATAGAAAATAAAATGCTGAATTTTTGGTTTAAGAGAAAAGTGAAGAGGAAAGTGAAAGAAATGAAATTTTTACTATAATGCACCTATATGAATGCTTAAAATAAGTAATTAACCCAAGGAAAACTCTAGGGTCCCATCGAGCGTGCCAGAAATGTTTCACTAAAATTTGTTTATTTCAAGTTTAAAGAAAAATAGAGAAGAAGGATAGGGATAAATTATTAGAATGAGCTCGAATTGGTTTATGAACCATATCCAAACATTGTGACCACTCCTCTTTAGTTGGGGAGGACTACTAAAAGTAAGAAAACACTACCACAAAATGTTTGTTAATAGATAAATGAGTGGGCTACCAAGCTACACTCTTGTTTTTGGAAGTGTCAAACTTCCTTAGAGATGATAGTCTAATATTGAGAGACAAAAGAGTAATAAATAAATAAAAAAGAGGTAAAGATAGAGTGAAAGAGAGATAATGTTACCGTTATTCACAACTTGAGTGTAGTATAAAGTAACAAAGTGCATGTGGTATATTCTATTTGTATTTTAGAAGGTGCTTGGATAGGTTTTGGGAAGGTTAGAAAATCCATAGTCACTGACATCGATAAGGAAGTGACCAATTTAGGTTATGCTATTGAGGTTGGTGGGTGAAGGTGAGTAATGTTGGTTAGGATTTTGAGGTTCGTAGGGGCAATAATTGCCTAAGAGCTTGTAAAAGGCTTTTTAGTGGCTATAAAATGGTTTTGGTCAGGTTTAGGAGGTTAGAGAGAGTTGTGTGTGAGAGAGAGTATGGTTTATATGGATCTTCTTAGAGGTTTGGTGTGTTAGGTCAAAGGGAAATAAGTAGGGAAGCTTTGTAACTCCCTCATAGGGGTTCAGTCAAGAATGTGTAAAGTAATGAACAAAAGATGCAAATTGATAGCAAAGTGACTATTTAAAAGACCTACAGAATAAGTGATATACTTAGCTATAGTCGTGACTAAATGATAAGTCCTAGATGAATGGCTCTTATCAGGTAGTCTGAACTAATGCCTCAAATGGAGAAAACAAGTGGGTGTTATTATTTCTCAAGAGCTTGGTTCCTGATATGGGTTGACTTATACAAGATAATAGTAAGTCAAGATGCCTCAAGTTGAATGCCAAAAGCTTAGATGCAAATAAGAATCAATTTTCTTGATATCTTTTGACATGAACATAAGGTTAGAATTTATCTTATATAATCGACATCGGCAATCCCAACGACATCGACCATGGGATGATCGACATCAGTGACCTTAGAATAGGTAAAACTACTATTTTTGGCTAGTTTTCTATTTCTTATCATGTCAAGTGTGGCACCTATTATGAAATGGTAAAAATAAGAGGTTAAGAAGAATGTAGTTAGTTAGGAATTTAATTTTGAGTTAAGAATAAGTCTTGGGTAGTTAGGATAAAGGGACCATGTCTTGAGGTGACTCATCAGGTGAGAATTATTCTTAAGATGAGGTAGTTAGGTAAGGTGGCATAAGAGTTTTTTTTATTAACTAAATTAAGTATTTTAAATTAATTAAATATGTGAGGGGTAAAAGCATGGGTTAGGGAGGCTAAATATTATTATTGAAAAATGGGCTTAAGGGGGGTTTTGACATAGGGATTTACGCATGTGTGTGTGACATAATTTTGATGTCTATAGTGGAGTCCTTACTAAAGAGTAATGACTTATGATCCCATGCTTCTCATAGTATTCTATGTTTTGGGTGAATATTTTGTCATCAACTAACTGATGGAAAAATGGGTATATAGACCACAACACAAGGAGATTTATACAACAAAAAGTATAGGTTTACCACAGCATAGTGAGATAAATCTCTCCTCTCATCAAGGGGAGGTTCCCTATAATGTACTATATATTAATATAAATTGAAAATAGACTCAAGAGTGGAATTAAATCATCCATCTCTCTTTTTTTAGAGATGATGTTCACAAGGTAAAGGAAAATTCTTGTGTAATAACTGAAAACAATCCTCTTATTTCATAAATGATATCCAATAAATAGTAGGAAAACTTTCAGGGTAGTAATGGGATCCACAAGAAACCCACAAAAGCACAAAGTATTTCATTACTTCTCTTCTTGATTTAGGACTAATAAAACTATAGAATGGTATGAGGCTCAAAGTCTCCATTGAGAACCACAACAAAGTATAAAATCACAAAGGATAAAAGTAGTACAAAGTCTTTCTAATATCCTTCTCCACACAAACACAAGTAACACAAACTAAAGGTAATTATATCAGTGCAAAGTCTTCATAATTAACTTCAGAACATCTTTAGATAATTTCCACACACTTTGCTTGTTTAATCAAATAGATGAGATATTACTCAAAAAAGGACATAAGAACAATTTCCTAAATAACACAAGTTATTCCAACACAAAGTTTGAAAAGTAACCTACTTTATCATTCATTTAAGAAAATATGATTTAAAATTTGAGCTCAAAGTCTCAGGAATCATCTCAATTTGGGCAGAGTTTTTTCTCTCAATTACAAAAGATATATTTACAAAAGAGGCTCTCCTTATTTATAGGGAGAGACCTTGAAGATTGAAAAATAGCTAAATATCATTTTCTAGTCAATGATGGAAGTCTTTGTTGACTTTGGACTTTCCATATTTTTACATGTAATTACACATGACCAAATTACATGTGCAAATGTCCAAAGTAGTTACAAAAGTCCATTTAGAAAAAAAGAAATTAAATCAATGGAAAATTGATTCAATTTATAGCTCCATCTTTCTTCATATGAGCCTCATACATGGTGATAACTGCTTGTATCTTGATACCATTTGGAGTAATAGTATTCTTGAAGATCACCTTAGCCTTGACTGTGGCATCTCTCACTGCTGTGACTGATTTCACATGACTAGTTAACCGAGTTTTCAGATTATCCAGAATTGACTGATTATCTAGGACATTGTCCATAGAGGTCACTATAAATGTTTTCTCCTCAAATTCTTTTTGGAACATACCTTCAAATTATTAAATCATTTCTTCTGCTGAAATGAATAGGTTGTCTTGTGTGGTAAGTTTGCAAGGAAGCTCCTCCAACTTATGCAATAGATTGATATCACTTTGTTCACTGAGGTCTCTCAAAGATTCGAGGTCATTGATTAATTTCTTAAGCACCTGACTCCTATACATCAATGCTTCTTTAGTTTCAATATAGGAGTCTCTATCAGTAGTGACACCAATTGATACTAGAGTGCTTATTTTTAGCTTCTTTATATCCATCCATTTGTTAATATATTTATCTGTGCTTTCAATATCTTGAGAAATGATATTGATAAGATATTCTAGTTTTGCTCTCATTTTCTTCATCTTACCTATTTTCTCAGACAAATCTGTAAGCAAGGAAATCCCTTGTGTATGCATCTTGCCTAAGTAATCTTCAAGCACCTTTCCCTTGAGATAGGTCCTTTCTTCTTTCTGAATCATGGGGTCGTTGATGGAGATAGCCTTTGGAGTTATAGTTTTTGGAGTGAAAGTAATCTTCCTTATCACCACAGTCAATTATTCCACCATTACTTTATAATGGTCCTTCATTTATCTTTCCCTATCAAATTTTTGAACCATAATGTCCATCACTAATTTCAAGTCACTCTTAGCACTTTCATGAGTTACCTTACCCAATTCAATTCAGGAGACAGATTAGTCACTTATATCAAAATTTTTAAGAGTTGCATCTTGTGGAGGTCTGGAAACTTCTAGAAATTTGTGCCCCTTATCTTCAATCATCTTTGAAAGAATTTTCAACTTTGGGAGTCTTGACTTTGGCTGACACCATTTTAGTGAAATTGAATTCATTTGGGGAGATGGCTTATATTTTCCTTTTAGGCGTGTAAGCTGAAAACCAAGGTGGGAGAGCAGAAACACTTACATTAGCATCAATCCTTGTAGTTGGTGTCACTAGAGTAGCACCTGCACTGGTGGTGGAAATAATGGGCATAGTATCAGTTAAAACAACACCTGCTGCTGAATGGTCAAGGGTAGAACTATCTCTGATATCAAAAGATGGAGACAACAAACTAGGAATGGATCATGAGGAATGAAGAACATCTCCAAAAGCACTTTGAGCGTCTCCAAAAATAATTTTGGAAGGAGAGGTAGCTCTAGAAGATGGAATACTGATTGGATAAATAGGTGAAGGAGTTACATTAGGTGAGTTAGGTGGGGAAGAAGAAATTCTTGTGTCTAACTGTACACCTACTTATGGAGACAGAGTTTCCTTTTCCTATTAACCTATGGGCCTATCATCAATTTCCATCTATTCCACTACTAGTCTTTTGATGTTCTGCTTCTCAACTTCTATGTCTATTGTTCTTGATTCCTTCTCTACAACTTGTGACTTCTTTGTCACAAAGATGATCCTAGGCTTATGTGGCCTATTAGAAGCAGGGACATTGCTTTTGTTCTTCATTCTAATTTTTTCCCTTCTCCTTATTTCTTCTTGAAATTTGACTTTTGACCCTGTAATAAACTCTTTCAAAGTGATTCCCTTATTTTGTAACTAATCATTGGTGTTTGCCAATGTTGGTTCTAATCTCATTCTTAGGGAAGTCAACTCCTTCTAAGACCATTAGATTAGGGGAAGAGGAGCATTGGCAACTTATTCAGCATGGTATCTATTATTTTTCAAATCTTCATCATCCACTAGATTTATAGGGATATCATTGAGCCCCAATATTATATTTGCTCAAAGGACAATCTACTATAGTCCATCTTTTTGATGTCTTCAACTATCCTCAAATCGACCCAAATATCTTAGATCATAGGCTCATGAAACTGGGTCTTCCTCTGGATTATATCTTTCACACCTCTATAGTCAAAATTTGGCATCCTTTTGAAATGCTTCATGGTTATGAGTTGCATTTAAATCTCCATTGCTGTAGCTTTTACATTGGTCAATATTGAGAACCTTCAAATTTCAATTGGGAACCTAAAAATAGGTTCCTTGAGTTCCATCTGCTTATTGTGAATGAAAAAAATTTACCTACATAGCTCCATCAAGACCAATTTATCTAAGGGGAATCTTGGAAGCATGTAGGGATAACCTTGGAAAAATCCAACCCATAGATAATAAAAATAAGGGAAATGCAAGAACATACACTCAAAGTCATTCACAACTATCCAAGATTCGTCTGACACCCTTTTCTATTCTAATTGGGGATCAAAGAGACACAAAAATACCGTGAATAATGCATTGTTACCATTCTAAAATGATGGATGGAACCCTTCAATGTTAACTAAGGATAATATTGATACATTGGGGTTGTTTTCCTATCTTCTTTCAATGTTAACCCTAGGAAGGTTCTCATTGATGCCGCTATATATACCAAGTATGACATCATATAGAATTTGGAGGTAGTAGATACCTTCATCAATTTCTCATGTAGGGTATTGCTGATTTGTTCTCCCCAAAAAATGACTTGTTTCCCTTAGAGAATTATCTTAACGAAGGGGTACATCCATTCGTGGAATTGAGAGGAAGAAGGTAAACCTCTTAATCTGCTAAGAAGAGTGATCAAGTCACCAACTTCTTCTATAAAATCACTCAAAAAGTTTCATGGCCATCTAGACAAGTTTGCTTTGGGAGTTTTGAGCCATCTATTATTGATCACTTTCTTCACTCTTTCAGGATCTTTGTCATATTCCTTTCGTGCTTCAATGAAGTCAAGCTTCAAAACTTTGGTAGCAGGAGGGCACAAGAATACTTTTTCAATGAACTCAAGGTCTAATCTAATCATTACATTACCACTAGCATCTAGCATAGCCCTGGTATCCTTGTTGTAGAATTGAGCACACTAGAGAATGAACTCTATGTGGTGAGCTGATATAGGAAAAGAAGAGACTAGATGAATATTAATTTTAACTATCTTCTTCATTTCATGTCTGGGATTGCTTGATTTGGTTCTTTCTATGAACTCAGCCATATCCATGTGCACGATCTCTGTATCCCTAATGTCATTGATATTGGAAGTAACCAAGGTGATTGGGAAAACACCTTGATACTTGTATTTCATCATCTTCAACTTCTTTAGAGAAACCTCAATCATTTGGAATAAATTTTGTAGAAAGGACGTCGATGAAGAAGTATCCTTGAGAGAAACTACAACAAGAATCATGATTGTACAATTAGGGGAAAAATTAGCAATCTAGGAAAACTACACATTGATGATCACGACCATGGGAATGTGCTTAAAAGGGCTAAAGTGTGAGGAGGTCAGAATGTTTAAAGCGAAGTGGGCTCAGAAAGATGAGAATTTTTTTTCCCAGAGTTAGGAAAATCAGAGGGAAAGCATGCAGGGGTGGCAAAAATTTCTGCCCTTGCATTTTATAATACTTTTACATAGGCGGAAAAAATTGCCACCATTGCATATAAAAGTCATGCATAGGCAGCAATTTTTGCTACCCTTGCATAAGGAGGGAAACATCGTGTAAGGGTGGTAATTTTCTCCACCCTTGCATGAAGGGGGGAACTTTGTGTGAGGGTGGCAATTTTTGCCGCCCTTACACGGGAGTAAAATGCGTGAGCTATGTGATGGCAATACTTTTTACCACCCTCACACAGGGGGAATAGATGGTGTAATGGTAGTAAAAATCACCGCATTTACACAGGATGAGGTAAATCATGTAAGGGCAGAAATTTTTGCTACCATTACATCACTAAAAAAGACCAATGGATTTTTGGGGGGGGGGGTTTGCCTAGGTCACCTCCTCAGGGAAGAAAGGGAGGTAGGGAAAAAAAACCATGAGATAAAAAAATGAAACAAGAAGAGGAAGAAGAAATTAAAACCTAGAGAAAGATAAAAATAAAAATGAAATGAAAATTGAGAAACCAAAGAGAAGAATGCAAAACCCTACCTAGCAAATTGTAATCCCATGCTTGAATATGAAGAAATCATGATTCCACTCATCCACATGATCGACTGGATGCAGGGAAGACGAGAAGACAAATTGAAATGAAACAAATGAGGTGAAAAATGGGTTTAAAAAGTTCAAAATAAACCCCAACCATTTGGCACACATGGCCATAAATGCTCTACATGAAAATTGAGATCATGCAAGGGTGGTAAAAATTGCTGCCTTTGCATGTGAGGTTCAAGAAGGATGCAGGGGCGGCAATTTTTGCCACTCTTGCATGGAAAAATGAAAGGGTGGAAAAAATCACCACCTTTGCATGGGAACTTGAAAAACTACATGCAATAGTGGAAAATTTTTTTTCCCTTACATGTAAACTAAGAAACCACACTAACTCCTTGAAATTTATCAAAAATTTGACATTTTGATCACATCGAAATCATAACGGTTTTCACATTTTTTGAGAAATAATAATGAGAGAACGTCACAAACTTTTCAAGGGTGCCAATTGACCAAACACGAGATCAAGAAAAACTTGTCTTGAAAGATGAAATTAGAGTGAAAAACATGAATGTAGACAAGTTTCATAGGGGTTGTTTCTAAAAATGAGCATAGATGATTTTGGGAACAACACTATGAACTCATTTGAGGTTAATTTTACACCTTTATTAGATCTTAATAATTTGATTTTTCATCTAATTGCATTCTCCACCATGGCCCTAAATATTTTAAATCTCTCAAATGCATATGAATTGTCCTTTAAAAATGTTACTTATGTCATTCTTCAGTAATCATCTAAAAATAACATGAAGTATCTCTCTCCTTTAGATCCTCTTGTCTTAGTAGGACCACAAAGACCAATATGAACTAATTCTAGAGGCTTTGTAGTTACATACTCTTTTTTTTGAAATATAACCCTTATCTTCTTGTGTTGTTGACATTCCTTGCAAGTAGTGTTTTAAGGTTTGGTTATTTTACTCATGTTTCTAACACACTTATTTCAGCTCACCTTTACCAGGTTGTCAAAATTGACATGGACCATTCTTTTATGCCATAACCAACTCTCATAAATCTTTCATAACAAGTAGTTGTTAACATTCACTTTAATAAGATTATATATATTGATTTTAGTTATTTTACCTTATGTAACTAGTCTTCCAAATATCATTGAATTGTATCCTTATGCATTAAATGTGACCTTATATCCATTGTCACACATTTGGATGACACTTAGCAGATTATGTTTCAATATTTCAACATAAAGGACATCATGTGTAGGTAGTTTTCCATTTATGTTCAAGGTTCCTTTACCTCAAATATTTACTATAGTGTTGTCTCCCAAGCTAACCGATCCTTCGTTACATTCACTTAGTTTGATGAACTTGATCTTGTAACTAATCATGTATTTTGAGAAACCACTATCTATTACCCAAAAATTTTGGTCCTTGGCATGGAGTGAAATTTGAGAAATCATAGATTGATATTTCACTTTCCACACATTCTTGGTTTATTATTTGGCTTATTTTCCCCTTTTTTTAGAGACTTTTGAACCTTTGTTCAGACTAGGAGGCATGCCTTTCTTTTCACTTTGTAATTTTGATCTTAAAAATTTTGTTCTACATTATCTATCTATATGACAAAAATTATTACAATTATAACATATTACATTTTTATCTAACAAGGGATCAAATCAATTTATGCTTACAAAGTTTGTTCTCCTTTTAGGTACAACCCTACATTCAATATCCCTATGACCAAACTGATCACAGGTATAACAATAACCATATAAATATGAGGAATACCTAGTCATACATTTCTTTATGTAGGATGAGGAGCTCTTCTAAACTCTAGCTTCTTCAAGTCTCTGAATTGTTGGAATACAACTATCTATTGAGAGGTGGGGGGTGAATTAGTAGATCAAATAACTTAGTACTTTTTTTTGAAATTTTAATGCAAACTAAAAATATATGTAGAGATCACATACACACAAATATGCATAACACTAGATATACCATGGAAAACCCAATATGGAAAAAATAACCATGAGAATAACTGCTAGAATCTATTATTCTAATCTAGCATTACAATCAAGAACCTAACTAGTTATAATGTTTAAGGGCATTGACCCTAAAGAGACACCAATCCCTTGATTTAAGATCACCTACTCTAAGGAAGCACTAACTCCCTAACTAAGCACCAAAATAGATTATATGATGGCACCAACCAATCAAATCTATATTAAAAATATGGAGGTAAAACTCTAGATTACAATTTGGATTCATAAATGAATCCAATTCAATTCTCTATTATAGGTATGGTCTGTAAATGATCTTGCTATGCACATCTCTCTCTTATATTCTCTTCCTCTTTACCCCTCTATCTCTATGTTTCTATATTTCTTTATTTGACACACTTCATCAATCTCTTGCTCTCTGCCTCTCTCTCTCTCTCTCTCTCTCTCTCAATTTGATTCTGCTCAATAGCAATAGCAACAATTCTATGAGCTTTTTTTGTATCTTAGATGACATATATATAAGCATTTGATATAGGTTTATGTATCTTCTCTATCTTCACACTTGTTTACTAACACATCATGTCAATTCTGGACTTATTTCATATTGCTTGAACAATAAGTTTCTTGCATCTTGAACTCATGCTCCACCATAGTGATTCTTGGTCTCATTACTATTTAAACATATATTGGATTCTAGTTTTGATGCACATGAATTATTACATAAATTTTATTGATCATTGCAACAAATTTTGTTGTCTGTGTCATATTTTATAGATTAACTATAGGTTCCTACATGTTCAACCACTTGACCATTGGGATGAACATATATTTGAATATTGACCATAGATCTTAAGTTTTGTGCCATGATCCAATGATCCTTATTCAATTTTCTCAACTTTAAAATGAATCTATTAGATTAAGTTTTGATATATTCACACACTCTACTAGATCCTTGAATTTATAGACTTTTGCTCATTGCTCTTCTTCCTTTCTTTAGGCTTCTTTTCTCATTTATCTTTCTTTGCTCTTGATTCTCCTTTTGCTTTGAAGTTATCATATAGGTTAGTAGATGTACTAGTTATGGGACATTTTATTTTTTCATAACCAATACTAGATCTCTCTTTTGAAGGATTTTGAGAGTTGATCAGTTCATCAAGAATATCTGATCCTCCTATCAACTTCATAATTTTGTCTATTTGTCTTTTAGATTTAAAAAGGGCTTTTCTCAAAGCCACTATTTCTGCTTCTAACTTCATTCACTCATTAGATTTAGATTTTAGTTCAAGTTTGACTACATCTTCTATTCTTTTGTCTTCTTCAACTTATGTCTTTAGGCTAACCACCATCTAATCAGATTTTTCAAGACTTTTGGACATTTTTCAATCTTATTTTGTCCAAGATTCTTCTTTTTTGAATTATCATTTCTTAGCTTATCAATTTCTTCTAGAGCATAGATGTGTTCACACTCTAGATCCACTTCTCCTTCTTATTCATCTGAGTCTTCAAATTTTTCTTGATCCATAGAAGTTGGTCGTAATGTCATGAATAGGAATTCTTTTTCCTCAGCCACAAAGGCACAATCATGATTATCATTAGAACTATCACAGTCATCCCATGAATCACTATTTTCTTTTATGTACAAGTCTTTCTTGTTTTTAAATATGTTATTCTTCTTGGAATAGTGGGGTTTCATATTTTTACTATCCTCTTATTTCTCAAAGTTATCCTTTTTATTATAAGGGCATTTAGCAGCAAACTGTCTTACCTTACCATAGTTAAAATATTTAAAAGGCAACTTACCTTTGTACTTTCTAGACCCTCTATTTAATCTTATGATAAATTTGGCTTCTTCATTAGTCTCCTTAGATCTAAATGTAAGTGCTTCTACCTTTACTAGTTTGGATGCTTTGAATGCAACTTCTCTTTTAAAGGTATCTATTTCTCCCATTCTCATCTCATAGGCTATTAATGTTCCATTCAACTCATCAATAATGAGTTTATCTAGATATTTTGCTTCCTCTATTATATATATTTTTGAGTCATACCTTGATGGAAGAGATCTTAGGATCTTTTTGATAATGATAAGATATTTCATCTCTTCTCTAATGCTTCTAATTACATTGACTATTTCATCTACTCTGAGGAGGTAGTCTATAATTTTCTCTTCTTCATTGATTTTAACACTTTCAAACTTGCCTTTGAATATTTGTAGATTCGCCTAATTTACCTTCTCATCACCTTCATAGATTATCTTTAATTTTTTCCAAATATCTTGTGCATTTTGATGATTCATCACTTTGGAAAACTTTGAATTAAATAATCCATATAGATATCATTCTTTGTTGTAGCATTACTCTCATATGCTTTCTTAGCAGCCTGATCAGTAGGAGTTATAGCAAGAGCTATATATCTATTTATAATAGACATCCATACATCAAACCCTAATGAAGATAAATATGCTTCCATTATAATACTCCAAAATGCATATTTTGATCCATCAAAGAGAGGTGATTTATTTGAGGAAGAGCTTTCTTGACTAGCCATTTGTGTTTACCATCCAAGATCTACTTGAGCTAATTAAGCTTATTCTTAGGAACCAGGGCTATGATATAAATATAAGTGAAAGATATGACATCATCAAATTTGATTCTTAGTTTTTCTTGAAACCTAAAAATTTGACTAAGTATGGGAAAACATTTTTAAAATGCTTGGGAGCCCAAATTTGCACATGCATATCTTTTGTCACGCTATATCACGCGACCTAAGATTCAATGCATAAAAACTAGGCAAAAAAATGAATAAACTAATATGATCATTTTGTCTTGATACCTTCATGTGTGAAAATTTTTACCTCATCAACATGATTATTTGGCTCTATTTTAACCCCTTTACAAATTTGGCTAAGTATAGAAACTTAGTGAATTATTTCTAAGTAGCCAACTTTGCATCCTCATATCTTCTATCACACTTCATTACATGACTTAAAATTTAGAACATCATAACTATGGACTAATGTGATCACAACCATATGACCAAATCCCCTAGATTTACCCATACGTGGTACTAGTGACATCAAAAAAATTCTTATTTAAATTTTCCTATCATAGACCCAAAATGCTTAAATGAACAAAATGAAGAACCAGATGAATTCCACTCATGTAAAAGATAACTCCAATAATCCTTGACCTATGATAGGATCCCTTGCACATCCTTAAATCACCATACTCAGCCTTGAACATTAATGACACCCATAATGCCAATAATCTCCCTTTTGAAATCAATGACAATCATATTGCCAATAAAAGCATTTAAGACTTCTCTAGAAGACAAGATTCTTCTCTAAGTAGAAACCATGAGCTAAGATTCTTTAAGTAGAATGGTGGAAGAGAAGATTGTCTCCATCCTTTAGAAAGTTAATATAGGTGAAAATGAATAATAAATCTTATTATCTCTCTAATAATGGAAAAATGGATGTGTTTATATAGGTGGATATAACCCTAAATCCTTTAGAAAGTTTCAGCTGATAAGGTCAACTTGGTCGACCTAGTATTGTAATTGACAAAAAAACAAATATATAATAAACTATGTCAGCCATGTATAACTTATTTCTTAGTAAGATGATGTAAATAACAATACAAGGTTGATGTGGTTGACATAGTCATGTAAACTACCAAAAAGAGGTTTAGGTTAGGAAAAGGCTAATGAAGGTGGTAAATGACTAGAGGAGGGTGAAAAATAGGAGACAAATCTTAGGGGAATGTTTTTTAGGAGACAAGTGTATAGATAAAAAGTGGAAAAAGGGACAAAAATCTTATGAATCACCAATGGTCTACTCACCCCTTTCCTGATGCACCCCTTAGGGCATGCACTCAGAGAGATTTAGACTCTATGGGTTCTTGCAAAATAGAAAGCATCGGTAATTGATAAAGATTGAAAATATTATGTGTATACATAATTTATGTACACATTTTATCTTATATGGATTTATACCACACGTTCATGCATAATTTCATTTCTAGCTTTCCTAGTTTGTAGATTTCATTGTGCCTTTTTGATTTTACATCTATTCAAGAGAATTTGAATATGCCATTATTCTATGGCTCTATGCCAATTATTTTCATTTTATATATGCTTTGGACATGTGACCATGTCCTTGTGATTGCCTTATTAATTATGTGTGGAGACATTTTAACATGTCTTTTCATGTGGATCTAATCCAACCTTGCTTATTGTATGCACATGTGGACATTTGAACATGTCTTTGTATGTTTTATCTTTCTCAAACTTAGTGACATATGGCCATGTCCCTTGTATTATGTACCATTGGCCTATTTTTCATGCCTCATGTGTTTGTATGTATGGTTTCATGTATGCATCATGGAAATGAAACTTGTCTCTTGCTTGTTACACTTATACACAGTTTTTGATACCATGAGGGACCTTATACATCTCCCCTTCCTTCTTGGGTGCCTTTATGGACATCATGCCCCATCCCCCCAAGTATTTTACATAGATTATACTCATATTTTAGGTTCATATAAATGCTTACATTATTCTATATATATTTACAATCATGTTAATACTAGATGTAACATACATTCTACATTACCAACTTATACTCAGATTATGTTACATTTTGATGTCATGTATACACATTATATTATTTTATCATGTATATATCTTATATTTTTAGTATAACACACATGATTTGGAGATTTTATTTTGAGGATAATTATTACACAAGTTTAGAAACTCTCCTTAAAAGAGGGGGAATTTATAGGGGTTTGTCATAGAGATCAAACCACCTAATTTCACTCATACCATAATTTTTAGCACACATAGATTACAAAGCATACAATCAATAAAACATAGTGAGAATTAGTAAGACATAGATTAGTTTTATCTTGTCACATTAAAAACATAAGTCACTAGAACAACATAGAGGACACTAGCATAGTGTTATACTATCCAAGAGATCGTGCTACTATCTAGTAGCCCTACAAATAGGAAAATATAGATTGGATAGAGAGGTACAATAGTTATAGCTTAGGTTTGCATAGTATCAATCACTCATTTTATTCTTAAATTTTCACATAGTCATACCATTTTAATTAGATTGGGGGCATCATGCATGGCAAGATCAAGCCTATTTAAATTTTATATATGCTTAGATACTTATTTCTATAGCTTAGTCCAAAATCCATAAGCAAAAATATTAGAAATCGGGGCATGTATGCGACACATTATTTCCATATGCTCACTTATACACCAATTAATCATATGGAATGGAAAAATACATGTCAATCTCCATGTTATTAATCTAGGAACCATTTTCACCAGGTTCACACTAGATTGATGCCTTATTCCATCTACAATGGTTGAAATTATTGAGTAGTTCCTATGCTACATATCTATGTTCCTGGGTGGCCCCTGAGCTATTTTACATTCTAGATTTTTTAGTACCCTAGAGCCATCCTACATAGTTTTAATTACATCACATAAATTTAAATACATTGTTAAATTTAAATATAAATACATCTACTACACATGGGTAGAAAATTATGGAGTCATAGCCTAATTGAGTTCTCAATCCACCTACATAGGAGGACTAGACAAGCCATCAGTCCAATCCAAGCTATTCATAGATTATGATCCATTGAAAAGGGGTGGGTAATGATGGATTAAAAAATGGATTGAGTTATTGAGCCACCCACACGTGGGGATCGAGAAAGACATTAGATCAGCCTAAATTTTTCACTGATTTGATCACCAACTACACACACATAGGATGTCACTAGGTTTTTGCGTTGGTTCTCATACCCAATAAGGTGTATTCATTATTCTCCTCTCTCTTTTATATTTTTACTAAGTCTTGTATTCTATTTTGATATTATTTAAGTATTAATTCATCCATGTTTAATTTATAAGATATGTAAAGGAGCATGCTTCACAAAATCAGACTTAGATTCATGGACTTTGCCTCATAGGTAAGTCTAGGTACAATTATTTATCCTTTATCCTTGTCATTTAACTTTGCTTCATTTTTGTAATAAAGGGGGGAAAATGTAGTAATAAAAATTAACCATTCATGCCTTATATGTATATTTGAGGTCATTTTAATCTTATTATGTCACTTGACCCTTCTTAGGGGTGATTTTGATCTAGTTTTAGTCACATGGTAGTCATAAATATCACCTACGCCTATATAACCACACATGAGACCCATAATGGAATAATTCCTTAATGATTTAGATACTTACACCCTCCAAAAAATAATTTACATATCCCTAAGAGGATTAGGATTGGCGTGGACCTATTCTTAGGTCACCCTCCTAAGTCATTTTTATTATAACACTATATAAACACTACTCCCACACTTTCACACCCTAGGTGGAAATTATCATAGAGAAACATACAAAAAGGCCACTTCATATTGAGGGAAAACCCAAAAAAATTCTAATGCTATATTGATTCAGTCCATACATTCTATAATCCATCCCTAACACATAATCTAGATCTTAAGTGGCATCCAAGGTATCTTCTCATGCATTCACACTCAAAAATTCTAACATTCACTTGCACTTCGATTCGGAGAACTACATAGAGCTTGATCCCATTTTGAGGTATTGGTATGTAGGAAATGCTCAGCCCATGGGGTGTTGAGGTCACATCTAGACTACCCCACTAACTTATTTCACTCATGATGTTCATTTAAACCCTATAAGCATGAAAACCTAGGGTTTTCAAAGGAAAATTATGTTATAATATAAAGTGTTAATTGCACAGACTTAAAATTTGGACTAGAGCTAGAATAGGGCCTATTTTACAAAACCCAAAAGTTGTTTACAAAGATTTTGAATGGGAAAATAGTGCACTACCTTAAACACTAATGCACCATAGTACTATCCAAAGGACCATGCTTCTATCCATGGCTAATTCTGACACTTGGATCTAGTTTCTAATAGTCAGACCTATTTTCTCACCAATTTTCATAGTTTGATTCCTCCCATAAGGCTTATTTACAACTAAGTTATTATTTTTGTCTCATCCTTTCAACATTTAACAAATCATTTAGCTCAATTATTTCATAAATTAGTGGCTATATTTATTTTTTGATTTACTATTCTATCCATTTAACAACCTAGGGTTTTAAACTCTATAACCCCCTTAAAAGTTAAATAAATTATATCATGAATTATTCAATTATTACATGTGTGGATCATAACAATAACTCCTAGGGTAATAGGGGAGATTTCATTAGGGAAAAAAATGGGTTAAATAATTCCACCTAGTTAATCATAAATTATTTCTTAATAAAAAAATAAATGAAGTCCACATAATTCAATCCTAAGGTCCCATGTTGAGAGGTTAGCTCATTACCAACTATCCATATATCAAATTTTATCTTATGATTTGAATGTGAGTGTGTAAGGAAGGTGCCTCCCAACTTAAACAATTGATCCTCTAATGAGTGAAGAAACTATTATAGAGTATTAGGCATATAATAAGCAAGGAATATCTTAAAAATAACAAATAATATATATGTTACTTCTCTATACCAAATTATGGGGTAATAATATAATAGTGTCATATTTTTTGGTATTTGTGAGTCAATAATATAAAATTATAAATTATAAACAAAAATTTAGTTTAAATGAATAAAAATTACATATTTTAGCTTATATATGAAGGCACAATGCACAAATATTTTTTAATTTTTAAAAAAAGTTTGCTAAGTAGTTTTTAGGATATATGTTTTAATCATTTTAAAAATATTTTTTGGCCCTATTGTGTGACATATTATGACACTTTGATGCTATGATTAATAAAATAATATATTTATTATATTTTAAGTAATCTCTAGTATGACTTTAAAGCCTTATTTACATCATATTTGTAACAAACTTTGGAATTCCTATAAAATATGCATTGTGTTGGATGAAATCACATGATTGAGTTCAAAAATAAGTAATTTTTAGTGTGATGTGAATCAGGTTATAAATTGGGTTAACAATCATTTTATTAACTTAAAATCTACTTAATTAATTTCATATAAGATTTGTACTCCCCCATTTATTAATAACCTTAAAAAATTGGTAAGAGATGTGGTGAATATGTTAGTTGTAGATGATAAATCTATATTTTATATGATAAACTAGTCTTGCACACTTGGTAAATATCACTCATGGCTCAACCCTTTAGTTTAGGATCTTTACACTACTAAATGGCTCATGTTCACCATCTCGCAATTCTTAAACGATTATCCTATATCCCAAAATTGATATTATACTTACCCATATCTCTTATAGCCCATAATATGCTTAAAAATTGAAATATATTACACTACCAATTATAGATATTCAATAATTATCTATCCTCCATATTATTACCATATAAACTAGGTCACTAGTGTCGACATTAATGTCCTAGGTTTGATGCTAGCATATTGTACAAACACTCAAATTTATAAATATTTTAACATGTATCGATCAACCTATTAACGTAGGAAATTACACCCTTTGGCAGGTATTTGAGCTCCTGCCTTCTCCTCACAACATGGAAACTCCCCTCTTGCCTGTGGGACTAGCAAAGCTAGAGGGGAGAGTCTCTAGATAAGGGCTAGCTCTCTTTGATGCATCATGTTTGTTCCAACAAGTGAAACACACACACACACACACACACATAGATATAATGGGGGGGTGAAAATGGAGAAAGATACAGGTAAAAAAACTACTCTAAAGAGGTGATGCACCAAAATAAAGTCTACCTTCACACATCCACTCTTTAAATCAGACAAATGCATACATACACTTCACACTTGGCAGAAGGACTAGGCTGCTAGAAACTAGCACAGAGGCTTTAATGAAAAATATAGAAAAATAGAGACTTCACCAAGGTGCTCTAAAATGCACACTGTAAGTAATCTCCTCTGTTCTAAACTTCTCAAATACTACTCTCCTCCTATCAGCTACAAAATGGCACCTTGTAGATAACTGGTGTGTTGGTGTTGAACTTGTGAGAGCATCAAAAGACAATGACTAAACACAAATTAACACTCAGGACATACACAATAACTATCCAAGAAGAGGTAAAAATTGCGTTTATAGATTTAGGTGGAAATTTTAGTAGGGTTGTGCCTTGTAAAAATATGGAAGATCCTTTTACAAATGACAAGTTCACAATATATATGAGAAGTAAAGAGGCCCATTTGGTACTCCTTATTTTACAAGTGGCATACACATCCCTTCATGGGAAGAACAAGTCACTTAAAACATTAATGAGCTGTCCCCTTTATCTATTTGAAATCTATATTTTCAAGGTCAATACATAGTTTGTTCACTCATTAAATGTGAAATGGAGGAAACTGGTTACTTTACTAGCTATTTGCATCCTCTCATGATCAATTCATAGGAACTGTTTCACCTATTGGGGTCACTTCTCAAATTGGCACCACTTGGACTAACTACTTGCTCGCTTTGTCTTTTCTCCATTTTGTCTCTTCTAGCTCCTTTGGCCCTTGAGGGTAGACATTCTGGTGGGTCACTTCATTCTGGGCTTCCTTTTCCATGGTTAGCGCTCTCTCGGTTTGAAAACAAATAGCCATTTCACTTTGTTAATTTTGACATTTACACGACCGTCATGTTTTGAAAACCAATGGCTAACTTGCTCTATTAAACTTGACGTCCTCCGGGACATCCCTGTCCCTATCACAATGTCATCGGGTCCATATGGCTTCTTCTGTGGCTTCATTTTTTCCTTAGCACCTTCCTGGGCACTCTTTTACCTTGCATATTTCACGGGCTCCTTTCCAAAGAGAAAATGACCCTCCACCCTTTGAAAATTTCCCTTGTAGTTGAGTCAAGAGTCCCCTGTAAGGGCACCTTCCCTTTGGGGTCTTTTGGCAGTTCCTTCGCTTGCATTGTGATTTTCCCTGGGCTCCCGCGAACAATTTTCCTGGGTCACTTTGCTTTGTGTATTTTCCATGGACTTTTGTCTGTGGACATTTTCCCATGGACAAAAAGTCTGCAAAAATTCTACTCGGCCCTTTGATTTTGTTTTAAGCTATACCCAAATTCCTTCAGACTTTTTGTCTGAAGGAATTCCTTCAGATAAAAAGTCTGAAGGAATTCAAGACTTAGTTAAATTCGAACAAAATTGAACTCTAAACTTTAAACTTTGAATTGAACTTACCTGATCCTTTGCTTGAAGTGCCTACCCTTCGGAAGGGTACTAAAATTTTTGGACTGCCCCTCAGCTAAGGGGATACCCTTGAACCAAGCCATAGAACCAAAAATGGTTCAATGGTTCAAGGGTTCAACCATGCACGCCAATGGACTAGTGAACCAAGCCGATGAACTTCTTTTGCCGATTGAACCAAGCCCGTTGAACTTCTTCGTTGAACTTCTCCATTGAACCTCTCCGTTGAACCAAGAATGGTTCAACGGTTCAATGGTTTAACCATTGAAGAATCAAGACATTGAACTTGAAGATGGAATTTTGAATCCAAAGGTCTCAAAACCACTTGAACTAGGCCATGAACTTCTCATTAAACCTGTGTAACCTGAAAATGACTGTCATTGAATAACAAGGGAAGAAGGGAAAAAAAAATTGCCTATGGGAAAAATTGGTCAACACAACCTATTTATCTTAATTAACCCTCCCATGCGATAATTTCAAAATATGTGGTATAAATACAAAATAAAATCCACTTATTATATATCTATCAATGACCAAAGCAAACACCTATCAAGCTCACTTAATATTTACTAAGTTATATTACCCTATTATTTCCTATTTATAAATAAATCATAAGAGAAACCTTATTATAGGTCTAAAACATTCAAACATTAAACCACGAGCAATATTTTTCAAGTTACAAGATATATCATTGCATACACTTGCATATAGAATATTACACCATTGTTCACACACAAGGTCACATAAGGGGGATAACTTCATCAGTCTGAGACCTTATTTAGAGTATATGGATAGTAGGTAGTGCTCATTGATAAATGGGTATTTGAGGTCAACTCAATTTCACTGGATCCCACTAACTCCTATTTTTCAAGGTGGCATGCCCTGATTAAATGACATAGGGTTTTGAGATGCATACAAATATCCAAAAAAAATTCACATGATCTAAATAGACAATCTACAAGGTAAAAATGAACCCTAATAGGCACATGTGGAATTTAATAAAAATAACTTATACTTCATTGTAGATAGAAGTGTTAGTTTTTAGATAGAAGCATCAATACTAATGTCCTTATTTTTATGGTAGTGTCTAGGTTGACACATATCTTATTTAAAAAATTTGATGAATCATAACTAAGCATAATCCTGACTATTTATACACCAACATTTCTTAGATATACTTGTGCATCATTTAATAAGATAATTATTATTCCTTATTTGTGTTTAAGTTATCAAATTATCGTTTGGAATTATACTTTATATATTTATCATATTTCCATAATTTAGCATTGTATAAGAATATATTATGAATCTTAATTATTTAATTGACATAGTATTTTCCTTAGTCAATTAGGCTAATTCTATTTATAATTCTTTCCAAAAAAAGGTTAAACATTTGTTGAAACTGAACTCTAAGTCTTCTTATGCTAATATTATCTTTCCCTAGGGTTTTTGATTTTTAAATTGTTAAATATATATATATATATATTTTCCTTCATTAAAATTTTTTATTCATTATTAACATGGATACATATAACATTTATTTCCTTATAAAATACACAATGGTAGTTATTTATTGTTATCTCACATGCATTTCTAAATCAATCAAACATATAATAAAATGGGGTCCACAACATGATAAAATTAAAGTAAGAGTATTTATTCATACCACTTATTTTCATAATGTTTATAATGAGTTTCTACCTATCACTATTAATTGTCAAAGGGAGTACATGAAACACGTATCAACTCCATAAAGTATTACAAACCACTCCAATTTTTTATTTATAAGGTTTCACTATTGGATTTGTTACATAAGTCTTTTCAATATAAAGATATCTTCTTTTAAGCCTTACATATTAAAATATTGCCAAGCAATGGGTAACCACCAAATGTGGCATATGTGATCAACACTATCAAATGGATAGAGCATGGTATTTCCTTTAAAAAATAGAATTTTCTACCCCAACATATTATTAAATATTATTTTATCTTATATTTTTAAGTATGTGTTTGAAACAAAAAGGTTAGAAGGCTACTTATGGAAAATGGTTTAGTACTCAACATTTGTAAAATATATTTCCTTTCTTTACTTTGAATTGAGGCTAAATATTTGGAATCATCTAATATGAGCATAAAGGAATTTGACAACATTTCATGAAATGCCTTGGGAAAATAACATTACATATTATTATGGGAACACTTACCTTACCTACTTTATGTAAAATTATGCCAAATGATTGAAATTACAACATAGTTTTGGTCCAACCTTGGATACATGAAATGTATGTGGTCTCATCCACTTTGCATGAATGCCTAAAATTAAGCAATCAAGGGTTTATTTATATGTGAATAATAGATACATGTCCATTCAAACATTGTGAAATGATTCAACAAATAAATACTTACACATAACACCCATATAAATCTGATTTTGGAACTAGATATTAGCTAAACCGTAGATACACATGAAAATGATTTGAAAAAAATGAGAAAGGTATAACCAAACCTCTTTGCATTAAAAATAATACAAATCAACAATGATTGGGTTTTTCAACAAAAATTGTGGATAATAAACAAAACAATCATAAAAACCCTTATTTCATCAAGGACATCCTATAGTGCAAGCATGTTATCGACACTTCTTCTGGTTTATAACTAGTAAACCCTGATATGATTGAAAAACATAATTTCACATAAATTTATACATTAGATGAGTTATCTAACAATTAGTCATTTCTATATTATTTGGGGACATATGAAGATCTCCCTTACTTATATCATAAGAACATGTTTCCTCTTACCACCTCTATTCATGCCTAATTTGATGAGAATGATGATATCAATCTCTAACATGATGTGCATAACACAATTCTTATTACATAGTTATTGTAGATATATCCACCTTACGTAATGAAGAAACAATGCAATATAATTATGAAAAACATTGTTATTCTTGACTAATATTATTAGACGCAATGATGCATGGGGACAAAGGTAAAACTTATCGATAGTTTCTCCATGATTATCCATAATTATTTTCTTTGGATTATTCTAAAATACCTAACATTGATCCATCTATGAAAATGCACAATATACTACTATATCTAGATGCAAATCATGTCAAGTAAAATATTCACAAGATGCATCCCAAAGTAACCCTGCTTGTAAAAGATGATATTAAAATACTTGTAGTTGCATGATTCATTAGATAAATTACACATTTTTAATGGGTTTATAATATAGTGCGTGCCACCAAGCCTAATGGAAAAATTTAATGTTTCATAGAAATAAAGCTTCCCCAAAAGATGATTTTACACTACCTAACATAGACATGATTATTGATTCTACCACTGGGTGTGATACATTTTCATTCACGAATGGTTTCTATGGTTATAATCAAATAAAATTTAACCCAATAGATCAATAAAATACCATTCACCACACCTTGGGGAACGTTTTTAATTCTTGTATGACTTTTGGAATAAAGAATGTAGGAGATACATATCAAGGGAAATTACACACATTTTTCATGATTTTATTGTAATAATGTTGAAGACTATGTCAATGATTTATTAGCAAAATCCAAATCATGAAAAGATCATTATACTGATCTAAGATAGATATTTGAATGTTTGATAAAGTTTAATGTAAAATTAAATACAATAAAGTTTATTTTTGAGGTGTCTTATTTTTTTTTTTTGGGTTATACTATTTCTCAATGTGGCATTGAAGTTGATCCCAAAAAATTTAAATATATTTTTGAGATGCCACCACCAACTAATTTACATAAACTACAATGTTTATAAGGAAAAATTCAAGCAATTCAATGTTTTATTGCTCAATTGGCTGATAAAATTATACCTTTCATGTGTCTACTAAAGAAGTATATAAAATCTTATTAGGATGACATGTGCGTAAAGAGTTTTGATGAAATCAAATAATATTTAGAAAATACAGCAGTGCTCATGCCTCTAATACCTAATAGACTATTTCTTATTTATATTTCAACAAATCACAAGGCCTTAGGGGCCTTATTAGAATAATATTATTATGGTCACTTGGAATGATAAATTTACTATATCAAAAATCAATTTTCTGGTTATGAATGCAAGTATACTACAATGGAAAAACTATGTTTTGACTTAGTATTTTCAACACAAAAATTATGACACTACATGATTAATAATGAGGTCCATGTTATATTCAAGGAAGACCCATTAAATTTTATCATGAACAAAACCCATCTAACAAATTAAATAACTAAATGGGTAATGAAACTAGTAAAATTTGATCTTAATCTCATATCCTAAAAATTAACAAAAGGCCAAGCTATAGCTAATCAACTAGTTATAGCTCCATTATCAAACACTTTTTTGATGACTAAGGATTTCCATGATGAACTTTTAACATATAATGTATCGAATAAAACATGGACTATGTCATTCAATGAATCTATATGTATTATTGGTGTGGGTGCATGCATCATCTTTAATAGCCCTAAGATTAAATATATGCCATTACCTTATCAAATATATTTTTCATGCACCAAAAATATAGTAGAATATGAAACCTTGATCACCAAGTTGTATATTGCATAGAAGCTCCATGTCAAGAATATTCATATTTATGGTGACTCTCATTTGATTTTTTATCAAGGTAAAAACCATTAAAATAAGATCATTTAACTCCATATAAAGCAATGGTAGATAGATTTATAGAAATATTTGACACATTTTTTATTGAAAATATCCCATGTAAGGATAACTATCATGCCAATGGATTGGTTAGTGTGGCATCATTAATTCCCCTTCATATCAATGATGATTTATTAAGTGTTATGATATTGTAATTAATCTAACCTTCAATTACACTATAAAAATAAATGTTTAACAGTTATAAAAATTACATGTAGTCCAATGAATATAGAAAAGTACAATGATATTTATAATTTACTATACTTGGAATTTATACAAGATAATTTTATGTAGAATGATAAACGTAAAATATAGAGGGAGGCACTCTATTTTGTTATTATTTGAAATGTCTTGTTTAAAAGAGGGTTTGACAAGTAATTACTCTAATGTCTTGGCACAGATGAGGCAAGAACCACACTTCTAGAGATGCATGATGGTGACTATGGGGGACACTTCAAAAGAAAATAAATGTCACAAAAATTATTACATCAAGGTCATTATTAGCCCTTAATTAAATAATAATTTATCGAGTATGCTAAATTATGTGTCCAATGCCAAAAACATAGCAATCATGCTCCATCTCATGAGTTACAACTAATTGTTCCACCATGTCCATTCTCCATTTGGGTATTTTATTTGATTGGAAAAATAAATACATTATTAGAAAGAGGCCACAAAATCATAATTACAACTAAAAAATATTTTACCAAATGGGTATAAATAATTCCACTTGAGTTTACTAGTGGATATGACATATGTAGATTCTTGATGACCAATATTTTTTTTTGGTTTGATTTACCTTAGACTATTATTAAAATTAATGGATCATAATTTAAGAATAAGAATATGAAGTGTTTTTACAATAAATACAAAATTAAATGCATATTCTCTAAACCCTACTATCCATAAGGTAATGGTCAATTAGAAGCAATAAATAATATTATTTTCAAGACACTCAGAAAAATAATTTAAAGATATAATATAGATTGACATCAATTGATGGTTTAATTATTATGGGCATACCATATTAGAATCCATATACCTAATCAATCCATATCTTATTATTTGGTGTATGGTATAGAGGTAGTTCAACCAATTGAGTTTGAAATCCCATTTTATGGGTTTTTATCAAGGACATTATTCAACATAATGAGTATCAAGAGAAATGATTACATGAGTTGGAAAAATTAGATGCAAAATACACATAGGCTATTGAATATCTAAAGGGTTATCAAGATCAGGTTAAGAGACCATATAATAAGAAAATTCATCCATGTGATTTTGATGTTATTGATTTGGTATTAAAATAAATTAAAAAATAACTAATATAGAAAAAGACAAAAAAGATGAATTCAAACTACATTGGTTAGGCCCATTCATAGTTATAGAAAAGATGGGAAAAGGTGTAAATCAATTGGATACAATTAAATTAAATCCCAAAAAAAACACAATGAAAATTATGTACTTGCATAAATATTAAACCTAATATTAAAAAAAAATACAAAAATATTTAAATAAAGAAAAAATACAAAAATATTTAGCATTTCACATGTTTAATAGCTTTTGCATATGTTATTTAATTTATTTTAGTAGATAATAGATCATTTCATTTCTATACACACACATGTTTCACATGAAATTTAGTGTGATAAAAACATTATATCTATGGTACATACACATACATATGTTGGACCTTTCATCTACCCACATGCCACTACACTAGGGGCATCTTATTTTATTGATCAAAATTGATACATGTTCAATTATTTTATGATAAATTTATATTAATATGTTGA